>JAGQAX010000016.1:24938563-25346063 GCA_019142605.1 Cephalopholis sonnerati
TATGAGACGTCACCTACCAGTTTCCTCTGGCTCCAGATGTTGTTGCTGAAGAAACTCTTTGGAGCTCACTGTGAAGACTTTGAAACATTCATCACTGAAATGTTTCTGAAAAAAAGGTTTGATTTTACGTCAGGCTTGCAGTTGCAGAAAATTGTTGTGTTACATTTTCTGTTAGTTTATTAAACTCACCTTAACCTCCTTGAGTTTTCTGAATTCTTTGTTGACTTCTTCCTTGGCTTTCATGTTGTCTTGAAATATGTGAGCACGAACAGCATCTGTTGAACTGTAAGAAAATATTTTTAAGAAGTGGCACCTTGTACAGTATTTGGAGAAATTAAACCTCAAATTCCAACGTGCACAGTGGTCTTCACTCATCTCAGGATTAAACACTTTTGTTATTAACAACTCTACCATTCATACTGAAAAGGTAACAATTTTACAAGTCTGTGATTTCCTACAAAGTTTTTTTGGTAATCATTTTATGGAAGAAAAGACAAAGTTTAGAGACTGCAATTTTAGTTTAGTTCATTGAGTTGAGTTTACAAGTAGCTATTGATCTCTATAGGAATTTCCTTGAAAGAACTTATTTTAAGGCAAGTAAAGTACTCGTCCCACAGCGTTGCCAACACATATGCAAAAAAATAGATCAAAACATGCGGAAATTTCAAAAATTCTGTGCTATGACTTTCCTCGGAGATTTGCCTAGCCTTTCTATGAAATTCGCAAAAAAAACTGTATAAAATTTCCCATTCAAAGTGACTGGAGATTGTCAAGAAATCAAGTTAAAATCACTCCTCTTTGAGGCCACACTAAATTGCCAAATTCTCATGTAGAAAAATGATTCAAAGTTTAAATGGCACATGAGACTCTGGACTTTATTAGACCAAATTGGCATTTTGATATCTGGTATGGTTTTTAAGAAATCACAGTTTACATTTCGTGTTGTTTTTCAGACATTTCAGATTTTACAATGGGTCTCTATGGGACAGAGCTAGAGTGGTGACATCATCGCTAGAGTGTGGAGGAGCTGGAAGATCTTCTTAAAATTTTCTGAACAAATTGCTCTTACTTCCACAATTTTAAATTTACACACACAATATATACATCAAATGTAGGAAATTTTGTGATGGTCACAGAGATGTGACAATGGAATCACACACACTTACACATTTGGCTCACTGAGCTTCCAATTAAAGGGAGAGACATTTTTTGTCATTCACTCCTGTGTAATCTGAGAAGAGAAATTTCTTAAAAAGAGCTGGGGGCATAAATTTGATAACCTGTGACCATGATCACATTTTTTTACACTACAAACATAAAGAAGACATCTACGCATGTAGGAGAATCTCCTCTCTCTGGTGGTATCCATGAGTTAATGATTGAACTCACAGTTTTGGTGGGTAAAGGAGGTGTTTGAGAGGTTTCAACTCCATTAAAACAGCTGCCTGCTCTGAGCTGCTGACTGCCCCTCCTAATTAATTACCATAGCAATGACCACTGACACACAAACTCAGACATGTTGGTGTGTGAGTGTCTCAGATGACAGCAACTGAGTCTCCATTTTACAGAACAAGTAAACATTATATATCAGTGTTTTCCATCTATCATATCCTACTACAGCCTTTTCCGCTAATACTACTACTGCTACTTTTGAGATTATGAATATCAAATACATATTGTAACATATTGTATATGGGACTTTTGCCGATTGTGTGGGAATAAAGCAGCAAATCACTTCCATATCTTCTGGGGGTGCCCTTTGGTAGCTCCCATTATGTTTCAACATTCTTGATCTATCAATTTATAATCTATTTTTGTTGATTTTTTTTTTTATCTTACTTAATTATTCATTTGCTTTTTCTCCTTTTTGCTCAAGGTCTTCATGTTCTGTTGGTTCTGGATTTTGTTTACATATGTTCACACTACTTTTAAAAAACAATAAAAAGAGAATTACAAAAAATATATAGTGCTATTTTAGTTGCTAATACTGAAAAGATAAACGAATGGAGAAAGTAATTTCCTATTTGAGAACACAGAGCTACATTTTCTGCAAATGTAAAATACACACGCAAATACAAAAACAGCACAATAGAGTATCCTACAATGATGATTTGGTACCAAAACTTAGAAGTCAGCTGTGCTAAGTAAGTGTGTTACCATGTATACGTGTACTCTGGTTATAATCTTTTTTCATGTAAACATAATATGATGATAGGAAATGTTGTGGGGGTGCAGTTTTTGCAATTTTGCTTGTTTTGGAGGCACAGTTTCAGATTTTGAAAACCACAGCCCCTGAACTAACAACAAAGTATGCTAACAGTCATGGATGGATTACTGAACTGGCCTACCAGGCACAGGCCCAGGGGCCCCTCAGGCCTTCACCTGCAAAATGTCACTCAAATTAACACGTACTGACCAGGAAGACTCCAAATGACCACAAAGACACACAAACAGACCACAGAGGGATGCAAAACAGCTACACAGAGACACAAAACAACCACAAGATGACACAAAATGACCTGGGCCCTATTTCAGAAAGCAGGCTCAACAAACTCTGAGCCTAATCCCGATCTCCAGGTTGACTGCTGAGAAACTCTGAGTTTTCAGTTCCAGAACAGCTGATCAGAATCAGTTCAATCAACTCTGAGTATGTTCAGCCTGAGCGCGGCGCGTTCACAGTGAGCACCACAAGCCATCATCAGTGGAGTGCAGATAACATTATTTTCAGTTGCAGAAAGTGGAGTTAAAAGCAGAGTCACTTATTTCATCCCAGCTAAATCAGAGATTTTGATGACAGCGAATGAAAAAAAAAATCTGTGACGGTAGCTGCAGCCAAACAGTGTGAGGTGGGATGGGAAAAGATTTCAGAGTGTGTTTATAGGTAATGTGAAGTGACGTTATGTAACGTGATGCATTAATGCGTGTCTAATATTCAGAAATATAGAAACATTTTACATCTTAACAGTGTTCATATATTTTAATATAATTTGCTACATTCTCTTATTCAGCTGTAATGTGATGGAGCCCTAACGCACCTGGCAGCAACTCAAAATCAAACACAAAAATATTGTGTAGACTGGTAAAAATTTTGCTTATACTTACTTTATTCTGTCAATATTAGGCTGAGGTTAAATGAATTACTGAATTGCTGTGAAATGACTCCCGATTCACGTAATCTCCTTTATTCTCAGATGAAGCTATGATGGGATGTCAGTCCCTTAAATGAGCCAGTTCACCACTGAATCTTTACATATATGAAAAGTATTCATGAATCATTGCATCATTTTTCCACATAGATTAATTATTATTTAATATTAACATTGACAAACCTGCAGTTGTGTGAAAGAAGAATATTTTTGGGGCTTTTGTTGCCTTTAATGGCTCTAACTCAGAGTTTCCCTCATCTCAGGCTCAACATACTCAGAGTTTTCACTAATCCTGCTCTCTGAAATAGGACCCTGGACTACAGGGAGATGCAAAACAACAACAACGACAAAAAAGCCAGAACCACTTCGAAGTCTGTTTGTCCTGCTCATATGTAAGAGAGGTGTTGGGGCCTTTTGCATATCTGTGCCCAGGGGCCCTTTGTCTCATAATCCACCCATGCTACCAGTACCTGTGCTGTGACAATTTATATGCATTTGCTTGTGTTTTCCTGTTGAGCTCTTGGCCACCAAATGTCTCAATGTCTAAATGCCTCATTTTTCTCAATGTCTAATTAGAATGTTATATTTAACTTTTTACTTCGGGCATCTTAAATCACTTACTGATCATCCAAAACTCCGGTAACATCAGACTTGGTGCAGATGAAGTGGATGCGCTGACACTCTCCACCATTTCCAATGAGGCTACTGGCACTTTCCAGGATGTCCCAGGCTTCATGTTTTGCTGCTGCTCGATTCATTTCAGTCACAATCCACACAGTGGAGCAACTTCCAACGACCTGAAGGGACGTATAACAAGTTAATAATGAATAATCAATTATCGGTTCAGTTCAGTTTCCAGATAACAGAGTAAGACACAATAAACAGCACTACATGTGAATAAATTACCCCTTTCCACATCATGTCTCTGCTCTTGTTACGATCCCCACTTCCAGGAAGATCCACAAGTGTGACATGCTGGAGAAGATCATTATTAGGCACCCTCACAGTCACACACTTCACCAGTGGCCAGTACCACCTCTTTGCTTCTTTTCCTTCTCCATCGTTTGATTCACTTTTTGTGTATTTGACTAATTTTGCAGATAGCGCTTCAGCCTGCAATCAACAATACAATCAGATTAAGGCAGCGTAAGGCGATTTCATTTATATGCACAAACTCCAACTTCAAGGTGCTTTATGGATTGCATAAAAGAATTACAAGAGGATAAGATAAAAAAGAAGAGCAATTAAGAAAAACTATCACTGAAAGGAACAACAAAAGGAAAAAGATAAAAGCAGGTACATAAATAGGCCTAGTAATAAACATGAAATGGAGACAAAGTCCAGTTTTGGGTGACAGTGATAGGAAACATAATAAGGTCCTACCCCCTTAAATGGTAGTATTTAAAATCAATTATCTGACTAACTGGTAGAGCAGAAATAGGCATAATGCCTTTATTTTTGTTTTCATAAAACTCTGGTGGTTGAATTCAAACAAGGTTTAGTCACTTTTGTAATAGTCGAACATGCTTCAGATAATGCATGAATATTCACTTTTCAAGATCGTGTTTAGATATAATTTATCTAACTCTGGTTATATTTTTCAAATGATAAAAGTTTGATAAATTAATTAAGTTAATATGACTGCTAAAATTTGGATCCAAGCCTGAGTACCCAATCTCACCTGTCTTACAGTTTTTAAAAACACAGGGTTAAGGTATGCAATAATGTGTCTTTCATTATGGCCACCAAACACAATCACCTCAGGTCTGTCTTTATTTAGCAAATGCACTGACAGTGATTCAATGGGAAAATGTGAAAGAGAAATAGATTTGTGGTTCGTCAGCGAAAGTGCAAAAACTGATGTTAGCTTTAAAAGACTTTAAGAATATGAACCATCAATAGACTGAATAGAAGTGGGCCAAGTATTGAGCCTTGTGGTACTACACAGGTCCAACTGGGAAGTTAAGTCGCTTACTGAGATAAAATAATTACTATTAGTACCAGAGAGATCAACCCAGCTTTTTAACATGTCAATCAGTAAGGTGTAACCTCTTGGTCATTTAATGTTAATGAGACCTGTCTAGGCACAATGACGGAGGCAAGATCCCAAGTGGAATTCCTAAAAGCAGTTAATTTAGTAACTGGTGGACATTCTTTGTTATGATTTATTTAAAAGGCTAAATTGGCTAATATTGATCTGGGTTTGTGTCATTCAGCATTAGTTAGGTCACCTACTGTATTTTATTTTTTCTGGGGGTCCCTAAACAGTCTTGGAAATGCATCAGTTGGGTATGACTTGAAAGCTGAGACTCTTGTGGATTCAATGAGCCTAATGTTATTAATGTGTGATGATGTTAGCCCGCATAGTAGCCATTTAGTTGTACTGAGACCATTTTTTAAAAACAGACAGCACTGTATAAAATGACCTATTGTGACCTGTAGAATAATCACAGCTTCATGACAGTTTCTGACCTCTAACTAGAGACCTCAGGCACCCAGAGGATGTATAGCTTTCATGGGTGTATTGACAATAAAAGGGGTTCTCAGCAGTTCCTAGAACAGAAGTACTAGCAATCCAATCACCGAAAAATGCAATTTCTAGATAAATCTTATGTGTCAAAAGTTTTTGATACCAAATCACAGCATGGATTTTTCTTTGGTGTTCCTCAAGGACTTGGTGTCTTAATGTGGTATTTTGGAGGGATTTGGAGGGAACAACTTAAGAGACATAATTGAACACAGGAATTCTTCTATAACGATCTAAGCCCCTACACACTCTAAACTTTCACATTTTAAAAACGTGCTTAACCCAAACAAAATGTTTATTACAGATTTGACACACAGCACTGAGCCTTAGCTGAGCTAAGGATCCCCATCACCCCCAAAAAAGACAAAATTGGGTCTATGGTGTGTCTCAGAGGGTTTAAGTACTTTTTTACTGACTCATTTTACTTTTACATTTGTTGAATTACTGTATCTCTAAACTAAACCTAAACACACACACACACACACACACACACACACACACACACACACATACACATATATTTATTTTGTCCTACTTACTGATCCAGCTGTCAAAAGCTTTCTCTGGGATTGGAGAAATTCAGGAACTTCTTTGAAATACTTGTTTTCCATGAGGGTTTCAGGGGATTTGTCTTTCCATTCTTCTCCATACAGCGCTGACAGCTTGTTATCCTCGTCATCTTTCTGATCATCTTCCTGACCATCTCCCTGATCATTTTCCTGATCTTCATTATTCCTCAAGAAATTTAACAAGGACCACAACTCATCTTTCCACTCCTAAAAATAAAAGAATTTATTTCAATTTAATTAAATATCATGTGATGTAATCAGCAACTACATTTTTGCAGCTACATCATAACTTGTTAATTTGCTTCAAGTGAACATAAATACAGTACGGTCAACTGATTTTACCTCTTTCGTAACAAACTCAATTTCTGCCTCGTATTTTTGGTTCTGCATGTTAGCCTCCACTTTAATCATGACTGAGGTACATGCAGTGACACTCCCTGAAGGCAAGAGCTTCTTCTCTCCAATGATAGCATTTATCAGAGTGCTCTTTCCAGCCCCGGTTTGACCAAAGACACCGACCAGCTCCCTCTTGTCGATCTCCAAATCGTTAATTTTCTTCCTGTTGTACAAGAGGTTGAATGTGAGTTAACTGATTAATTTGGAAAATAAACACTGAAAAAACAGCTGTAATCAATATTTTCATATTAACTGGTTCTAATGACGACTTGTATGTGAGAAGGGTCACCAAGAGATGACACCACACAGAATTATCACCAGACTTTGAGGTTCCCTCAGCTTTACAGGGCTTATTGGTTTCAGTTTTTCAGCCTGAAACTTCACTTTTTTGGCCAACTCAGAGACATTTTTCAACTTTTCAGCCTGATAAGTTGGGCCTCTAAACACATTTGGCTGTTTGTTGAGAGCTTACTGACACACAAGCAAGTAAATGTGGCAAATGTGATAGCTCTGTAGCTTCTGATGGTGCCCATATCTTATGTGCTTATGAATTGAGTCTGAGATGTGAAAACCATTCAAGGCAGACTGAAGTCTATGACTTTGATCAAACTAGTCCTAGGCTATCTTCAGTAGGACTAATTTGCTATGAATTCTGGATAATTCTGAATTACGTTTTTTTATTTTTAAGACTAAGACAGTTGGCAAACCAAGCAACCATGTCAAACTGCTCAGCTTCCTTCACTCCTGCACAACATTTACCTCCTGAAATATATCAGCAGTCACAAGGAAAACTGGTGAAACTGAGTGTAGAGTGTAACAATAGAAAAGCCTTCCAGAGCAAAAACATCTCAACGCAGTACAGACCTGCTGAGATGCTCTCACTGCTGTATATGTATAATGTAGGTTCGTATATATGCGTATTGTAGGTTTACTACAGTCTATAAAAACTCTTTCCTCATTACTCTGAGTCATGTTTTCCTTGTCATTCGATGCCACTGGTCAGCAGACAGTTACCATGGAAACATGGCTTTCAGTTCTGAAATAGCCTGAGGGAAAGGTGGCTAACTTTTTAGTCTTAAAATAAGTCAGTATGTATTTTTTATGAAACTGTCCAACTTGCTTAAGACTAATTTGAGAGCAAAATATAGACTCAACACAACAGAGTGAAACCAGGTCTATATAACAAAGAACATGGAATACGAAAAACTCAGTACTTACTTGAGGAACTGATTGAGCTTGTTGTCTTGGTCTGGTAGTCTGTTTTGGACATTATCCATGATATTTTTCACATCAGACATAATTCCTTCTGTCAGAGTAAAAGCAAAGAACCATTCAGTGTATAAAGTAAGCAGTGATGCATAATCAGGTGTTTTGTTATATAAAAAAGCAGTAAAAGAATATGACGCCATGAGAGACACAGAGTGTATTATCTGGGTTAAAACATTATCCAGTTAAAGCCTCATTTGTTTTTGACTTAGCACCAGTGCCTGGTTGCATTTAATACTTTAAGTCTTTAATTGAAAGTCAAGGTAAAGAAAAATCAATCATTTTTTTCTTATCATATTATACATTTTAGAAAATACTTGTGTAGTACTGCACTGTGGAGTTAGACTGTTAGATAGTTTTTCACCATTTCTGTGTCCGGGATTTTTGGGTGGGGCTAAAATAATGGCTTGGTGACACAATGGAGCCATCGTTATCATAATCCCTCCCCCACCATGTAAAGACTACATCACCAGCCACTAACATTAGGGCTTGTTGTAGTATTTACTGAAGCCAAGACATTAAGAGACATTCTCTATAGACGTACATAAAGGTACATACAAAGTATAACCCTATGATAGGCTGCCATTGTTTAGAAGGTATTAGAAATACCTGAGTATGCCCCCGGTCTAGGTTCACATCGTTGTTTCTTAGTCGGTGATAGCCATTTGCTGGACTCGCCCTGAAGATCCAACGTTCTCTTTCCTTATTGGATTAAGAAAAAAAGAAAAGATGTTTCTTGCATCTGCCTCTCACAAAATTGAAACATGGTCTCAATATACTAAACAGAAATAAAAGTGTTGCATTAAAATTTTTATTCAGTAGAGTTGCTCAGTCAAAGCAAAATATTACTGCCTTAAAAACATATGTAAACACTTCATGTAGTCATCAAGATACTGTGTATCTCACCTTTATCACTTGAAGCACTGGTGGATGGACCAACCTGAGGTTGAACATGTAATTTTTTTTAAAACAGTGTTTGATCAAGAACATATATTTCCATAGCATTTGTCCTCCAACAGGGCTCTACAGGCTTAAACACACAATATACAATACACACACCGAAATTTTTTATTTATGTTCTCATTCAGTCTGGGATGAGCCGGGTGAAACCCTGGGAAGTGGAGTCCAGAAAAGAGCAACAGGTGAGCACGCTCAGTGGCTTTTTCCCCCTCAGTCAACATTGAGATTCAGTGATACGATTCTTCAGTCAGAGTCTCAGTCTTTGTCTCAGGACTCTTCAGTGCCTAAAATGCAGTGCTGTAATTTTTAGGTTTCATGACATGTACCCAAATTCACAAATATGTAGGATATTACTACAGACCTGACTGTATTCTTATGTCACTTTGCTTTGAGCTGGTCTGACTAGCTAGAATCTGGCAGGCACATCTCTGGTGGTTGACCAGCCAGCCTGGTTAAGTAGCCTTCTAGCTAGCAATGTTGCCAGGTTGGTCTAAACAGTCAATATTAGCCTATAAAGAAAAATGAATACTGAAAAAAAGTAAAAATGTCTGCACTATGACGAACCAGGCCAAACGTTTGTCAACCCACCAACTTCATTTATTTCATCCTAAAGCTGCTCAGTTGGCTGGAAAATCACGCAATGTGGCAATATTTATTTAAAAAATTGTCCGCCCCAGATGCAGCTGTTTTTGGCATGTCAACCAATAGAGCCACCAGGAAATCCTAACATATTACACATATTGCCAACAGGCAGAGAAACGTACACCCCTTCACACAGAGACAAAGAATATAGGCAGCACTTTTTCATTAGTCATCGTATGGAATAGTTTTTTATCTTATTATTTTGATCATCTTTTCCCTCAAATTATTAAATACAAATGTTCAAACAGACATCTGAAGAACATGAAATTAGTTTATTACAATACAACTGAGAACATGGCTGCCATGTCAAATGGTTGGGCAACAGTGCCTTAGATAATACTTAATTGTGTGAAACTGTTTTCAACTTACTTGAGCAGGAGAATCAACTGTTCCTGGATTTGTTTTCTTTTGTTCCTTCTAGTAACAAAAGAAAATAGTTGCAAATCAATAACAGTTAAAGCTGCTGTATGTCACTCTGGAGGAAGATAGCTGATTGCTGAGTCTCATTCCCAGGTCGTCAAATACAGACGCTTTAGGCTGGTAGTTGGACTGAACAATGAACCCAAAGCGCCAGTATTTGACGACCTGGGAATGAGACTCAACGATCAACTATCTTTCTCGAGAGTTACATACAGCACCTTTAGGAAATGTTACATTCTGTTTAATGCTATTGTTATCAATGAGACTGATTGTTAATTGTCTTTACAGTGCAGTCAACACTGTGATCCAATGAGATGGTTCTTAGGTCAAAGATGCCTTTATCTCAGGAAACTTACGTGCCTCAAATGCATATTAATGAGGAATAGAGACACATTCACTGGTTACATGTGGAATTCAATGTCATACTTTACCTGAGCAGAGGACGCTGCTTCTTCATTCTCCTGTTGACACAGTAGACAAACGTAATACTTAGTGAGGAAATACAAAGTGCAAGGTCATTAAAAAAGTTTGTAGAGAACAAATGCCTGAGATGATAACAAATTATATAACTCTGTATCCCAATTACTTGAGCAGAAGGATCAACTGTTTCTGGATTTGCTGGGTTTTCTTCCTTAGAGCCGTAAATCTATTACAGTAAAGATATTTTATAAAATTCTAATAAATTCTGTTGTTGTCTGTGAGATATATAATATAATTCTTCATCAAAACATCAAAACTTTTAACAGCTCATGCCCTTGTAAACTATAAATGTATCTGTATAATTGGGATTGATAAGACCAAATACAGTATATGTACGTATATTGTCTTCACAGTGCAGAAAATTACCTTTAACAACTTGAATCTCTTGCTGAATTTTTTTCTGGGTCCCATTTTTGGGATAAGTTTCTCAATGTTGTCTTCAGTGAGATCATAAAAAATTTCCTTGTCAACTTCTTCATCTGTAATTAGAAAATATTTGTTGAATCATACAAAATGAGAAGTAATTTCAAACTGCTGCAGCAACATATTTCATAACGATTGAAATAGATGTTGGTTTCATCTGTTAATTATTTCAAGAGCATTACAGCCTCATAGAGCTAATAGCATGGTTGTGTGGGCTCAATGCAAATTCATTTTCTTGTGTTTTAGGTATTTGTCACTTTACTTTGAATCTTTTCCAGTGCTGCTTGCACTGAGATCATCATCTCAATAACCCACAAGATGCTACTCAGCAGCAGTTACTCGTCTCAATCAGTGTGTCTCTTCTGATTGTGTGAAAATGTACAAAGTCCTTACTAATACTGTCTTTGTACTCACCAAACACAGACAAGAATTGCCAAGATTTGTCAACAATGATCTCTCCCATTTTCTAAAAACTATGTCAATAACATGTCAGTGCTGTACTGCAGAACAATACTGCAGCATTTTTATGTCTGTATTAGTAGATGCTTTCAGTGTTGGTAGGTCATATCAACATTGTTTAATATATGTGTCCAGCAAATAAGCATGGTGGTACTGTACCTTCAAATGCTTTTATGAGATTACTGAGACCCCAGTCAGTCAATGTTTTACGAACAAAATCATCCATGACCTAGAACTGCAACTGGAAGATAATGAAATAATTATTTTTTAAACAGACATCACAACACGGCAACAACAAAACCTGCAAGTCTACAAAACGGCTGCTAACAAAAAGATACTGCACAATGTGTAGGCTGAAAGGTTTTATAGTGAGCAGTGTAAGCAAAGTTCATTGATACACTTGGAGCAGTGCCAGTTCTATATGTTCAAATCACAGGAAACCGCCACTTCCTCTCTTGCCCTCTGTACCTATTGTGAAATAAACACTGCAGGGCACCTTAATTTCCGCTGTTAAAAGTCATAGCAGACAATAACAGGTTGTCTGAAAGCTGCATATGGCTTAACTTCATTTTTTATAAAGACACAAATACTGCATATAAATATTTGTGTTAAGATATTTTTATCACAATAAAACCCATTTGAATCTTTGGCTCAGATACACTGACAGATCTGGTGGCTTACATGCTCCTGAATAATTTAAAACATAAATAAATATAA
Source organism: Cephalopholis sonnerati (assembly GCA_019142605.1). NCBI lineage: Eukaryota > Metazoa > Chordata > Actinopteri > Perciformes > Serranidae > Cephalopholis > Cephalopholis sonnerati. The sequence continues at coordinate 24,950,569 of JAGQAX010000016.1, forward strand.
ACAAGTCAGACAAACATTTAAGCTTTTCCAGTGTCTCTTTAAAAAGCTTACTGAGAGCAGACAGTTGTGATAGAAATCAAGCCCTGATAACTGGATTATCTTCATAAAACACTTTAAATTATAAATCTATAATTTTATTATTATAAATGAAGCTCAGCGTAAGTTCAATCAGGAAGACTTTCTTTTTCTCTCCCCCTACTCCCACTGCTTCCTCTAGTCAGCTGACCAAGGGTGTTCACCCCTCTAGTTATCCAATCAAACTTTGCCACAATCTCTATCAGAAAAACAGGATGCCACTGCAAACTTTTAAATCTGTTCTCTCCTCTGCTGCTGTCAGCCGTTACTTCAGGCAGAATTGCTGCTCCCTTCTCCACTTATCCATCTTCCTCTCATCTCATCTTCACCACCTCTACCACCATGTGCACAAGTTAATAAATGTTCTTTCTACTATAAAAAAGGAGTCTCTCCTGATTGAAATGGCACTGTGTAATTTGAAGCAGATTCAGGATTAATAGTATGTTTAGTTCAGCAGGTTTATTAGTCACTTGTAGTTTAAGATAATTAGTCAACAAGGACAAGCTTCACCAAAGGGCAGTTTTAGTTATGGTCTCTTAGTTAATATGTTGGTTTGTAAATATGTAGCTGATCATTTTGATGATAAGCCTCATTAAACTGCAACAGTACCACTCTAACACTTTCAGTTTCGTTACTATGGAAAGAAAGGGCTAATGCTTTACAGACATCCTAGATTAACCCTTTGAAACCTGGAGTGACATCTCTTTTCTTGTGCTGCTGTTTGACGCCTTTTGCAAGTATTTAAACCGTTGAACCCTGAGCATATTGGTGTGATTTCTTTCAGAAACATGGGGAAAAAGACAACGAGCAACTTGGTGAGACATGTTCCACAAAGTGCCAAAAAAAATAATAGATAGAAATAAGAAAGGAAAAAAGCTAAGGGAAAACTATGTTTATTACTATTACTATTATTATTATTATTAAATTTTAAAATAATGAGGAATTATTTAAATTAAATTATGTTAAATGTATTCTTGTTTGTATTTTCTCTTCTTCTCTCTCAGTAATATATTTAGCTGTGAATGTGATGCATTGAGGTCAGTGTACTTACATCTGGACTGTTCCTCTTTAATGCACGAACATGACTCCTCTGGAGCTCTGGATAAGGGGACTGAAGACGCACGACGATCCCGCCTAAAATAACAGCTGAGAAAACTGAGTTTAAGGCTGAATCCAAAATGTCCACACGTCACCGCACGTTCACGGGAAGTCCAGGAGTGCTGAGGGCTGTCCAAAGCTTGAATTCACCTGGTCCAAATGGGGCTCAATCGGACTTTCTGCAGATTTACGGAGAGTCTGCTTGTGGGGCAGACCTCAGCAGAGCTCAGCGCTTCTTCCTGGTACTGCAAAATGACGCTGAATCTTTTAGTGGTACAGCCTCTCCCTCCAACCCTGTTTATGAGTTCATATGGCAAAGAAACAAAGAAAAACACGCCCTGCACACAGTCAGCTCCACAGAGACACCCCCCTGCCTAAAACACACACTCACAGAAAGACAGACAGAGATTATAGTTAGGTGTACATGTCCTTGATCTGCTGTTTAACTTGGATCATGTGAGAAGTTTAGATGGGAAATGTCTCTTTGGTTAAACTGTTCAAAACATGACAAGGAAGGGATTGTTTTATAAGAGGACACATGCTGATAAGGCTGGGAACCACTGGTTTAATCTTGAACATCACATTTTATGAGCTCATCCTGTGTTTTAAAGACACACTCTTAATCTGAAAAGCAACTAGTGACTGCAGCTGTCAGATAAGTGTCCTGGACTAACATGTACAATATTCCCCTCTGAAATGAAGTTAAAGTATAAAGTAAATAACATTAGAGGGAATTAGTAATAATATCTCAAAACTGTACTTAGGTGCTGTACTTGAGAAAATGTATTCAGTTACTTTGACAAGGAAAGGACGGGATGGGAGGGTTCTTGTCATTGTTGCTGCACTGGTGGGGATGGAACTGTGGGGACAGCATGACACCCTGAGAGGATAGTGCTGGTAACATTTATACACAGATCAGCCAAAACACTGAAACCACTGACAGGTGAAATAACTTTGATCATCTTGTTACAGTGTAATGTTCTGCTGGGAAACCTTTGCTTTAGCATTCATGTGGATGCCACCTGACGTGCTCCACTCACCCAAATATCAGTACAGACACCGTACGCCTCGTGGCAGCAGCACTCCCTGATGGCAGTGGCCCCCCAGCAGAACAATGCACCATGCCACACAAATATTATCTTTACTCCATTCTTCTATCTCTCCTGATTGAGCTCTCTTTAGGCTAATAAGAGCTCATAAAACCCAACAGGGTTAACATTACATTGTGCCATGTCAGAACAAGAGTAGTTTTCATAGTAACTTCATCATTTCAAAGACAATTCTTACTCAACTGTAATAATGTCTTTTCCATTGGAATCCCAGTTACGGCATGCTAGCATAGGTGTAGTTGTCTTAAGAGGTGGGGGACACTGGGGACACGTCCCCCACAATATTTAAAACATGTGCATTTGTCCCTCAAATCACAAAATTGAAAAGAATTACACTATAACTTGATGCAGAAATGGCGCAGTTTGGTGTATAAAAATTTGCCAGTATGCAGGAAATTCAATGTTTAATTCTTTTTTCTTGCATCAGTCAGAGACACTTTGCTAACATATATTAGCATAACACATACCTGCCATCAGCATTCATCTGAAAACAAGCACACTGTTAACCCTGCATACACCCTTTCATAGAGGGAGCCTTTTATCAGCACTGTCAGAGTGCACTGACTGATGAGTGGGAAACAAAAAGTGACGCTGATAATGAACGTGCAGAATTACACAATCTTTGTTTCACAAACATCAACACTATGTGAACAAGCCTATTATAATGTCTAACGTACTGTGGTATAATTTACCAATGAACAATATATTTACAACAACTACTTGGACACCAGATACATAGCATTTGTGGTGTCTGTTACTGTGAGAGCTTGGGTACTGTAGTGTAGATTTGTGTCAGGAAACTTAGCTTTAGGTAAGAACTTTGAGTTTTAAGTTAGAGGATTGAAACAAGAACAAGGTTGGAAAATCAGTTGTTTATCTTAGAGTCAAAATTAATGTTAACATAAACCACAAAGAAGCCAAACTACATGTGTCACTCACAAAAGGGAACTTTATTCAGATGTATTGAACAGTATATCATATCACACACATTTATGCATTTAAAATCAATGTAGATTAAAACAGAACAATTGCTGAGTAAATAACGATGAGCCAGATAAGCTAGTTTATGACTATAATCTAGACTAGTTCTCTCTACTTCCTATATATGAATGAAGACATACACAAGTCAATATTTTGCAGTAAGAAACAGTTTTGTCCTTGAACATGAAAGAAAATCATTCTTTGAAAAGTCTGTGTCAGATCTAACCCAGTTTATATCGTAATGAAGGTTCAAGGTATAAATGAGACACCCAAAAGAGTCATTAAAATTGATCAACACTGAACAAAAACAATAAAAATCATGTGAAAAAACACGCACATACTCAAAAAGAATAAAAAAAGTTTAATTGTGAAAAACAAAAAGTCTCTGGGAGATCATAGTACACTGGTGGCTAAACCTGCACCATGAAAACCACTATAGCCCCGTTTCCACCAAACACTTTATGGTACCTTTGGAACCAACAGTAACCCTTCAGACATGGTACCTAGACCCTAGCATTTCCACTGCAAACAGTACTCTTTCATGTGGGTGGGGTTGTTGTCACTCACTGCTCCGTCCAGCACTCACTGTATTTCCTCATTATCTGTGACACAGATGGAAGTCTGCACCTTGTTTATCGTCCACAGAACGAGGCTGCACGCTGACATTTTCAGAACAAAATAAAACAGGCTGCAGTGAGAGTCTCTCTCCATGGGATATTTAAAAACAGCGGGATGTGCGTGTAGTCCTTCTAAAGCAAGCTCAGGGGTTTAGTGTTGCTGGAGCCCACAGGAACAACACTCCACGGCGCTTTTTTTTTTCTCAAAGTGAGGATTAGAATATATGCAGTTCAAATAACATGGTCAAAATTAATGCATATAAACATTTAAAGATAATAAGTAATAGTCACAGTTGTCACAGTGACATTTAGGTTTGTTGATAAGATTCACGTTTTCACCTCATGCATTGAGTAACATTACAAGTTAATGCACCACCTTAAAAGTTGCCGGCAGTCGGCCGAGTGAATCAAGTTATTTTTTCCCAGACTACAGCTGCCATAAGAGGCAGCAAAACATCCTTTCATTTTATAGTTATCATCGAATAAAACTCTCCACAGTATGAACAGTGGTTACATGAGCCTCAAAACCAGCCACAACTCAGCCCTGAGCAGAGTGACCGTCCTCTATTGACCAATCAACAGACTGCAGTGTTCACAGCTCCACCTTTAAGTACCAGATCTGTGTGCTAGGTACCCCAACAGAGGGGGGACCAAAAATGGGGACGGTATGAACAGTTCCATTGGTACCATCCACAACTTTTCACAGTGGAAACAGAAAAAAAAGAAGCGTACCGAACTGAAGTGTACCGTACTGCTCAGTGGAAACGGGGTTATGTCTCAAGTTTGACTCCAACTCCCTCCACCCTTCTCCCCACATTTTCTGTCTGCCTCTGATCTATAATCACTTGAGAGCAAAAATGTCTAAACTTTCTCTGCATGTAATACACAACAACAAGCAAACTCAAAGTACATTAAAAACTCAAAAGAACAAGGATACCATAACTTGACAAAAAGGGTTGAGATCAAATCCAGAGGTGTCATGTCTCTGAGTGATCGATGTGCCCGCAGGGACCTCCAGTGGGTTATCAGGCGTCTGTTGATTCTCTCCACTGAGCGAACCTGAAACGTCCACCAGAGAGACAAACAGTGAAGTTGTGACATTGAACAGAAAAGAATAACAGCAGGGCTGTCATATCATCTCTCCTATCATCCACTTTGATCATCAGTTTCACTAAAACTTACCTATGCACACGTCATGAATGGGTTGCTGGGACGGGTGGATCAGCACTAGTATAATTAAAAGCATTGTTAGCATTAGTCAGAACAGTTCATAGTCAAAGAATTATGTGGACGTTTTAACAACAGTTTTACCGCATCAGTGGTGGTTCTGAATCTGAACTTCCCTTCAGTTCATCATAGTAGTTCTTCACCATCTGGAGCTCCACTGAAACGTCTACGAAATTCAAACCAAACAAACACATTGTTCACCAGTGCACTATCAATTATTAAATGATTGGAAATATGGTGACTTATTCATTTCAATTAACATTTACAGTATTTTAGTGATTAACATATTTTTATTTTTAAATGTTCCATTTCAGTCTGTTCTCACTCTCAACTCATCAAATACCATCACTTTGTCCATGACTTTGATGACAGATACAGACATATAGAGACACCTTTCACTAAGGTATGATACGCACTGGGCAGCAGCGGTTATTTCTGATGCTGCTGGCACGTTTTCCTGAGAAAATGGAAATGTGTTTTAAAAAGACACAGTATGTAACAAGTGTCAAATGAGACGCAGTCCATGAACATCCGAAACCAACGCAGGAGGCTACCTAGCAGGTCATATTTTGATGTTTAGATCTAATGACAAAATGGCGGTATTTGACCAGTCGGGATGAGAGCGCATTGTCCATTTACCTGGGATTGAGTCACCATCTGTATTGAGTGACAGCTTGATTGATTCCTGCATTGTGCCCATCAGTTTCTCCAGGATCAGCACCTAAATTAGCATCAAATTCTTCATCACTCTTCATTCACACAGCCAAATATTGTGTTCAAGATGAACTAAATCTAACATGAATGAACTTTAGATGTGTGTTCAGAGGGCAGCTCAGACTGGGCATATTGGCTAATGAGGGCTTTAAGCTCAAAGGGTTAAAACCTTATTATTTCTGTGTCAGTTTATTATTATTATTATTATTATTATTATTATTTTTCTTCAGAATTTTTTTTGCAAATTCCTGTGAGATGGTACATCGTAGACCACTTACATTTTCTCTAATGATTAGTAGTTGTGTGCATTTGCTGCCTGAGAAATATATAACTCCAAGCAGCCTGATGGGGGCACTATAATTCAAGGTTAACTTTAATAGTTGTAACTCCTACATTGTGAGTTGCATTGACTGAAAATGCAATACACAAGTCCAGCTCAAAAAAGCCTCAAAACCTATTAGGGTCAGCTGGTAAGATTTTTAGTCATTTTGATTTTTTTGAAAAACACATGTTTAGACATCTTGTAAACTGTTGGTCCAATTTGTGCCAAATTTTCTTTGGATCATCACTGGACCAAGCCTGTCAAAAGCTCTGAAAAGCTTGTTGATGTCTCATGGTGTTTGGAAGATACCGACACAATCAATCTTAGAGGGGGCATGACTCAGCACAAAAAAAAATAAAAAATTAAGGGAACACTCAATGGTCACAGTATAACACAAAGTCAGTTCAACTTCAGGGACATCAGTCTGTCCATTCAAGAAGCACAAGTGATTGTGAATCAGTTTCACCTGCTTTGGTGCAAACGAAAGTGACAACAGGTGCAATGGAGAGGTAAGAGCAAGACATCCCCCAAAATGGGAATGGTTTTACATGTGGTGGCCACAGACAGCTGCTCTCTCATTATCCTTCCTGACTGATTCTTCTCTGGTTTTGTGTTCTGCTAGTGTTCTTGTCACTACAGGTGGCATGAGATGGTACCTGCAGCCCAATCAGGTTGCACAGGTAGTCCAGCTTCTCCAGGATGGCAGATCCATATGCAGATCCATATGTGCGGTCGCAAAAAGGTTTGCTGTGTCTCCCAGCACAGTCTCAAGAGCATGGAGGCGATACCAGGAGATCGGCCATTACACGAGGCGAGCTGGACAGGGCCGTAGAAGGGCATCAACCCAGCGGCAGGATCAGTATCTGCTCCTTAGTGCGAGGAGGAACAGGAGGAGCACTGCCAGTGGCCTATAAAATGACCTCCAGCAGGCTACTGGTGTGCATGTTTCTGACCAAACTGTCAGAAACAGACTCCATGAGGGTGGCATGAAGGCCTGACGTCCTCTAGTGGGACCTGTGCTCACAGCCCAGCACCATGCAGCTCAACTGGCGTTTGCCAGAGAACACCAGAATTAGCAGGTCCACGCCCATCAGCGCCCCGTTCTCTTTACAGATGAGAGAAGGTTCATACTGAGCACATGTGACAGGTGTGAGAGTCTGGAGATGCCGTGGTAAAAATTATGCTGCCTGTAACATCATCCAGCATAACCGGATTGGCCGTGGGTCAGTGATGGTGTGGGGAGGCATATCCTTGGAGGGTCACACGGACCTCAATTTCATAGCCAACGGTACCCTGACTGCTGTTAGGTACCAGGATGAAATCCTCTGAGCAATTGTCAGACCTTACACTGGTGCAGTGGGCGCTGGGTTCCTACTGGTGCACGGCAATGCCCGGCCTCGGTGTGTAGGCAGTTCCTGGATGACGAAGGCACTGATGTCATTGACTGGCCCTCTCGGTTCTCCTGACCTAAATCCAATGGAGCACCTATTATGTATCCATGCGTTCGACACCATCAACTACCACCACCACAGACTGTCCAGGAGCTCAGTGATGCCCTGATCCAGGTCTGGGAGGAGATCCCCCAGAGCACCATCCGCCAACTCATCGGGAGCATGCCCAGACGTTATCAGGTGTCCATACAGGCACGCAGGGGTTGATGATTTTGGTTTCCATTGACTGTTGTTATGTCATGTTGTTAACAACAAATTCTACAGTGTACATCAGCAAAGATTTTTAACTTGAATAATTCATTCATAAAAATCTGATGTGTGATTCAAGTGTTCTCTTAACTTTTTTGAGCAGTGTAAATCGAACTCCATAACCGTTGAGCCAATCATCACAAAACAATGCAAGAAATGACCAAAGAGGTGCCAGCAACATACTCTGACAGTTAAATTTAAATCAAACACTAGGGGGCAAAGAAATGCAAGAAAAAATGGGCGTGGCATAACATAAATCAGACTATTAATCAAAATTGCCTTTAGTCCAGTTATTACAAAACCTGTGGGATATGTTACATAATAATGTTGAAGCAAGTGTGTAAAATTATTTTGAAATTGCTCAAAAAGAGGACACCAAAACACAAGTTTGATTTTTTTTTTTTTTTTTAGAAACTACATAACACTACACTACTACATAATCTTCAATCTTTATGTTTCTGTCTCAGATTAATAACAATAGTTGAATGTTGAATGTATTGAAAAAAACGTCATGTAAAAGATGAGAATTATGAATGAAGATAAAGACATGCACCACATGTTTGATTAATTATATGAGGTATATTAAAATGTGACAAACCATCAAGTTTCTCAGCTTCTCCAACATAACATTTTTAGCCGTCTCAAACATGATGTCCTTTGATTCTCGTACATGCTCTGCAATAGTGCTCCTCATGTTTTTCAGCGAGTCCCGTCCTCTAATTTCTGCAGCCTCTAAAATAAACAGTTAAATTATGTCAAATAGTTAAAATGTTAGATTTTTCAGCACAGTCACATTAAATGTAGGTATGTAGTAATATTATGTCAGGCTTTATATGTCACGGTCTACTAACTTACTTTCATAGCATTCATTCATGTCGGTCTCGATTGTCTCCATCAGACTGCTGTAGATCATTTTCTTTTGCTTCCGGATGATTTTGTTGAGTTTGGTCTTCATTTTTTCTTCCTTAGAGAGACCACAATTATACAGATTCTTCATTCGTCATTCAGGATCGTGGTGAGTTGTTACCACAGAAACAATTAGTCTTCCAGGGGTCCACACAAAATGCAATCATTTAATGATCACATCATTATATTGGTCAGGAGACATTATACAGGATGGTGATTATTAAACTGCATCATTACACATGTGCCTTTCATTTCATTTCATTTATTTATCTACACAGGAAAGGAATTAAAAGTAACATTGCGTGCTACAATTAAAACTGGCCTGACCCAGTTAAAAACTAGTTTTCAGCAGGTTCCTTTTATGCTACAAAATACATTACAATACAAAATACAAACACAAACAATCAGCAGAAGCTAAAGTTGGTAGAGAAATAAGCGCATGCCAGACTGATCTAGTGACGTGTTGCTGTCTTGTGTTGTGACTTGGAAGTAGTGCAGCAAGTGTGGGATTGGAGTTGTTGTGTAGGATCTGAAAATAGAGTTTAATGACTAGATTATTTCATCATGCAGTGATGAGTCCAAAGAGGGAGGTTACCGTGGATCTTGTAAGCTCCATTGTGTATTCTTGCTATGGGTTCAATGTTTTCCTTTGTGGTGAGGGACCATATGGGGAGACAGTAGGATATACTCAAGAGGATGATAGCATGTAGGTATGTGTCTGAGACAGCAGGGGTGAGATATGGTCTGATCTTGTTATTGACATACAGTTTCTGGTTGAGCTTCTTTGTTAGGTTCTGAATGTGGTGTTGATAAGTGAGATGTGAGTCAAGATATACTCCAAGATATTTGTAGGTTTCTGTGATGGTTAGTGTTTGATTTGCAAACTGAAAAGGGCCAGAGATAGATATTGTCTTTTTAGGGGAATGAAAATACATACATTCTGTTTTCTTGACATTGATAGTTAAATGATTATGTTCAGCCAGTCATGTGAGTGGTTCAGATCAGATGGTGGTTTTGAATTTAAGATGTCAGGCTTTGGGTCAGAGAGAAAAATGATGGTGTCATCAGCATATAGAAAACTATTAGAATATTTACATGCGTTAGGAAGGTCATTGATGTAAAGGAGAAAAAGTAGTGGGCCCAAGGTGCTGCCTTGTAGAACTCCCATATTACAAGTTAGAGGGGGAGATGTTACCTCATTGATTTTAACTATCTGAGATAAGAAGAAAGCATTGTTATCACAAGGGGGGAAAGTTGACATGAGCTTAATTTATTCAGCAGAATCTGATGATTCACTGTATCAAAGGCTTTACTGAAGTCAACAAAAATGGCTCCAGTGACATGACCTTTGTTGGGTGAGATTCGTATTTGTTCAGTAAATATCAATAGAGCTGGCATGGTTGATCAGGTGGAGCAGAAACCATACTGGAAGTCACTGAGGAGGTTATTGCTTTCAAGGTGAGTGCTAAGTTGGTTGTAAAGAAGTTTTCCCAATAATTTTGATAATGCGGGAAGAATGGATATTGGCCCATTATTTGAAACCAGGGTTGGATCCTCAGATTTAAAAACAGGGGTGATTTGAGCTGTTTTCCAGTTGGAGGGAAAGATCGAGAGCCTGATACGGTGATTGATCAGATGTTGGAGGCATAAGGCTGTTGGCATAAGTCTTCCAGAAATCCATGTTTGAACCATAAATATAACAAGCACGAGGGGTTTTCAAGGTGTTCAAAATGTTAAACATTTCCGGCTGAAAGCACTTGCAATCTTTTCAGTTTCAGTAATAATGGTGATGATCATAATAAAAGGTCACTTTTATGTCCATGTTTACGGGCAACAGTTTTCGTGGACATTCCTGCAGCCACCATGCCAACAACAGGCTCCATCAAAACTTGTAACACCTGTGTAGTAATGATACTGATTAATCAGCATCTTGATATGCCTATGCCACACCTGTCAAGTGGATGCATTTTCTTAGAAAAGAAGAAGTGCCCATTAAATCACATTTGAACAAATTTGAGATATATATATCTACTGAGTGAATAAAAGGTCTAAGATCTTTAACTTAAACCTGTGGAAAATGGGAGCAAAAACAGAAGTGTTGCGTTTAATTTTGTTTATTATACTTTTTGATGACAAGCTGTAAATTATTTAAAGCGATTTTCAGAGTGGGACCTGTTTTCCACCATGTGAGGGCACACATATCTGTTGTCAACTTAGGCCAAAATCTTCAGTATGTTGAAGATGAGGTGTTGGCTTTGCAGCAGCTGTTAATTTTTCATTGGGTCAGTTTTAAATGACAAAAATATGTTTATCAGCATTTAATGTATTGATAGAATTCGTCGTACACAATAATTATGAATATGTTAACAGCTCAAAATATCTTTTTTTTCCAGTGTTTTGCCTTCATTTCAGTCCTCAGTTATAAACGTGATGCTTGGGTTGATTTGCTCACCCTCCTACTTTAATCACCACGACCTGAACAAACAGCTTCATGATGGAATAATGAATAAGACGGTCTATTGTTAACTTTTACCTCTGTCTTGAGAAATATCAGTTGCAGTTCGACATCTTTGTACTCTTGCCTCTCTCTCATCAGCCTCTCTGTTTCAAGCGAAAATGAGTTGATGATCCCGTTGAATGGGTCACATTTTGCTTCATTTCTGAAACATGTTAACAGTTTGAAATATTTCATAAAGGAAGTGTTGACAAGCTTGCATTTTGATCATATAATTTGTATATATGCATTATTATGATTATTATTATATGCTTATTATTACATAATCTGTACAACTGTGCGATGCAGAATTTGTTAAATCTCCATAGATTGTAAAGATTAGCCAACACAGGGTTTTATATCTTCATGAGGTCATTTCTTACGGGAAGGTCTTCTTGAATTCCTCATCAATGCTGTCAGTCAGGCATGAAGCTAAATCCATATTGAGGTTTATTGGTTTTTTGTTCCTTGGTTTGTGAGTGCCGCCGTTCTGAACAACAGACTTCAGTACCTTGTGAAAAGCGCCACCCTTCATTCTCTGAAAAAAATAAAAAATAAAACAGAAACATGTTAAAGATATAAATTCATATGTAATACAAAATCATTTGTTTTTTATGCGAATATGATTAAAATACGTACAGAATTTAAGACCGACTTCAAGAGTCTTTCCCAGGAACTTTGGGATTTTTCAACCCCCTCACTGAGGCATTTTTCAAAGGTTTCATAAGTCTTGTGCATGGGCTGTCCGACTTTTTCAAGTTCCTGCTCCATCTTTTCTGTCAGCTCTCTGCACACATCTGTGTTTTTGTCAGCCTGAAATCAAATACAACACATTCAAACTTAGTATAATTTGTGAAACTATACTACTACCTGATTTGTTTTTTCTTTGAGGACAGTATTGATTCTTTATTTATTCATGAAATTCTGTTTCTGTTGAGTAATGACCATCGATCTTATCTGCCAATAGTAACATATCATATATATATCGGTATCGGCTCATATGCTGTCCAATATGCATCAATATAAAAAGTTTATTTTTAACAGAACACATTGTAGGAAAAATGCTTGGAGTAAATTATTAAATTCTCAATTCATTTTACAGTTTCAGTGCACAGTATTGTTGCAGCATCAGCCCCAAAGATCCAGCACTGGTTGGGCTCTATTAATTACTGTTGTTATGCAGCTTCTATGAACAACAAAAATTCTGTAAATCGACCACCTTGATGACTAAAACTTCTGTATGGTGACATTTGCAAGAAGTCTGTCTTTGACTTTGTTGTGTTTTCACTGACTTATTTAAATATTATTTTCTGTCAATATTAATCACAAAGACAATGAAAGAGGGTCCATAAAGTGTTTTTCTCTGGCAGAAAAGCACTGGTAGACTGCTGGGGAGCACCTCATCAAATAAGTGTTCCCAGCACGTGGACTGACTACACAGCTAACAACAAGCTTACAATGCGTGTGGTGATAAACACAACACTCTCAGCAAAATTCAGTGCCGGGCCAATCAAGGACCAAAGCCACTAAAACAAGTTTACCGAAAAAGTCAGGTTTGTTTTGGTTAATCTGGCTCATTTTCAATTTATTTAGTTCCATAAGTCAAATTCAACATAGTTCAACCTCAGCTACTATGGAAACTTATGCGAGGAAAATAACCTGGACCAGGGCAGGCTAACTGTCAGGCTAGGCCTGAGTTGTTGATTAATAACCACAGTTCCTGTAACACTGACCCAACTGGAAAACAACGACTGGTGATTGGTGTAGTTTATCTAACAAACACATTTTTAATACAATTAATAATTTTAAATATGAAGGCCTAATAAAATATAAATAGATATCTGATAATTACAGGAATGGAGTAATAAATAAATTTAAAAAAAAATTAAAACCATTCCAGAGAGCATCAGAGACGTCAGATGGCTAATTTTGGTAGGTAGACTCCCAGTAAGAGTTGGAGTGCCTTTGAGCTCTTATGTCACTACAGAATAATGCCCAATGATTCATTGTAACGAGACTGAAACCCAAGAACACAAGGTACAATGACTTTATCATTGATGTTCTCACATGCTTAGTTTATTCAGGTTCGGGACTTAAATCCTCACTTTTCCTAGTATGCTTCATGAAACAGGCCCCTGCCTCCACAAATGCTGTACTGTCTTTGTTGTGATTGTTTCTGTCTGACATTTCATACAGCACGGGATAGATGGACACAGCCAGAATAAGCTTCTCCTCTATTTTCTTGGTTACCAAGGTGAGGAGTCCTGCCCCATCTAACATATGATTGGTTGCCTGACAGGGAGCGACAGTAACGGCACCAGCACCTTTCTGAAAAGTTCAGAGATGTTGTAAGTAGAGGCGCCTGGAGTGGCTGCACAAAAAAGTCAGAGAGCTCTGCAGAAGATGCTGGGTGCAGCACCTTTACATGCTCTCCTGGTTGGGAACAACTGAATAGAGACGCTGCCGCTCAGAAAAAACACACTGTATGGACACTCAGTCTGACTTGATCTTACCCCTGCTCTACATCTGGCCCCTTGAATCAGAGAGAGGATCCCATGAGCTCCAGACACATAGTTTAATGTCTCTGAGTGATAGTCATTGAGCTCTTGCAGAAATTCATGAAGTCTGGGTATTTCTGTAAAAAAAAAAATTCAGATTACATCTGACATACTTAAACTACATACTCAAATTCAAATGTCAAATTTCAGTTAGTTACTTTTGTTTTAGTTAAAGTGGTAAACTGAAACAAAACATGTGTTGGAGCTATTGTACATTTTCTGTTATCCACAGAGTGCTCATATATGAGACGTCACCTACCAGTTTCCTCTGGCTTTAGAAGTTTTTGCTTCAGAAACTCTTTGGAGCTCACTGTGAAGACTTTGAAACATTCATCACTGAAATGTTTCTGAAAAAAAGGTTTGATTTTACGTCAGGCTTGCAGTTGTAGAAAATTCTTGTGTTACATTTTCTGTTAGTCTGTTAAACTCACCTTAACCTCCTTGAGTTTTCTGAATTCTTTGTTGACCTCTTCCTTGGCTTGCATGTTGCTCTGAAATATGTGAGCACGAACAGCATCTGTTGAACTATAAGAAAATATTTTTATGAAGTGGCACCTTGTACAGTATTTGGAGAAATTAAACCTGAAATTCCAACATACACAGTGGTCTTCACTCATCTCAGGATTAAACACTTTTGTTATTAACAACTCTACCATTCATACTGAAAAGGTAACAATTTTACAAGTCTGTGATTTCCTACAAAGGTTTTTTGGTAATCATTTTATGGAAGAAAAGACAAACTTTAGAGACTGCTATTTTATTTTAGTTAATTGTGTCAAGTTTACAAGTAGCTGTTGATTACTACAGGACTTTCTTTGAAAGAACTCATTTTAAGCCAAATAAACTACTTATCCCACAGCGTTGCCAACACATATGCAAAAAATAAATCAAAACATGCGGAAAATTCAGGAATTGTGTGCTATGACTTTTCTGAGATTCACTCAGCCATTTTAATGAAATTTACCAAAAAACTGCATAGATTTTCCCATTCAAAGTGACTGCAGATCGTCAAGAAATCAACTTAAAATCACTCCCCTTTAAGGCCACACTAAATCACCATACTTTCAGGTAGAAAAATTATTTAAAGTTGAAATAGCTCATTAGACCAAATTGGCATTTTAAAATCTGATATGCTTTTTAAGAAATCACAGTTTACATTTCATGTTGTTTTTCAGACATTTCAGATTTTATAATGGGTCTCTATGGGACAGAGCTAGAGTGGTGACATCATCGCTAGAGTGTGGAGGAGCTGGAAGATCTTGAAATTTTCTGAATAAATTGCTCTCACTGCCACAATTTTAACTTTACACACACAATATATACATCAAATGTAGGAAATTTCACGATGGTCACAGAGATGTGACAATGGAATCACACACACTTACACATTTGGCTCAATGAGCTTCCAATTAAAGGGAGAGACATTTTTTGTCATTCACTCCTATGCAATCTGAGAAGAGAAATTTCTTAAAAAGAGCTGGGGGCATACATTTTATAACCTGTGACCATGATCACATTTTTTTACACTACAAACATAAAGAAGACATCTACGCATGTAGGAGGATCTCCTCTCTCTGTTGGTATCCATAAGTTAATGATTGAACTCACAGTTTTGGTGGGTAAAGGAGGTGTTTGAGAGGTTGTAACTCCAATAAAACAGCTGCCTGCTCTGAGCTGCTGACTGCCCCTCCTAATTAATTACCATAGCAACGACCACTGAAACACAAGAAAGCGTTTTTCCATGCGCACAAGTACTCAGGTTATAATCTTTTTGCATGTAAACATAATATGATGATAGGACATTTTATGGGGGTGCAATTTTGCTCGTTTTGGAGGCACAGTTTCCGATTTTGAAAACCCCTGCCCCTGAACTAACAACAAAGTATGCTAACAGTCATGGATGGATTACTGAACCTGCCTACTAGGCCCAGGCCCAGGGGCCCCTCTGGCCTTCACCTGCAAAATGTCACTCAAAGTAACACATACTGACTGTTAAGGAATTATCGGAGCACTGTTGGAGGAGGTGCGAGAAGTAGAGGATGACACTGGAGACTCAGATGGCTTACGTTGTAACAGAGCTTACTGAATTCAGGAGAAGTGATATCAGCATACAGCGAGCAGCAAGTGCCACACAGAGCTGACACCAGTTCTGAGGATTCTCTCCTAACATTGAGCATATATTGTCTTTGGGTGAGGAGCCAGATTTAGATAATGGACAAGTATGGAGACAACTGTCTGCACAGTCAGGTCAGGATAGATATCTAACCTTGGCTAGAACAGAGAGTTCCACCATATCTGTCTCCCACTACAGTAGCACCAGCAGCATCAGAAGGCCATGTTTGGTTGAGAGGAGGTTAAAGGAAAGAGGGTAATTTTTCCCTCACACTGACCAGGAAGACTCCAAATGACCACAAAGACACACAAACAGACCACAGAGGGATGCAGCTACACAGAGACACAAAACAACCACAAGGCAACACTAAATGCCCTGGACTACAGGGAGATGCAAAACAACAACAACGAAAAAAAAGCCAGAACCACCTTAGAGTCTGTTTGTCCTGCTCGTATGTAAGAGAGGTGATGGGGCCTTTTGCATATCTGTGCCCAGGGGTCATTTGTCTCATAATGCACCCATGCTACCAGTACCTGTGCTGTGACAATTTATATGCATTTGCTTGTGTTTTCCTGTTGAGCTCTTGGCCACCAAATGCATCAATGTCTAAATGCCTCATTTTTCTCAATGTCTAATTAGGATGTTATATTTAACTTTTTACTTTTGGCATCTTAAATCACTTACTGATCATCCAAAACTCCAATATCATCAGACATGGTGCAGATAAAGTGGATGCGCTGACACTCTCCACCATTTCCAAGGAGGCTACTGGCACTTTTCAGGATGTCCCAGGCTTCACGTTCTGCTGCCGCTCGTTTTATATCAGTCACAATCCACACAGTGGAGCAACTTCCAACAACCTGAAGGGACGTAATAACAAGTTAATAATGAATAATCAATTATCAGTGCTTTGTTAAAGCACTGTTAAGTTTACAGATAACAGAGTAAAACACAATAAACAGCACTACATGTGAATAAATTACCCCTTTCCACATCCTGTCTCTGCTCTTGTTACGATCCCCATTTCCAGGAAGATCCACAAGTGTGACATGCTGGAGAAGATCATTATTAGGCACCCTCACTGTCACACACTTCACCAGTGGCCAATACCACCTCTTTGCTTCTTTTCCTTTTCCATTGTTTGATTCACTTTTTGTGTATTTGACTAATTTTGCAGATAGCTCTTCAGCCTGCAATCAACAACACAATCAGATTAAGGCAGCGTAAGGCGATTTCATTTATATGCACAAACTCCAACTTCAAGGTGCTTTATGGATGACATAAAAGAATTACAAGAGGATAAGAGAAAAAAGGAGAGCAATTAAGAATCACCATCACTGAAAGGAACAACAAAAGAAAAAAAATAAAAGTAGTTACATAAATAGGCCTAGTAATAAACATGAAATGGCGACAAAGTCCAGTTTGTGATTTTTTTTTTCCAGGTTTAATTGTTCTGTATGCAACTTTTTACCAACATTAATCATTTCTTCAATGCTAATTGGTAGACAGCTTTAAACATAGGGAAACTTTCTCAACTGCAGAAACTTTAAATTTAAACAGTCCGATTTTGATAGAGCCAAGGATTATCTAGGTTATTACAAGTGTGTGTATCATACGTGGAAGAGTAAAGCAGCTTCCCCATGTTTCATGTTGACCCTTGACATTCTGCAGAAACATATAAAGGTCCTAATCCCTTAAATGGTAATATTTTACTATCAATTATCTGACTAACTGGTAGTGCAAAAATAGGCACTACCTATTTAACTAAATTTATTTATTTATTTATTCTTTTATTTTTATTTATTTATTTTTCATAAAGCTGGTCGCTGAATTCAAACAAGGTTTAGCTGCTTTTGTAATAGTCAAACATGCTTCAGATAATGCATGAATATTCACTTTTCAAGATCCTGTTTAGACATAAGTTCTCTAACTCTGGCTAATTTTCAAGTACCCAATCTCACCTGTCTTACAGTTTTTAAAGACACAGCATTAAGGTATGCAATTTCATTATGGCCACCAAACACAATCACCTTAGTTCTGTCTTAGCAAACCAATGATTTGCTCAATGCACTGACAGTGATTCAATGGGAAAATGCGGGAGAGAAATACATTTGTGGCTCATCAGCGTAATTGCAAAAACTGACGTTAACTTTCAAAGACTTTAAAAATAGGAACCATCAATAGAGGTGGGTTAAGTATTGATCCTTATGGTACTTCACAGGTCCTGCTGGGAAGTTAAGTTGCTTATTGAGATAAAATAATTATTATTAGTACCAGAGAGATTAACCCAGTTTCAAACTGTCTATCAGTAAGGTGTAACCACTTGGTCATTTGATCTTAATGAGATCAGTCTAGGCACAATGACGGAGGCAAAATCCCAAGTGGAATTCGTAAAAGCAGTTAATTTAGTAACTTGTAAAGACTGTTTATTGTGATTTATTTAAAAGGCTAAATTTGATGTGGGTTTGTGTTATGTAGCACAGATGGACCAAGTCCACTCTTTAACCTCTGAGTCCCACAGGGCAGCTTGCGGTCTTGGCCCACATTCCTGTCTTTAACAGGCTGCAGCAGACTGAGTTAGAGCTTTCTCAGGATGGGGGCTAAATAACACTCCAAAGTTAGGCTAAATTTTGGCAAGGGAAAAACTGAAATAGTCTTTTTAAAAGGGGTCCCTTGACCTCTGACCCTAAGATATCTGCATGAAAATGCGTTCTGTGGGTAGTCATGAGTCTCCTGTTTACAGACATACCTAATTTTTGCTTGTCCCATGAAGTTTTGAAAAATGCAATTTCTACATGAATCTTAAAATGTCAAAAGTGTTGGGATTCACTGGACCACAGGTGATTTGTCATTTGTTAAAATCTAAACTGGACATGTGAAGGTTTCTCCTCTTGCCATCTGAAATGGTAAGACACCTCATGTTTTTTGCTCTTCAATCAAAGACAGCTATTTGATACCCATTTCCACAGGATGCCTCATGGTCACCCCCAAATGAGACCAGTCATCAAACGTGATTGGACAGTACTTTTACAGTGTTATGTGACTCTGTGATGTCACCAGGCAACTGTAAAAGAAGTATCTGCTCTGGCTGCCAACAAGCTCAGACCCTTGCTCCTTGCCCCCGAACCATCAAAGGGGTGGGGGGGCAATTGCTCACAGACTCTTTTTCTCCTGGATCACGACTTGCCCTTGCTCATGGCAGGAGCAAACCTGAAACCAGAGAAGTTAGACGTGCAAACACAAGGTTTGCAACTAACTTTCCAGCAACAAGGAGAACCAAGTTGAGTTAGCACCCCAACGTCTAACTCTGCAAGGACCCCAAGTGGCCGGCTTCCTCAGATCTGCACCTTTGGAACAAGGGCAAAACAAAGACTGCTTCTGGAACCACAGCTCTTTCCAGCTTTCCTCTGTCGGCTAACAAAAGCAGCACACCACAAAACAATTAATTCTTCCATCCATTCGAGGATTGGTAATGTAACAACTGGGCATAGCATTATTACAGTTGTACGGGCTAAGCAAGACTATTTAACATGTTGATTGTGATTTAATGCTGTTTATTCAGTCATTGTTGTGATCATTGCAGTTAGATTATTGGTTAGTTGGCTTCACCAAAGCTAAGTGAGGTTAGTATGCTAATGCTGTTCACAGACAACATCTTGCATGCAACTAAACATCCTCTGCACTAATCCAGACCCCTTGCAACACACATCACATTCACAAACACCTCCCCCAATCTGAAGCCAGCTTTGATTCGGCCATCTTGTAGTTCTCTGTTGTCAGCCATTTTGTTTTGTAGGCCAAACGACCCTGTGATTACCACATGTGCCTTTGTCTTTCTCACTCTCTCTCGCACACACACACACACACACACACACACACACACACACTCACACAAACACACACTTGCTTGTAGTATAGTTAGTAAGTTAGTTGGAATCTGTGTGTTTTGTTTTGTTTTGCTTCCTTTATGACGGAATATATTTTTGGAATCATACCTGCTGTCTGTTTAATATTGCACAAGAGTCAATAAACAGTAAACCTCTGCTATGTCAAGAACTCAGAAATCCTTCACACTTTACTATTAAATGTGGTTATTGTTATTTATTTAATCAAAATTCCAAATTGATAGTTTAGTAAACTTTATTAGAGTGATATCTTTAAGTGGCTATCATTTTTCTCTTTTTGAGAATGGTGCCCCACGGCGTGATTTAATTTAAATTAAGTCACATTATCTAATATAATGCATAATTATCATTAACAGTTATTAATTATTTCAGATAGCCAATTTGATACTTTAATTGGAGATCTATTATGAGGTCAGGCCCGTGTTAAGGCTTAAGTCCCAACAAATGGTGCCGCCATGTAAAACACAGCACTGGTGCCTAGATCACAACAACTCTTTTACAGTATCACCAGTAGATTCCCTACATTTGTGGTGCCTCCATGTGACACCCAGTATTGTTCCCAACACTTTTGGTGTCCCCGCGTGAAGCCTACTATAAGTTTTTGATACCAGATCAAAGCATGGAATTTTCTGTGGTGTTCCTCAGGGACATGGTGTCTTAATGTGGTATTTTGGAGGGATTGGGAGGGACACTTTTTTTTTTTTTTGCAACAACTTAAGAGACATAATTGAGCACAGGAATTCTTCTATTCTAACTATTAGAATATAACTATAACTATTCTATTCTAAGACCCTATACACTCTAAACTTTCAAAGTTTAAAAAGGTGCATGACCCAAACACAGTGTTTATTACAGAGTTGTTATTAGAAAAACTTGACACACAGCACTGAGCCTTAGCTGAGCTAAGGATCCCCGCCCCCCTCAAAAAAGACAAAATTGGGTCTATGGTGTGTCTCAGAGGGTTTAAGCACTTTTTACTTACTCAATTTACTTTTACATTTGTTGAATTACTGTATCTCTAAACTAAACCTTAACCTAAACACACACACACACACACACACACACGTTTATTCTGTCTTACTTACTGATTCACATGTCAAAAGCTTTCTCTTGGATTGGAGAAATTCAGGAACTTCTTTGAAATACTTGTTTTCCATGAGGGTTTCAGGGGATTTGTCTTTCCATTCTTCTCCATACAGCGCTGACAGCTTGTCAACAGTGTCATCATCCTCATCGTCTTCCTGATCACCCTCCTGATTATCTTCCTGACCATCTTCCTGATCGGCATTATCCCCAAGGAAATTTAACAAGGACCACAACTCATCTTTCCACTCCTAAAAATAAAAGAATTTATTTCAGTTTAATTAAATATCGTGTGATGTAATCAGCAACTATATTTTTGCAGCTACATCATAACTTGTTAATTTGCTCCAAGTTAACATAAAAACAGTATGTTAAACTAATTTCACCTCTTTTGTAATGAACTCAATTTCTGCCTCGTATTTTTGGTTCCGCATGTTAGCCTCCACTTTAATCATGACTGTGGTACATGCTTTGACCCTCCCAATAGGCAAGAGCTTCCTCTCTCCGATGACAGCATTTATCAGAGAGCTCTTTCCAGCACCAGTTTTACCAAAGACACCGACCAGCTCCCTCTTGTCGATCTCCAAATCGTTAATTTTCTTCCTGTTGTACAAGAGGTTGAACGTGAGTTAACTGATTAATTTGGAAAATAAACACTGAAAGAACATGTCAAAATAGAAAATCATCTACAGTATGACCAGCGTACTCAAACAGCTGTAATCAATATTTTCATATTAACTGGTTCTAATGACGACTTGTATGTGAGAAGGGTCACCAAGAGATGACACCACACAGAATTATCACCAGACTTTGAGGTTCCCCTCAGCTTTACAGGGCTTTATATCATCTTTCGCTTATTGGTTTCAGTTTTTCACCCTGAAACTTTTTTGGCCAACTCTCATCAGACTAACGTTTGAACACAGCAAGCAGCTGATTTGAGCCAAAACACTCCAATAAATCACTGCCGTACCTGGTAGACACACCAAAATAGCAACTAGCTTGTGAACATGAGGTATTTAGCAGCTAAAGAGCCAGATGTTACGCTTTTTAGGCTTAAAATAAGTCTGTAGGTATTTTTTATGAAGCTGTCCAACTTGCTTAAGACTAATTTGAAAGCAAAATATAGACTCAACACAACAGAGTGAAACTAGGTCTATATAACAAAGAACATGGAATACAAAAAACTCAATACTTACTTGAGGAACTGATTGAGCTTGTTGTTTTGGTCTGGTAGTCTGTTTTGGACATGCCTCATGATGTTTTTCACATCAGACAGTATAATTCTGTCTGTCAGAGTAAAAGCAAAGAACCATTCAGTGTATAAAATAAGCAGTAATGCATAATCAGGTGTTTCTGAGCACATTATACATTTTTAGAAAATACTTGTTGAAAATGGGGGAAGACTGGGAACTGTGTCGTACTGCACTGTGGAGTTAGACTGTTAAATAGTTTTTCACCATTTCTGTGCCCAGGATTTTTGGGTGGGGCTAAAATAATGGCTTGGTGACACAATGGAGCCATCGTTATCATAATCCCTCCCCCACCATGTAAAGACTACATCACCAGCCACTAACATTAGGGCTTGTTGTAGTATTTACTGAAGCCAAGACATTAAGAGACATTCTCTATAGACGTACATAAAGGTACATACAAAGTTTAACCCTATGGTAGGCTGCCATTGTTCAGAAGGTATTAGAAATACCTGAGTATGCCCCCGGTCTAGGTTCACATCGTTGTTTCTTAGTCGGTGATTGCCATTTGCTGGACTCGCCCTGAAGATCCAACGTTCTCTTTGCTTATTGGATTACAGAAAAAGAAAAAGAAAAAGTTCCTTAGTCAAAGCAAGATATTACTGCCTTAAAAACATATGTGAACACTTCATGTAATCATTAAGATACTGTGTATCTCACCTTTATCACTTGAAGCACTGGTGGATGGACGAACCTGAGGTTGAACATGTACATTTGTCTTTTAAATAATGTTTGATCAAGAACATATATTTCCATAGCATTTGTCCTCCAACAGGGCTCTACAGGCTTAAACAGGCAATATACAATACACACACAGAAATTTATATTTATGTTCTCATTCAGTCTGGGATGAGCCGGGTGAAACCCTGGGAAGTGGAGTCCAGAAAAGAGCAACAGGTGATCAAGTTCAGTGTCTTTTTCCCCCTCAGTCAACACTGTGATTCAATGATACGATTCTTCAGTCAGAGTCTCAGTCTTTGTCTCAGGACTCTTCAGTGCCTAAAATGCAGTGCTGTAACTTGTTCTAGGTGGGGCTACGGCACTGTAGGTAACTCTGTATATTCTGGCCATTTTTGTCTTCTTAAACATTTGTATATTAAAAGTATTTCTCCTGTCACAGAAACTGAGAGTGAAGCTTGTGTTTTGGATGTTATTATCACACTGTTAGTGATGTGTCCTTGTTTTTATTCCAGTACTCTGCACAGATTTGACACCTGCCCGCCCACCCACCTGCTCTTATCCAACAACTCTCTGAAGCTCAGTCCGCTACATGGCATGACACAGCGCTGAGGTCATTTTTAAGTTCATGACTTGTACCCAAACAGGAAATCCTAACATATTACACATATTGCCAACAGGCAGAGAAACGTATGCCCCTTCACACAGAGACAAAGAATATAGGCAGCACTTTTTCATTAGATATCATATGACAAAAAGTTTTTTTTTAATCATTTTGATCATCTTTTCCTCTCAGTTTATTAAATTCAAACATTCAAACAGACATCTGTTACAACTGAGAACATGGCTGCCATGTCAAATGGTTGGGCAACAGTGCCTTAGATGATACTTAATTGTGTGAAACTGTTTTCAACTTACTTGAGCAGGAGAATCAACTGTTCCTGGATTTGTTGTGTTTTGTTCCTTCTAGTAACAAAAGTAAATAGTTGCAAATCAATAACAGTTAAAGTTGCTGTATGTCACTCTGGAGGAAGATAGCTGATTGCTGAGTCTCATTCCCAGGTCTTCAAATACAGACGCTTTAGGTTGGTAGTTGGACTGAACAACAAACCCAAAGCACCAGTATTTGACGACCTGGGAATGAGACTCAAAAATCAACTATCTTTTTCTAGAGTTACATACAGCACTTTTAGAAAAATGTTACATTCTGTTTAATGCCTCTGTTATCAATGAGACTGATACAGAACATTACCTTTAACAGCTCTAGTTTCTTCTTGAATTTTGCCTTGGGTCCCTGTTTTGTGATCAAGGCAGCGATTTCTTCATCACCAAGACAGTAAAGACTTTCAGTGTCAATGCCTTCATCTGTAATCAAAAAATATTTAGTTGAAACAAAGTCATGCAAAACCAAAACTCTTTCTGGGAAATAGGTGTGAGCATTACAGCCACACAGTGCTGATAGCCTGGTTGTATGATTGTGTTGATTGTATTTTATCTTGGTGAAGATTCTCAGTCATCCAGGTCATGGTAATCTAAAGTGCTATATTATAGGCAACAAGACTTGCTTGAGTTTCTTGAAGACGTTTCACCTTACAGTGTCGACTCTGTAAGGGTTCACACCCACACTGAGTTTAGCCTGCGACTCTGCAACAGTCCGTTAGAACTGAAGAAGCCTCTTAGATCAGAGGTGAAACGTGTTCAAGAAACTCAGGCAACTCCAGTTGCCAACATGTTGGTATGTTATGTTGAATGAATGTGATGGTGTGGCCAGTAAGGCCCTATCTAAGAAATGCCTTACAGGATGGCTTTGTGAGTGCATCTCCCAAGCCTAAAGGCAGGTGAGCAGGCACCGTCCCACTATGGTCTGTGCACACTCCACACATGGTGTGGCAGTGTCAGCGGCCTTGTCGAGGACATATGTACGGCAACATCGTGGTCTATGCCCTGTCTGTTCATACGGTTCTATCTCTTGGACATGTCAGGCTCCTTTTCATGGTGTGTGCTCGCTGGAATGACACAGGACTGGTGAAAAGGGTTGGGGGTGTATGTCAGCTGTGTTGCACTTGACTCCCCTCTGAGTGTGATACACCAACCTGCCCCCGTGCTCTGTGATGACTCGTGAAATGTGGTGTGCAGGGGCCCACTACTTCTTCACTGCGGCCGCCTAGGTTATAAACAAGTAGCCAGGCTACAGTAACTAACTTTTAGCTGGTCAGGATCAGTGAAGCTGGGCTGATGTCACAACAGGGCGTTCATTCAGCAGGCTCCACCCTCTGTAGTCAAAGAGTTCAGTGAGGGCGGAGCATGTGTGAGAAAGAATGAAGGTTACAATATTGTAACCTCAGTTCTATTAGCATAGGCGGATCCTTCTACCATGGGGCCACGGACAAGACAAGAATTGTCAGGATTTGTCAACACTGATCACTCTCTTTGTCTTAAAACTATGTCTGTCAGCGATACGTCAGCACTGTGCTGCAGAAACATGTTGCAGCATTTTTTATGTCTGTATTAGTAGATACCAACATTGTATAATATTTGTGCCCAACACAGAAGCACGGAAAGACATTTCAGTATTACCTTGAAATTTTTCTATCCACTCACTGAAACCCCATTCAGTTAATTTGTTCCGAACAAAATCGTCCATGACCAAGAACAGCAACTGTAAAGTAAAGAGAAATAAACAAATAATCATGTTTTGATCAGCCATTACTGCTTGGCATTTTGGAAACAGTTACAATCAATTATTAGTTAATTAAAGAAAAAGAAGATGTCATGAATCTGATAACGGCATCATGACAAAAGTGTCCTTAGCTAATATTTGGTGGAAAGTTACATCACAAATAACTGACCATCTGTCATTTCTTTCTTCTAGAGTCTGCTCTGCTTTTTACTTACCTGTCCACACATTTCAAACAGACATTTATTTACAGCACCATTAGCTTGTTGAAATGTTAATATGTGAAAAGAAATACACCTTAACTAGAAAAGTGCACTTAGCAGAGTGCAGATCAACGCCAGCCACCTGGGCTGATCGCTGCCACTAAAGACAATTGTTGTAATTCCAGCAGACACAGCGCAGAGTGTTTCAGAAGCTCCCAGAAATAAGAACATGCCCCTAGTCTCTTTTTGACAGAGCCTTGGCATGTTGCACAGAGCTCAGGGATTTCTCCTGCTAACAGACACTGTATGTGAAATATAGATACAGTGTAGATATAAAGATGAATGTCTTTTTAATAACTTAAAGTCATGTGCAAGTCATAACTGGACTTTTAACGGTATTAACTGTGTCTTACTGTCTTTAGGCTGCAGCACAACAAAGCAGGAAATAACAACAAAAACATTTAACTAGTCACTTACTGTCTTGTGGTAGCAGCACTAACACCAAGGAAAAATTACCAAAAAACTTTGCAAGTCTAGAAAATCTCTGCTGATAAACGAGCTATCATGAGCTGTGTAAGCAAAGTTCATTGAGACACTTGGGGCAGAGCCAATTCTATACGTTCATATCACAGGAAACCGCCACTTCCTCTCTTGCCCTCTGTACCTATTGTGAAATAAACACTTAACAGTACCTTAATTTCTGCTGTTAAAAGTCATAGCAGACAATAACAGGTTGTCTGAAAGTTGCATAGGGCTTAACTTCATATTATAAAGATACACATACTGCATATAAATATCTGTGTATAGATATTATTTACCACAATAAAACCCATTTGAATCTTTGGCTCAGATACACTGACAGATCTGGTGGCTTACATGCTCCTGAATAATCACAATTAGAAAAATAACTGGATTATCTTGATAAAACACTTTAAATGACACCATCAGGAACAATAAATGAAGCTCAGCCTAAGTTCAATCAGGAAGACTTTCTCTTTCTCTCCCCCCTCAGTTGACTAAAGGTGTTCACCCCTCTCAAACTTTGCCACAATCTCTATCAGCAAAACAGGATGCCACCGCAAACTTTTAAATCTGTTCTTTCCTCTGCTGCTGTCAGCCGTTATTTCAGGTGGAATTGTCGCGCCCTCCTCCACCCTGTTCCTCACCTCAAGACATCATATCAAGGGCTCGTTCCTCTACTCATCAAGATCATGGACACTTCTCCATCTTCCTCTCATCTCATCTTCACCACCTCTACCACCATGTGCACAAGTTAATAAATATTCTTTCTACTATAAAAAAGGAGTCTCTCCTGATTGAAATGGCACTGTATAATTTGAAGCGGATTCAGGATTAATAGTATGTTTAGTTCAGCAGGTTTATTAGTCACTTGTAGTTTAAGATAATTAGTCAACAAGGACAAGCTTCACCAAAGGGCAGTTTTAGTTATGGTCTCTTAGTTAATATGTTGGTTTGTAAATATGTAGGTGATCATTTTGATGATAAGCCTCATTAAACTGCAACAGTTCCACTCTAACACTTTCAGTTTCGTTACTATGGAAAGAAAGGGCTTAAGCTTTACAGACATCCTAGATTAACCCTTTGAAACCTGGAGTGACATCTCTTTTCTTGTGCTGCTGTTTGACGCCTTTTGCAAGTATTTAAACCGTTGAACCCTGAGCATATTGGTGTGATTTCTTTCAGAAACATCTGAAAAAAGACAACGAGCAACTTGGTAAGAAATGTTCCACAAAGTGCAAAAAAATAATAGATAGAAATGAGAAAAACAAAATTGGGGAAAACAAAAAAAGCTAGTGGAAAACTATGTTTATTATTAGTTATTATTATTATTATTATTATTAAATTTTAAAATAATGAGGAATTATTTAAATTAAATTATGTTAAATGTATTCTTGTTTTTATTTTCTCTTCTTTTCTCTCAGTAATATATTTAGCTGTGAATGTGATGCATTGAGGTCAGTGTACTTACATCTGGACTGTTCCTCTTTAATGCACGAACATGACTCCTCTGGAGCTCTGGATAAGGGGACTGAAGACGCACGACGATCCCGCCTAAAATAACAGCTGAGAAAACTGAGTTTAAGGCTGAATCCAAAATGTCCACACCTCACAGCGCGTTCACGGGAAGTCCAGGAGTGCTGAGGGCTGTCCAAAGCTTGAATTCACTTGGTCCAAATGGGGCTCAGGCGGACTTTCTGCAGATTTACGGAGAGTCTGCTTGTGGGGCAGACCTCAGCAGAGCTCAGCGCTTCTTCCTGGTACTGCAAAATGACGCTGAATCTGTTAGTGGTGCAGCCTCTCCCTCCAACCCTGTTTATGAGTTCATATGGCAAAGAAACAAAGAAAAACACGCCCTGCACACACTCAGCTCCACAGAGACGCACACACAGAACACACACTCACAGAAAGACAGACAGAGATTATAGTTAGGTGTGTATGTCCTTGATCTGCTGTTTAAATAGTTTAGATGGGAAATGTCTCTTTGGTTAAACTAACAACTCAAAGATTTAAAGTCTATGTTCTAAACATGACAAGGAAGGGATTGTTTTATAAGAGGGCACATGCTGATAAGGCTGGGAACCACTGGTTTAATCTTGATCACATTTTATGAGCTCATCCTGTGTTTTAAATACACATTCTTAATCTGAAAAGCAACTAGTGACTGCAGCTGTCAGATAAATGTGCTGGAGTAACATGTACAATATTCACCTCTGAAACAAATTCGTAGTAATATCTCAAAACTGTACTTAGGTGCTGTACTTGAGGAAATGTACATTTTGTACTACCTTTCAGCAGCTGTGAAATGATAGGATGAGATGGGAGGGTTCTTGTCAGTGTTGCTGCACTGGTGTCTCCTGCTGGCTGTTTGAGGTGCCTACACTGTGGGGGTGGAACTGTGGAGACAGCATGACACCCTGAGAGGATAGTGCTGGTAACATTTATACACAGATCAGCCGAAACACTGAAACCACTGACAGGTGAAATAACTTAGATCATCTTGTTACAGTGTAATGTTCTGCTGGGAAACCTTTGCTTTAGCATTCATGTGGATGTCACCTGACGTGCTCCACTCCCCGAAAGAAAAAGCTGAGATTTTCCATTGAACTTCATATTCATTGTATTAAGTAGATGTTATGCTGTTAGAAATGCATGTTGGTCAAGCTCCAACACAAGCAGACAATGTACACGCAAACCGCAAAATATGTCCACCCTGTCATGGACAAATTCAAAATATTTCATAGTGATTATAAAATGTACATTTTTAGAAAGCTATTTAGTCCCTTTCTCAACAATATACTTCAGTTAATGGGAAAAGTGTTCTGCAGGAGATACACTTTCTTTTCTAAATAAAATCTAACAACAAAGATATCTGGTCAAAGTTTCAAACCATATTATTTGGGCCTCGTTTGTTTATAAAGGAAACACACAAAAGGTTTTGCTAACTTGTGAAAATAATTTGATCATTTTCATAAAACATGAAAATGACAGGGTGGACACGTTGTGAAATGTCATTGAAAAATAAATCAAATAAATCTAAACTTTCTAAAAAATCATCAGCTAAACTTCCAATGATCTAACCTGGAGGGCCCTGGCTCAGGCTGATTTTCAGGGGTATCAGGAGCTGCAGGGGAGTCGGGTGGTGTCTCTGACTGTAGCAAAGCACTGGCCCTGTTTCTGGCTCTGGCTTTACTTTTTGCCTCTCTCCGTTTCTTTCTTTTTGCCCTCTTTTCTCTCTCACTGAGCTCATCGATACCCTTCAGTAAAAATAAGAAAAAACCTAGGACAAATTGCAACAGAAGCAAACTCAACTGATTTTGTATCCTCAATATGTCCTGAGTAACAGAAATAAAGTCCCAAAGTTTCGAGAAAGACCCAAATATAGCCTATTCATATGCCTATTCATTCTTTTTCTCACCTGAATAAGGTAAAATTTTAACCTTTAGATATCACCATGAAATTTACTGAGTTGATTACTTACATCAAGACAAACAGAAAATGTATTACAAGTTTTTTGAAATTGTTTGTTAACATGAGCAAACGGTGCATCATCTAATTACGTATGTGCCAATTTGCGTAAGTACCACAACAGATCTAAACATTGGGTATAGCCAGGTGAAAATGTCTTGGCGAATCTTGTTGACATATAACAGTAAAAGACTTAATGTTAAGGTCTGATTGGAACCCATTTAGGCTACCCATGAGCATTAATACATAGAGGCAGGAAGAAGTACTTTAAACCAGCCTTTATTAATTATTATGCCGGTCTAAAGGTCTTTTAGTGGTACAGCCTCTCCCTCCAACCCTGTTTATGATTTCATGTGGCAAAGAAAACAAAGAAAAACACGCCCTGCGCACACTCAGCTCCACAGAGACCCCCCACCCTAAACACACACTCACAGAAAGACAGACAGAGACAGACAAGTCCATATTGTCCACTCCTACTATGTATAGCATGTACTGTTATAAAATGTGTCAGCTATTACATCAGACGGTTTCTTAAAGGGGCAGTTAACCCATAATGACAGGGTGGGGCATGCAAAATGTGCAATATGATTATGAAAATAGAATATAAATGATCAAAATGACTCGTTTTATCAAATGACTTGTTGTGGACAATAAAACCATATAATTTTTTTTTAAATTTAGTATCATTTAACCACTTATTACACACACTGTAGTTAGCAGGGCAGTGTGTGGGACGTCCAACACATTTCAAGAGACTTATCATTGTACTGATATGTGTTTAAATGTTTGGCCATTTGTAATAAGACCTCAGAGTTTATTAATCTGCTACATTTTCATGATGACTGAGTGATTCTGATGAGGACACCAAAGGCACTTTATAGTGATACTGACCCAGTACAGACAACGTACACTCCCTCGTGGCAGCACAATCCCTGATGGCAGTGGCCCCCCAGCAGAACAATGCACCATGCCACACTGCAAACACTGCTCAGGATTGGCCCCAACAACATGACAAAGAGTGCAAGGTGTCAACCTGGAGTCCGAATTCCCCAGATCCCAATCTGATGGAGCATCTGTAGGATGTGCTGGTATCTCACCTCACAACCTCCTGGACCCAAGGGGTCTGCTGCCAACTCCCCACCACAGGACACCCCCCAGAGGTCTTGTGTCAGTGCCCCAACAGGTCAGAGCCAAGTTAGAGTCACCTGGGATTAGGGGTACCTCTGGGGTACCAACATGTCCCATGAATGCTCAATCAGATTGGGTTCTGGGAAATTTGAAGGCAAGATGGAGCCTTTTTTAACATCCCTCTTAAATATACCGTAATAAAGCATAAGAGAAGAAGAAGAATCTGTTACACAAAATCCTTTAGTTCGACTGTGGCATGAGAATGTGCTCACACACACTTACAGTTCTTCATATATTGAGCTGGACAGAATGAACCTTTTGCTTGAGTATTGTCATGTGGATTTTGTTTTGTGATATATATTATACCGTCTATTGTACTGCTAATGCACGTCTCCAGTAGGTATGTTACCATGGTCTCTGTCTGATACTGCTGCTAAGACTGTGTTTTAATATTTGAAATTATTTGTACTGTATAAATAATCATGCTTGATAAAATAAATGTGCACTACTACTTTTTTCCTGTGCTTTTCCTGCTGTGAACACCAGAGGGAAGTAGAAGTCAGTGTTCTGAGAGGGTCATGTTTGACTGTGAGGATAACTTGACTGATATAAAACAGGCAGTCTGAAAAATGACGGTAACTAAACAGTGTCAGTCAGTGCCTGTGATTCATCAAAACAACAGGTGTGAAGTGAGTAGATGAGAAGATGTCTTAATGCCAGGACCTGAAAGCTCCGTATCACCAGTTATTTATGTGCAGTTGTCCAGCATGCAACAGTTGTATTTATACATATAAATCTGACTTCATGTTTTTTCACAGCTTGGTAATAACAAGGTAAAGATGAGGTAATATCATGTCAGAACAAGGTAATAGCTATGTTATTTCTTGTGTCATGCACATACACGTCTGCAGCCCACATGGACATTACAAGCCGTAAACAGGCCCCAGAAATCATCTCATGTTCTCAACCCCGAGTATCAGCTCCGTCCTCTCGGCAGGCACCACCGCTCCAAACAATCCTTTGTCCTCCTCTCCTTGAAGGCCCTTAACACCACCCAGACTGAATTATGTGTGTGGTGTAGCTGTCCCTCTTGTCACTAATCACGTTATAGTGCTATGTGTGCACTTTTGCTGATGTAGATGGGCATGTGCATTTGACAGATGAATGTTTTTGTTGTTTGTTTTGCAGTGATTTTGTACTACAGACACTGTGATGTCCAATAATCCAACTGGTACAGCATAGTCTATCCCAGTGGTTCCCAACTGGTCCAGCCAGCCTTCTCCTTAGTCATTAGTTCAAGGTACACACAGTTTATTACAAGCAGCGCCATCCTTGCGTTTGGCCATGTCGTCCATAGACATATATACGTTTCTATATCTATGATGTCATCAAGCTCGTTTGTTGTCTCTGTCAAGTTGCTGTCTGTACTCTAAAGCAGGAAACGGCACTGCAAAATAAAAGCTCTGTGTCAGAAAGTTACTGTACTTAAAAATAAAGTGTGTTTTTGACACGTTTTCAAGTCACTTGTGGTCCATTCAGAATGGACCCGCGACCCAGGTTTGGACTGCCACCCACTAGTTGGGAACCACCGGTCTATCCTATCCTATATGATATTTCTTATCCACAAACTAGGACTTTTGTTTTCTGCCCTAAGCTGGACAAACAAAATCTGCCAAATGTTCACTCCCTAAAAAATTGTTTTCATAACATCCAAATGACGGAACTCATCAGAAATTAATAGCATTTATATCTTAATTAATTTTCCTAAAACCTTGGCTCTGCCAGACTTCACAGTTCTATATATATATATATTTTGGTCTGCAATATTTATAATGTTCGACAACATTTAATACAACATTATATATAATATACAATAGAAGCCTGCATACAATTGCTGCATTTTCACAAAACAAAATAACCAAACTAACTCAAAACAAGAATGTTCCCCCTGTTTTAACAATTAATGTCCACGTCTGTACAGAACAACAGCTGCAGATTTAACAAACAAACAAACAAACCAAAAAAACTTCACAAACAACACATAGTATGAGATCATTCCCCAGTCCATACAGTACCTCAGTCATGACAGATCACCAAATCTTTGATTTTGATTTGCTTTTTTTTTGGATAGCTTTATTTATTCACCTTATAAGTACATCCATCCATCCATTTTCATCAAAACTTATCCTCTTGGGGGTTGTGGGGCCTATCCCAGCTGACATTGGGCAAGAGGCGGGGTACACCCTGGACAGGTCACCAGGCCATCGCAGGGCTGACACATAGAGACAGACAACCATTCAATCACACCTATGGGCAATTTTGGAGTCACAAATTAACCTATCCCTAACCTGCATGTCTTTGGAGTGTGGGAAAAAGATGGAGTATCCCAAGAAAATGACAGTGGGTGAGAGGCAGGGTTTAACCTGAACATAACCTGCATGTCCTGCCAGGAACCCTCTTGCCGTGATGTGACAATGCTAACCACTACACTGCCCCTTATAAGTACAGTACACTGAAATTTAGTCAACATCGATAACACTTTTTTTTCTTTTTCTTTTTCTTTTATATAACCCCCACCCAAAAAAATAAATAACATAGTAATGATAACAATAATAATAATAAATTGAAAATTATAGCTGCTGAGCAGCAATGGTCGGGGCCAGGCAATTTTAGGCAAAATTAGGCAATTCTGAGCAACAAGCAGAGTGTAGGAAGATGAAAAAAGGGTGGCATTTTAATGTGCATTTTACATCAGTTGAGGCTTGAACT
This sequence comes from Cephalopholis sonnerati, assembly GCA_019142605.1. Lineage (NCBI taxonomy): Eukaryota > Metazoa > Chordata > Actinopteri > Perciformes > Serranidae > Cephalopholis > Cephalopholis sonnerati. Next base: position 24,984,163 of record JAGQAX010000016.1, read on the forward strand.
CACAATCTTCAAAACCAAGAAACATCCTCTATCTCACTGAGCTAACTGGCAAATGGAAATGTCAAATGTAGCTTCACAAATTGACTAAGCCAGTCACCTGTGTGCAAGACAGCAGCTGTTAGCGTGTAAAGGCAGATTTCAAACGGCTGTCAAAAATTCAGTTATTAAGACAAAAATCCGAAAATGCACAAACTGCATCTAGACAGCATGGAGATGTTAGTAATTTGTTTTTAACAATGATTTATTGGCTCCATAAGTGAAAAATTGATGTTTAAAAATGCCATTTTTGCATTGACTCCAATTGTTCACATGCGAGTGAAATTCAAAATGCTGTAAAAAAAATTTCACTTTTTGAGATAAAATTTTCCAAACATCATCTGCCATGACTCCAAAATTTTGTGAAAATGTATTTAGCAAGAATTTGCAAGTATATGTTTACAAAACCCTTTACAGTCAAACATTTTGATGCACTGTCGACTCAAAAATCTGTGTGGATTGTTTGTGTAGGACAGTCTGAAGATGCCCTGTAGCAAGTTTGGTGTCAATTAAGCAAAAATTCTGGGAGGAGATAGGTTTAATAAGTTTTACAGTTTTGAAAAAAAGAGAGTGATGGACTTAATAATTTGCAATAGGTTTAATGTGCAAAAGTTTCTTCAGTATTGCGGCTACATCTTGGTGAAAGTTGTAAATCTGTAGCACATTTTGTTGTGAATTTTCAAAATGTTGAACTTTAGATGCTTGCTGTAGCGCCACCATCAGGACTATTGGCCTGTTTTTGCAGCTGAGGCAATCTGGCATGGGACTGGACCTTTGTGCAAAGTTTGAAGTAGGATTTCCTCGGAGGAAGAAGAAGAAGGAAGAAGAACATGCAGGATAACAATAGGGTGTTATAAAATAAATAATCAAGTGGGACATAACTTGACATCTCTGACTTTCACTGGGAAAGTGTAGGGGGTTAAGCAATGCATTTTTGCAGCAGTAAAATGCAAGATTACAGAGCTTCCTCAGAGTATTTTGATTTTTAATTAAAATCAATTCACTCTTCGTTGTGGTTCTTGTCAGCGGCCACTGAGCGGCGCTGCTTCACACCAAAGGCCAGTGTCAGGACGGTTTGGACAGATCCCATATATGGTCATTTTTACCTTATAAGGATTGACGCACGTGACGCTTGCGTCGCAACGGAAAGTCTGACCGTGTGCGGGAAAGGCGAACGTTAGAATAAGGTCCAGTCTTCACGGGAGTTAATGTGCCACCACTCGAGAAGCTTTAACAAAGTGGAGGTCACTCATTTCAAGACAAGCTCCTCTTACAGTCGCCGGCGTCAGACTCGACCAGTGAGTAGTCTAACTTCTGCATTAATTGCCATGTGAACTAATTTCACGTGTGTCCTGAACTGACACGAGAGGCTACATCTTATCTCCAATCTTAAATTCGCTGATAACGTTGTTCACGTTTAGCTCTGTGGTGCAGTGTTTTTTGGGGAATACGTGTTGTGTCCTCGTTTGTATCTGCATAGCTGTAACTGAAAGGCACTTGAATATGAAGAGGAAGAAGAAGCAAAGACTTCAGCTTTAGTTTTTCCTGACCACTGTGGCAGCAGCAGGGGGCTAACGTCAGACTTTTGTCCTGTAAGGTCACTGTTACAGTTATGTCTACGAAGTCCGTGAATGCACCACTGTCTCCAGCTGCACTAATGGAGAGGCTTGTAATAAATCACATTTTAACAAAGACGACTCCTTCAGCCTGTTGCGGCTGTTTTCCTGGACTTCCTTGAACTTTTAGGTTACACCAGCAGAGGCTAAGCAAGGGGCTTCACTTCTGTACACTTCCGTCTTTGTGTATATCTGCAGCAGTAATGGCTTATTTGGCTAAACATAACCCTTTTTAATAATTGTCCAGTCAGTCTAACTCAAAATGGCCAGGAGAAATAGCAGTAGTAATGTAGTCCTAATACCCTCTTGTATCATATATTAAAAGAATACCTTCATGGATTTAGTGGAACATTATTTTTTCAAGGCAAAAGCAAAGTTTTAGCTTTTTACAGTTTCGTGGTGTTGGTGAAATGATGTTAATATTGGAGAGTCTATGTACACATATGCAACATACACCGATCAGCCACAGCTTTAAAACCACTTACAGGTGAAGTGAACATTAGCCCCTTTTCCTCCAACATTCCCAGGAACTTTTATTTCCAGGGATTTTTTATTTACCTGGGTAAAAATCTTCCTGGTAATCTGTGTGGTTTGCATTTCCATCGCACCTCAAAGTTCTGGAGAATTTATTCAAATCAGACTCATGATGTATGGGGGAGTGGTAAAAGAAAATTTACTACATGTCCAGTCCAGTGGCGGTAAGAAGAAGCTGAAGGCCAAACAAGCACAATGATGCAGTAAACGGCGACCGACGAGCCTGTATCATCATTTGAGCGACACAATACGCCAGGATGGAGGACGCTCAGGTTGTTCTGTTGTTCCTAGTGTTTTAATACTTCGCCTATGAAACGATCTGCATGGAAAAGACGTCAGGCGTTATTAGCAAAGACAATTGCAAACTCCCGGAGCTTCTTGTAATCATGCTCAAGCTTTTTCAACTTTTCATGGATTTGTTTTGGCGTGTGCCCTAAATTTAACTCCACCAGCATGTCGGCTATTCTTCCATAGGCTCAAAGTCCTGTTGAATTTCTTCCTCGGCAAATGCGCTCAAAAGAGTCTGGACCTCGTTGTCCGTCAGCTTCTCGTAGCTTCTCTTCTTTTGCTCCATTTTCCAAATGATCTAAACACAAACGAAGTGAAGCTTGTAGAAATGAAATAAAATTTGCAGCCACACTGCCACAGAAGTGAGGAACGTAACAAGTGTGTGCTCCACCAATCAATGTTCTTCAGCACACAGCCCTGCCCCTCAAGAATTCTTGGAAATCTGAAAAGTCCTACCCTCCTAGTAGGTACTTTTTTCAGGGAAAGTTTGGGGTTGAGGGAAAGTTTTCTTCCCCAAGTAATTTCAGTGGAAATGCGCCGAGGCTTTTCAAAATCCCGGGTAAATGATAAAAGTTCCTGTGGTGGAAAAGGGGCTATTGATTATCTTATTACAACACAACGTTCTGCTGGCAAACCTTTGGTTCTGGCATTCATTTGGATGCCACCTGACACACTCCAACTACCCAACTGCTGTTGCAGACCAAGTACACACTCTCATGGCATAAGTACTCCCTGATGGCAGAGGCCCCCACAGCAGAACAATGCACCATGCCACGCTGCAAAAACTGCAAGAATGTGACAAAGACCTCAAAGTGTCAACCTGGCCAAATCCCCAGATCCCAGTCTGACTGAGCATCTGTGGCACGTGTCGTTTCTCCACCTCACACCCACTGGACTAAATGGACCTGCCACCAGCACCCTGGTGCCAGACACCGCGTGAAATTTTCCGTACTTATAAAACAAAAACTGTTACATTCACTCAACATACAATCAAATACCCACACAATAAAAAAGGATAAGACTAACATATGATAAATAAGGTGCTTTAAAAAGGACAAGATAAAGTGTGAATGCAGTTATTGTACACCTGTCCCTGGAAGTGCAATGCAGAATTGTTGTGGTGGTGGGGGAGAGTTCAGATTGTGTATGGCTGTGCGGTTAAAACTGTTTCTCGGTCTGGATGTGTGGCATTTCAGAGACGTGTTGCATCTTCCAGAGGACAGCAGTGTGAACAGGTGGTGAAAGGGATGAGTGCTTTCTTTAACAATCCTGTAGGCTCTGCCAGGCAGCGAGAACTGTAGATGTCTTCTAGGGTGGGCAGAGGGAGTCCAGTAATTTTTTTGTGCTGTGTTGACCACCTTCTAGAGAGCTGCTCTGTCTGCCGCCTAACATTCGCCGCTCTCCACTGAGGAGTGGTAGAAAGACTCAAGTAATTTTGCAGAGAGGTTGGTCCTCCTCAGCGTCCTGAGAAGTGTAATCTCTGTTGGGCCCATTTCACCATTATTATCATTATTATTGTTATTATTATTATAAACTTTATTTCAGCCTCATTACTCAGATAAGAGACAAGTAATAATCTTTTGCCCTTATCACCTAGCAAGGAAATTACAACCCTTTATTGGTCCTCTGGCAACTAGTATAAAATCTACAGTTTGATTCTCAGTTGAACTTTGAACCACGTCAGTAATCTCATTAAATCCTGCTGCTTGCACCTAAGAAATATTATCAAAATCAAATCAGCTGTGTCTTTTCCCGTCCTAGAAAAGCTTATTCATGCTTTGTATTCACGTGCCTCGACTACTGTATTGCACTGTTTACACGCCTCAGTAAATCTTCAATAGCTCGGCTTCAGCTAGTGCAGTAACACTTTAATTCATTGTTCACTTTTTAAAAGACAGATTTATTCATATATAGGCTATCTTGCCAATGTTTCCTGAGCCTGGATGAGTACCGAAAGCAGCTCATCGGTGCTGCATACATCACTGTGCTGACAGCTCTAAATAATGAACATTTTACTTTGACAGAACACACACTAAATTTGTGAAGCAGCATATTGGCCTGAAGATACAGCTTACAACACTGTCAATAAATATCTCTGTCGTTATTCAAAACATCTGCAAGAAAATGGCCAAGGTATTTTATTTCCTTGCATGCTATGAGAGGAATATCACACGAGTGAAACATGGGACAAAACAATTTCCTATTGTCTCTACTTCTGACTGTCATGACCTTAGTCTTTTTGGGATTATATATAATGTCCTAATCTTTGCCACACTGTGAGCACACATTCAGTAGTTGCTGCAGCCCAGCACTATATTGACTAAAGTTTATAAAGTCATCGGTGTTCATAAGATGATTGACAACAGCGTAATAAAAACATAAATTGCGACATAAGGTTTTTTATTTCGGGCTCTTAAATATTCCAGCATTAGCTATCATTGTTACACACAATATGGTGAAAAGTGAAAAGCATGACAGAAAAGTTTGCCAATCTTTTTTAAACGAAAATTTTCTTGATAGAAATATATATTTTTTTATTTTTATTTAACCTTTATTTAACCAGGTAAGTCCCATTGAGATCAGGATCTCATTTACAAGGACGACCCGGCCAAGAGGTCAGCAGCACACGTCAACATAAATACAAAATTCAAGAAAAGGTTAAAGCACAGATGCATAACTTCTAAACATAACACTCAAGGTAGTCTTCAGCATTTTAGGTGGTTCTCTTGGTAACCTACCAAATAGTGTCCTAAATTCCCTGAATGGATTGTTAGCAGTTCAACCAAAGAGACATTTCCCTGCAGAACTTACCGCATAGCGTCATGAAAATTAATGTTTGAGGCCAGGAAAGGTAACTCTTTCTAGTACTTATCAAAAAAAGAGCAAAGATTGGAGCAAAGTCCTCCAAATTACTGCAGATCTTTGTAGCAGAACTTAGTTTATTCTTGTGTCTTGTCCCATCAGATTTATCTTGACCTTTATGGAACTCAGACGAGCTTTACTTTGATTCGCCAGACATACAACTCTGCTTACTCATTGATAAATCCATGTTAACAATGCAGTATATAATAAAATGCCAGTCAAAGGCAATGCTTATGATTTTGCTCTTTCACTTGAGAAGGATTTCAAATGCAGTATTATTGCATATAATGGAGTATTTTTACATTGTTGTATTGGTTTTACTCAAGTTCAGGCTGTGATTATTTCCTCCTCTGGCTGGTGAAATGAAAAGGCACTGATAGAGGTCTTATCTAGGCTGAAATAGGGTGTGAACAATCCTGTTGCTAAGTCTCTGGCAGAGGGATTGCCCACTGTCTGCAAGGTCTCAGACTGGGTCCAAAGTCCATCTCAATGAAGTGTACTGACCGCTGTCCAGCAGATGGCGCCTTGGCCAAGACCTTATTTGCTCTTATCAGTTCAATTAGAGGGTTCAGGTACAGGTATCAGTAATATTTTATATGTCTCAGTGGACAGTGAAAAGTCCTGCATTTGAATTAAAATATAAAAGTATCAAAAATAAAAGTACTCACCATGCAAAATCAGCACTTTCAGATTGTTACACTACAGAGTCTCCAAGGTCCTGAAAGATATGTTTAAATCTAATGAACACGAGATGACACACAAGATATTGTTGTGTGCAGCAAGACAAAAAATAGCATTCTCATTAGTACATGATGACTTCAAATTTGCCAGCATAGCTTTGCACAGCTCCGACCTGAGAAGGTCTAATCACACAACTGGGACACCCGTGTGTTTATTATCTGTGTACGGCGTTCTGTTTTATGTAAATGTGCCGACACATGCAGTGGTCTCCTGTCTTTCTCCAGCAATAGTAATTCAGCTTCACTCTTAATGAGTATGATGCAAAGAGCCACCGTTAAAGAACAGGTCCACACTTGAAAACTTGTTTGAGTATTTTAATTACTCGCTATATTGTCTCCTAATTAACAGCTTTGTGAGCAATGTTGATACGTCTTTCATTGTGGTGTTTCATCATGACTAAACATATAGAGAGAACATTGTAATTAGTTTATTTTCTATTACCTTAGTGCAATTGTTAGTTGGTCAAATCCCAATTTAAAGTGTTTTGTTGTAACAGTGCTGATGCCAGCTTTTCCTCTTACTGCAGTCTAAAGCAGTGGTTGCCAACTGGTCCAGCCAAGGGATCCAGACTTCTCCTTAGTCATTAGTTCAGGGTCCACACAATTTAATACATCTGGTGTCGTACTTTTATTTGGCGATATTGTCGAGCTAGTTTGCTGTCTCTGTGCCAAAAATTCACTGTACTTAAAAAATAAAATGTGGTTTTTACAAACTTGACATGTTTGCAAGTCACTTGTGGTCCATTCAGAATGAGAACTACTGGCTTAAGGATTCGTTCTAGCAAGTTTGTTTCAGTGTCGAACGGGGCATAAACCAGACAGGGCCTTGGCTAACACACCAAGATCATGTCCCCTCTTTTGTTGTGATAATTTGGGGAGCTTTTACTGAGCTAGAGAGGCCGTTTATTTAAACTAATATGGAGGGTAAACAGGTTTTTGGACAGCATTTAGACCTTCATGTGGGGCTTTTTAAAACAGAAAATATAATGTAACAGTTGTCTAACACAATGTAAAAAAATTCAAATGACTACAACACTTTTACAGACTTTCCTTTTGGGGCAGGGTTGCTTTGGGGAGGGGGCATTTGACCTCATGACTTCAGAATATTAAAAATGTTGACTATGTTCCTGCAGCGAAATAGGGCAGAATACACTGACTTGCCATCTTTGATTTTGCATTTGTTTGCATTATAATTGAGAGCAAAAAAACAACATTGGTTGCTGGGAATGTATTCAGTGATAATTAAGATAATTGGGGCATTCAAGACTGATGTTCCTTATTGTTTTCAGTGGATGAACTTTAATGAGCTGTGTTGATAACAATACAGTAACACATTATTAGTAGTATATCCCCCTGAGACCCTGTGACCTCATATGAGGACATCACATTTTGGGTTTACTTGACCTTATACTTCATTCTACTCAACTTAGACCTGTTGTCCTTGAACTATTTTATTTTCTTGTTTGAGGACACTGGGACTATTTTATTGTCTTTTTTGAGGACGCTGGAACTTTATTATTGTCTTGTTTGAGGACACTGGAACTTTATTATTGTCTTGTTTGAGGACACTGGAACTTTATTACTGTCTTGTTGAGGAAACTGGAACTATTTTATTATCTTGTTTGAGGACACTGGGACTATTGTATTGTCTTCTTTGAGGACACTGGAACTTTATTATTATTGTCTTGTTTGAGGACATTGGGACTATTGTATTGTCTTCTTTGAGGACACTGGAACTTTATTATTATTGTCTTGTTTGAGGACATTGGGACTTTATTGTCTTCTCATTCGAAGACATTGGGACTTTATTATTATTATTATCTTGTTTGAGGACATTGGGACTTTATTATTGTCTCATTTGAAGACATTGAGACTTAATTATTGTCTCATTTGAAGACATTGGGACTTAATTATTGTCTCATTTGAAGATATTGGGACTTTATTATCCTTTACAGTGTTTAGTCTTTTATTCTTATTGGGTCATACTGATCCCAAATAAGAGAAATTAAAATTGCATGCCAAACAAAAGTTGATGTCTGTGGAGGATATCACGGATCATTCATGGTGGCTGTGGTGACAGATGTGATACAGGGGCCTTCAGTTTCAGTTGAAATATCCTCCAGGGGTTCAGTGTCAGTGTAAACAATAGTGTGTTCCCTCTGAATGCACGGAGCTCCAGCAGCAGCCCTGTGCATGCCGTTGCAGCAGTGTTGCTGTCCTCCAATAGATTTAAAGTGTGCGCCCTGGCCGACAATGGAGGGCCCGGGAGTGGGAGGATCAGCTCGACAGCGATCCTTCTGGCTTTGTTACGCCCGGGAAGCCATTTTGGAAATCTGCTTGTTGTGCACTAGCATAACACTCCAGAGCTACTTGCAAACTTTTGTGTTTTTTAAATTAGAAAAACAGCGTTTAGGATCTGCGGGTCCGCAGTGATAAATAATCTTTGGGTTTCCGTGCGTCGGGATGCTGGCAGAAGTTTGCGCATCTTCCGTGGCAGTAATGTGTGGATCCTTTTCCTTTGGATTACGCTCTTAAAGAATAATAACATACATGGACTCTTACCACGCGGGCAAGTTGACGTAGTAGTATGAATAACATCCTATACGTTAATGTTGCTGCAGTATTCTGTTGTGAATGTGTCATTTGGTTTGATCCAGATTTATTTTGTCCTTGCTGAGCTCCTTTACCCACAACTAACGCAGTCTCAGGCCTTATTTTCATGGGTGATTTTTACACATCTGCGACATTATCAGGCAGTAAATGTGTTATCCGTCGTTAGGAGTGTGTGTTTCGACTGAGGAATGTTAAATGAGTGTGTATGATATGAATTGGGAATAGTGCGTCGTTGCTGAAGCCTGTAAGTCAGTGCTTTCGCGAGTGACGGCGCTGTCTAAATACATGGCGTTTAAATTTAGCACCGAGCAATGTGAGAATGTAACGAGGCTTATATGTCATTTGGCCGGACACTGTGTGCAGCTATTATTAAACTGAATATGTGTTTTTAACCGGCGCTGGTGTGTATGAGTGTTTTGACACTAGCTGGAGCAGTCACAGGACGCAGTAGTTCGCCCTCTTCGTCGCAGGTGGTTTGCGTAAAGGAGCCAGCAAAACAAACAGTGGAGACATACAGCGCTGTGGGAAAGCTGTTAAGACTGTGTGTTTGTGGGATGGACGCATGCTCTGTTCTTGTTCAACCTGCCTCCTGAATTATGAGCTCAAGGATTAAATGCAATAACGTCCCTGTAAAGATTCAGTCACAGACATGAACTGCAGCGTGACACCATGCTCTCCCCTCCTCTCAGTCCTGCAGTAGTTGTAGCTCAGTTGATCAAACTGTAGGAGGATGGTATTTGGTTTTGGAGTGTCCACATCCAGTGCTGGCATCATGATTCACTGCAGCGGTTGACAAGTCAAAATAAAACTAATCCTGGCTGAATTAAAGTCGTCCCCTTGGCTTTTAGATATTTGTTTCTGTTTATCCGTCTTTTCGGCTTGGAGACTTGGATGTGGATTTGAAACCTGATTAAGATTATGGACTGAGATTTTGGTGGCGGGTTTTAGGAAAAGCCATCTGTTTTATTCGCCGCTCAGCTGTTGTATTATCAGAGGTTGGAGTTCCCGTCTTGCTCAGGATATATAGAAGTTTTGGTGACATGGATGGAGTGGTTTGCAGCATGCGAGCTTGTCAACACAGTTATTGTATTCTTTGTTAAAAGAGCAAGGATTAAACCTCAACTGGAAAGAGTCATCTTAAATTTTACCTTATAAGTGACTGCCTAAAGTATGCAGTGCAATTTGGCTGTGACTATACACCCAGTTAGCAGTTTATTAGGTACACCTAGCTAAAACTAATGCAGTCTAAAAGGGGATTAATACACATGTGGCCTACGCCATTGTGAGCGTTTATACCTGTGTGGTGGTGTGTCTGTGTCTCTGCAGTCACACCTCCAAAACTCTAGTCGGCAGCAAAGGTTTCTGTAAAGTGTTGTATAGTTAAGTTGATTCAAATCACACCCAAAACACACATTAAACATGTCTTAATAGAGACATTTTCAAACACAAGGACACAAATCAGCTTCACTATAACTCGCAGCATTCACAGACAAATGCTTGTCTTTATCTGGACACATTTTCCCCACAAATACAACATGCTAATGTTTTTAGCACAAGCTAAATTAGCCTGTACTCATATGAAGCCAGCAACAACAGCAACATTTTAACCTTGCAAAATTTGGCTCCATTATAACTTAGAAGATTCACAGACAAAACAATTGTCTTATACTAAATATGTTTTCGAAACAAATATAACATGCTAACATTATTAGCACAAGCCTATGGCATTTTACGTTGTATAAATTAGCCAAGCGACGGACGGAGATTTCTTCTGCTTATATAAAGCCAGGATAAATCACACACAAGACTTAAAATGCTATCTTGTGGAGGCTTTTTTGTCTTCACAGTTTATTGTTTCTTATCTGTGAAATTAAAGTAAATAAAAGCTTCATTTCCTCTAAGGGAAATGGTTTTCAGCTTACAAAACTAACGTGTAGTAACATTTCTGAGGAGGTGCATGTAAAGCTAAGGCGTAGTGTACGGCACAGGCTCTATGTCGATGCAGAGGCTACACCGGTCACTAGATAAATCTGAGGGGATGTGAGATTGATTAATAGGAGAAGAAACCAGTATTTTTTTGCACATATTTGGGTTAATCTTTCAGACTTTTCTCACATCTCTGATTCTTAATGAAATATTACACAATACTGGCAAAATGTTCATTCAGCTTTTTGATCATTGAACTGTATTGTGCTGTACAAATAGGTGTTTCTATCAGGTAGGCAAACCTGGGGGCCTTTGGTGAAATGAGTGTCTAGTTGGGGCCATAGACGTATCTACCATGACTTCTTGGTCTGTGGACTGCCGTTTTGAATTCTTGAATTTGACTTTTTGGCCGTCGCCATCTTGGGTTTGTTTTTTGGAGCCAGAAGTGACAATATTTGGAGGAAAGGGTGGAGGGGTGGATCTGATTGCGTCCACTCTATTTCAGTGTGCCGTTGCACCACTTAACATGTAAAAGCAAAAGCCACAGTTGACAAATATTAGCCTACATGGACAGTAATGTTCACAACATGATTTTATGTAAGCCTGAATAACATTCATCACTTCTCTGTCTCATCAATCTCCCTTGACATTTTTGTGTTTGTATGGGCCATGTGGTCGTGGTGATGTAAATACTGCTCTCACCACTGACATTTAGCAACAGATCTGGTGTGTCTGCTGGCTACAATAACCGTCAAATGGTGTACACTGGCATGGTAGTGATGCGGACCAGCTCAAGACTGTAGACAGCCTGTCACTCAAGCCGCTCCATCTTTAAATATGTGTAATTTTAGGCCTAATAACATTTGAAAAGGTTAGTAATACGTTAAAAATCACCATTCATATAGCTGTCTGTTAATTTCTGTTGTAAAGTTGGACATTTTAACATTGGAGTCTACAGGGTTGCTGCTTGATTGGGGCTCCTTGTCATATTTTACATGTCACTGATGAGTGGTTTGCTTTTTTACCAAATCCCACATAATCTTCTCACATGGATGCATTGAAATAAATTGAAATTATCAAGCATTTCACAAAGAATCAAAGTATAGAGAAAAGTCTGAAGATTTAACCCAAATATGTGCAACAGATTTCTTCTTTCACCCCCTATTAATGACCTCTCAAATTTATCTTGTGACCCTTTGATGTGGCCTGACCCCTACAGTGGAAACCACTGATTTAGCCTGTGCTCACTGATTATAAATGGGGTGAACAAAATAGAACAGAAAGCTCTCTGTATAATGCAGTTGAACAATAGCACAAACTGCAGCCTCCAAAATGTCAGTACAGTTGAATCAATACCTTCACAGCAGTTTGAATGGAAGCTGAACATTATAACCTTCATGAAGGAAGGATTTATTGCAGGACTGCTGTATTGGACTGCATTAGTTTTATCCCAGTGGACATTACAAACTGGCAGCTGAGTGTATTATGGTAACAGTATTTGGACAGCTTGTTCACATAATGCAAGTTTCCCTGTGAGAAGCTCAACCCTCAGAGCTGTTGTTTCCCGCCCAGTGCCTAAAACTCAGCCCCACCCCTTGCTGTTTTACTTGGTTTCATAATACTGCTCTCTCTGTGTGTGTGGAGCGTACCCAAGCAGTCACCGTAGGAGTAGCTGTCCTGGTGAGGAGTCTACTTAATACAACGGGAGTGAGGATCGTCATTCTCTCTGCCCTGTCGCTACCAGCCATTCCCGTCAGTTCCCGACCAGAGGAGAAGAGACAAGTCATTCATTACAGCTTTACTGGCGTCTGTAGCCTCCGTCAACAACCAGCCAGAGCCAACATGCAGGAAGAGGTCGGCCAACTCTCGTCCACTGTCAGAACCACAGTAGCGTTGTTGTGTTTCCTGAGGAAAAGGAATGTGCAGCAGCTCTGATCAGGGCCTGCTAAGCTTTCTTACATGGTCGTAGCGTAGCAGTAACCGGTGGTTGTGCTTTCTTGGAGAGCAGCCCAGTGAGTAGTGCTGGAATTGATTTAGGAAGAGGCAAGGAATTTACCAGTGCTGTATTGTATTTATTGTGCAGATGCAGTTTCTGAGTCCGTTTTTTAAAAATACAATTTACAGTTACTTGAGCTCATTAGCAAACTAATTTGTGTCCCAGAGGCAGGCCGAACAAGTCAGTGCATGCGTTTTTGTGAGCGTGTATGGTAGTCACTTTGTACCTGTTATCCCTCTCCACTATATCAGCTTTGGCTTAAAGAGTCCTGTCCCTTGCCTCCTGATTCTTGCAGTCTAAACAAAGAAGAATGACCATGGATTTTTCCCAACTGCACACATATACGCCGCCACAGTGTGCTCCAGAGAACACCGGCTATACCTACTCTCTCAGGTGAGACCTCAGTGCTGTGCTGCGGTACGCTGGCTGCAGCATCAAACAGCCAGGCCTGTGGCATTTCAGTTGCGCCCCGCCTGCCATTTGTGACTCCAGGCTGCTCAGAGAATAAACTCAGAATGAAGTGTCCTTGAGACCATGCTCTTGCATTTTAATCAAGACTTTGCAAGTGTAGTGTCATCCAGCTACTCCATTTTCCATTTGATGTTGTCTTGTTTTCCCTGAACAGAGTATGCTATAGAGCACTGTCAACCTTAGTGCTGTTACTGTTGACAGTTTACTCATGTCTTTATGACAGTGTGACATCGTAAAAGGTTTCAAGGCTGCGAAATTATGCCAAAGGTTGTTTTCTGTTCCCTATTCATGCTGGTTTTCTGCTAAAATACAAAACTTAAAAGAGCAATGAGACGACTAGGCGTTGTGTTTAGGAAGCAGCTTTTTTTTGAGAGTCCGGTCGGATTTGAAATTGGTAAATGAAATGTTCAGATGTATTTACTTTTGAGTGCATTGTTGTTTTTTAACTTGCACGGGTTTTGCAAGTCAGTGAGGCTACTCCTTTTTTTCCCTTAAAAAATCCTGTGGTTTTGATGACTCAGCCTCATGATTCAGTTGGCGTGCGTGTGTGTGTTTGTATGCCTAGTGGGGAATAAGGGAGCCTCGCAAAGGGTAAAAACAGAGCATTCACCCTAGATTCTCTTTTAGTATATTGTAGATTCAAGGTGCTAACTTTTGAGAAGTTAAAGGCAGCAGGGCCAGTTTTGGACACACAGTACACACCATTCCCGTAACACCAACCTCTCCTGTCATTCTCCTTGTCCATGCATTGTTTCTCAGGCTTCTCACCATCACAGTTCATACCGTAGGTGTGGTCGACACTTCACCAGCAAGGCCTGTGCATGTGGAGGAATGCTGTTGTCTCCAGTGCTGTCACCGTTGATGTCGGCGGCACTCAGTACAGAGAAAGGGCGTGTAGGTCAGGAAATTAAAAATCACCTTGCCCCATGTTTAGCTCACTTTCCGACCTTTGGGGAAATGAGATAATTGCACGACTTTTGGGAGCAGAGGGCTTGCGTTATTAAGGTGAGGGTATTAAAGTGTCATTTAAAAAAGAAATCAAGTTTGAACAATGGCCTCTGTCTTGGTTTACAGCTGTGTCTTGCAAAAATGCAGAGCACATTGTAAAAAGTGCAGTCAGCAGTAATACTGCACTCCTTCTCGTGCAGCTAAACAAGTTCAGGCCACAGGCTCTAAAAGTTGTAATTACATGACACATTAGGTGACAGTTGCATCAGTTGCAGTCTGTATAATTTAATATGTTAGCAGCTCTTACATCTTTACAGGTTGTCTGAATGGCATTGATGCACAGAGGGCTTTGTCTGTTCGGTGTTTTCATATTGAGATGTAGAGTAGCCAGTGTGCTGATGTTGTCACATGACATAAATGGCAAAACAAACCTCAACATCATAATTTCAGGTCAGCTTTGTTGCACACAAAGTGCATTCCAGTAATGTGAAAACTAGTCGTATGAGTCACACAGGACTGGGGCAAAGCAAGATGAATGTACAAAAGCTTGTTTGACTCATTGCTGGAATCTGCCAGGTAGACTGAGAGGCTGGAACAAGCTAATCGTGTTCCTTTGACTGCACTCAGCTGAGTAGCTATTAATGAACACAGTCACAACCGTGGCCCTGATCCCAGGATTAGACTAATAGTTTATAGTTCTCGACTAGCTGGTTGAGAGATCTGTGGTTTTTATTAGCCTGTGCGTACTGCGGCTGAGCGACTAATGATTCTCAGCTCTCCTGAGAAACAAACTTGGTGAAACTTTCTCAGTCTCTTCAGTAAGTAGCTGAACAGCCCGTCAGTAAATGTGTCTGTTGCTTGTTCAAAGTTAAACACAGGATCCCATCAGAGGGCCTTACAGCTAGTGTGTCTGCATGTGTCCGTGGCCTGCGGTGAATACAAGAGAGCAGTGCAGAGGCGACTGGAGTCAGGTGACAGAAACCGTTGGCCCATCTGTTGTCAAAACTCAAAAGGGCAGCGACAAGTTTTGTGCCACTGAATGGTCCAAGAGAAAGAGGGCGAGGAGGCCAGCCAATCACAGTCTGTTTCCATCCACATACCAGGGGGAGACCATTACAACTTGGACCGCCAGCCTTGTGCTGATTAAATTAATATTGTAAATACAATGAGGGAAACACTTTTATTAATAGGTTGATAACAGAAACAAAGTTTTTTATTAGTGCACCAGGAGCTTTTTATGCTCTTTCGCTTCCTCACAGTTGATCTCACTTTCCTTTTTACTGGACCAATCCAGTCATTTCAGTTGAGTATGATCTTGTTGTTTGACTTATATTTGTTATTAATTGTCAACAATTAAATTATTCCCTAACTAATATGATAATTGATTAACAGATCTGAGTAATTTTTTAAGAAAATGAAGTCAAAATTCTGATTCCAGCTTGGTAAATGTGAATATTTTCTGGTTTCTTCAGTCCTCTATGATAGTAAACTGAATATCTTCTGGATAGTATGATGTTGTTGTTGACTAATATCTGTGTCATATTGAAGTAATGATTGATCGATCAGTCGTTAACTATTAGATTAATCCCTAACTAATAGGATAATTAAGTAACCAGTCTGAGTAATTCAAAAAAAGACATCAAAATTCTCTTTCCACTTAAGGCCTTCACCTTGGGCTTTGGGAAACACTGATCAACATTTTTCACCTTTTCCTGATATTTTATACACCAAACAACAAAATGCATAATCAATAAGCTAATCAACAGATTAACTGACAATAAAAAAAAGGCCTAATCATTAGTTGCACTCCTATATTAACGCTATGCCAAGGCTTCATTTTGCTCTGAGTGATTTATGTGGAAAAAAAAACTATAATGTCTTAAAGCCAGCTTGTAATATACAGGCCTTAAGTAATGCAGGTAAATTTAGCAAGCCCTTAATTTGAGAAGTTCTTTTTGTCAACCTTAATTATAAGTTTGGCTTGTGTTAAAATTTGCATTTCTACCATTTAATGTAATTTAAAGTCTTGTTTTTTATGCAGTATGACATTTTTTTCCCCCTTGAATTAAATTTTTTTTATCCTTACTTTTGAAGACAGGTAATAATCTGGGGCAGTTGTCTTTATTTTGATGATTTTTTTATTTTTTGTTCAGGTTTTTTCCCCCCATAATAATAATAATAATGATAATAATAATAATAATAATAATAATAATAATAATATACATAATAATAATACATAGCTTTATAGAGGAGAAAATAAAATCTTTAGTGAAGTTAGAAAGCGATGGAGCAGTGTGCTGGAACAGATATTGTAACTGGAATTAATCATTCCTTCCAGGATCTCGTGGCAAAAGAAACTTGAACTTTTGGCCCAAAACCCTTGAATTTGCGGCCGATTTTGTCAAAATTTGCGATTAAAAATTGTGGCATTTTTATGTGGTTTTTTTGCGGGAAATTGCGGCAAATTACAAAAATTGCAAGTTAGGAAAAAAAAGTGATTTGTTTAAACTACTGCCTCCAAAAAATAAGTCATGTAATCACTTTCTTTAATAATCATACTGAATATTACAAAAACAGCTGCAAATGTTTAGCTTTATTTAATTAGTTTAAAAAAAATGGACTCCAATAATATTGCAAAAAAATCCTGAGTAAATATTGTAGCTCTCAAACCAGACAATGTGACTGTAAAACAACATGTAAACTACATCTTCTGTAAACAGAACATTTTAATAAATTCAACACATGCATTTAAACAAAGTGCAAATTCTTTCTGCGATTTGATGACGCATCTGATGATGTTTCAAATGACGTCACATGCGCGCTGACTTCTGGTTAGCCGGAAAAATAGCGGGACTTTTGAAAAATTGCAAGCCCCTGCAAATACTGCAGACTTTTGTTGAATTTTTGTTACTTATTGTGATCGCTAGATGCGATTTTCTGGAGGGACTGATTTAATGTGTAACCTCACCATTTCTCCTTAATTTCTCTTTGCAGTGTCCATACATTTACACACACACACACACACACACACACACACACACACACACACACACACACACACATACATACACACACACACACAAGATCTTTGATACACACGTTAGAGAAGCAGTAATAAAGCTTTGTGATTTGCATCCCAGTTGCAAAGTTGTACCGTGGCTCTTTCCACTCTGTAGTTCAGCATTGAGCTGTTCCACCTCTTGAAAGAAAGACTGACTGCGCCCATCTCCGTACTGAAAGCAGGCGTGCATGTGCTGTGTATGGACTCACACAGACCCTTTTCATATTTTATGTATGATGGTGGAAGTGGGTCAGTGGGGCCTCTGGCTGGAGTGTTTGTTCCCTCACAAGTGATAGCTGAACTGTGTCAGTAGTGATCGAGTCCTCTGATTCTGCTGTCTGGAACAGCAGCGGCAGATAACTCATGTAAAAAATGTACACGAGATAAGAGGTAGAAAACAAATAAAGTCAACCTCCCATCCTGACATGTGACCAGAAACACAGGTGGGTTTTTTTCCAAGCTGAAAGCTGGTTGAAACTGTTAAGGTAAACAATTTTAACATAAATCTGAGAGCATATAAAATACAGTTGGTGCTTTCACATGCGATGCACACTGTACAAGACAAGGTTCAGGGATTCCAGTCGGACAGGCGTTGTTCACACTGCTTCTGTCACAGTTGTTCTGACATCTGGTCTGGTTGTGCTTCAGTACATGCACCACTGGTCAAGTGCCAAGCAAATGACAGCAGCTGGAGTCTGCCTGTGCCACAGTACTCCTTTTTGAGGGTTAACCTCACGACAACACAGACATTTCTATAACTATTGCTGATTTTTGAATTGTTGCTGCTACGATGAAAAGATCCCTGACAAATTTTAAAAACCAGACGTCACTTTGCATGCATGGAGTTATTTTTGATGTCAGACGCATTTCTGTTCCTGCATCAGCTAGACCATTTGTGTGACAGCATCCGTTTGTTGGAAAGGCTACATGTCCAGCCTCGGCTGCTGATCACTTGAGCGAGGGACCTGTTTAGAGTGGTCTCCGTGGCAACTATGGCAACATGAAACGGCACACTATAGTGCTATATCGTGGGGCGGAAGTAAAGTGGTTTCTGTGGGAGGGGAAGTGAGGGTGGGCTGGAACGATCCTAATCACAGTGCCAAATCCTGCCCACCCAGAGATAGTTGGATGGAAAAACGAAGGCTCTTCACTCATCCCAGACTCCCAGTTCCTGGCCTCTGTTAAAAATAGGCCTCGGCACCTCAAGGGAAAAGACTTTCTATAACCGCCTGAGGAAACGGGAATTTGGTGTTTCTCTTACAGCTTAATTTGAGGGAGAAATTAGCGCAGTGTAATTTCAGTAAACACAGATTGGTCCCAGTGTGTAGTAGGGAGGAGCTTTAGATAAATTGTTGGGAATGGGTGACAAAGTACTCTCTACTTCAGCCAAATTACAGCATCCTAAGTCTCTAAAATTATTTGTTTTTGGCAGATTTAGACTCCCTCTGCTTGTGCTTGCAGTATTCCCATATCACAGTCTGTGCTGTGCATCAGAGACGAGGGAGAAAAACTAGTTTAGTTAAGATTAGATTATGGCGCCAACCAAACAAATCTTATTTTATGAGATGACACTTAGACTCATTAGAAGAAAATGTCATAAATGTGATTTAAAGATTGAATGTGTGACTCCGGGCTGTTTACGTGTGCAAGCATAATATTTTGTTGCATTAATCTTTTAATCTGTTAGACGGTAGGACAAGAACCTTTGAGTAGTCTGGCCTCAACTAATGAATGTTTTTCAGTAATTTTGATTGGCAGTTTTTGCTCCGAGAGTTTCACTGGGAACAACACGCCCCCTCCTCGTCTTGTAAACCCTTTTTTCTTCTGGTGTGAGGGTACAGGCTTTCTGGCAAGCATTTGACAAGGCTTTTGTAACCGCACTTGTGGTTTTGAAGTTGAGATTTACAACCCACGTGGTTTCCATAATCTGTGTGTGTGTGTGTGTGTGTGTGTGTGTGTGTGTGTGTGTGTGTGTGTGAGAGTGTGAGAGAGACTTTCAACCCCGAGCTGCAGATTAGGTCCCATTATAAGATCAGTTTCTATACTTTTCTGTTATTAGCAGAAACATGATCTTGTTTCTTTTTCAGTTCAAATGAAATGAAGTATCAAATGAAGTTGTTTTTGTTTTTTTTACACTGTACATCGGACAAAAAAAAACAATTTGAAGACATAACCTTGGGACAGTTAAGGACAGTTTTCCCTTTTCTGACCTCTTATTTACCAAAAATTTATGACTAATATCTAGAAAATAAAATGTAGATGAATTGATAAAGAAAATAATTGTTAGTTGGGATGTCCTGATAACGTTTTTTGGCGTGCGATCACAGTTACTTAATATTGAATATCTGCCGATAACGACTCCCGATCCAGTACTTCTGTTTTCCTAGATAATACAGCTGCACAGTGCACACCTCAAGAACTTTAAAGTTATTAAAATCAAGCCAGTGTGTATGCTTGACATTAGCTCTGCAATACATTGAGACAAAATCCCTGCATCCAAGCTGTTCCTTAATGTCTTTCTTTATATATTTTTACAAGATAACAAAGTATAAAATAGCAAACCCTCTCTTTAATCTTTCCGACCTTGTCGTTGTCTTTAGGGAATTTCTCTAGGCTGTAAACTGGAACTGTCTTCCCTCGAGTGTTTATATCCGTGGTCTGTCAGGGGTGTGCTGTATCATCTCGTGCACGATAATACCAGTATAATTTTTAATATCGTATGAAAAATTCATATCGTGATACTCGCTATATTTAGACTTGTTGACGTATTGACCTCATACTGTTACCCACGGCAACAACAAGCATGGCTGAAAGCGAAATTATTACCAACTCCGCGGTGGTTCCAAAAAGAGGAGCAGCTTCAGTAGTGTGGAATAAACTGTGGCGTCCTGAATGTTTTATGAACAGCCCCTGACTTCTCAGATTCTTTCAATGAGTTACCGCTCAGAGGGAACTCATTCAGCGGCTCCTCCGGCAGCAGCACAGCGTCTCTTTCTCTCCTCTCTCGCCGTGTGCACACGAGAGTCGGAGTCCTGTCTTAAACCTTTGGTAATGTAAACCTATGCGACAAAAAAACTACATATATATGGATGTGCAGTAGTTGTGGTATCATAACAGCCTGTCACAGGTTAGAGCGTGATGATCAGAGGAGAAATGGCAGAGCATGAAGGTCCAGGTGGAAAAAAAAAAAACAACTCAATCATTTAGGATTTTGCTAAAAGAAGGAAATCACCTGTTGATTTATATATATAGATCCCAGGGTATATTGTTTTTGTATTTGGGAGCTGTTTAAATGTGTAATTTGTGGTAGATTTTATATTGTTAAACTATTAATATTGCGTACAGAATCTGAATCTCACTCTGAGTTACTGTTGTTGTTCACAAACTAAAGAAATGAGAGATCATTTTTGTTTAGTTTTTACTGAATATTTGAAGGCAAAATGTAAAACTATATCACTTATTTTTTTCCTAAATTAATAATGAATTTTTTTTTTTACTAATTTGTCATATTGTCAAGAATATTGTTATCACCAAAATACCCTGAAAAATCGTTATATTATTTTAGGGCCATATCGCCCACCCCATTGTCTGTACATATTTTGCACAGATTAGGCTACATTAACATTGTGGCATGTGGCGGTGTGGTTAGTGTGGTTGTCGTAAGCTCAGCACCACTGTCTGTCTCCCTCTCGCAGGGCGCAGCATAGATGACAGCAAATTGAAAAAAGGCTTTCACACCGAGCTGAAATGAAATGAGTCCTCATAACTTAGTAAAGAACACAAGTAAACAGCTTGTATTTTGCTGTCATTTATGACGTGTGGTGTTTTGCCGTGGGTGGGACTCAGCTCCTGCTCTACACTCACATGGAGCTCAGCAGAGTTGAGCAGAGACTGACAGCAGAGAGTTGACAAGCGTGAAAGCTTTGCGAGTAAAAATGCCCTTGTGACAGCTAACATAAAACAATGGATCAGGCTCTGAAAAGCTCAGTATAGCCGATCCTGATCAGTTAAAAAATGCCTTGGTCTGCCCCCATCGGGACCTTCTTATGTTGCAGACCTTAAAGTTATGCTCCAGACGTCTTTCAGGTGATGCATATTTGTTTCTTTAAATCCAGATGTCATTGGTCTGTTCAAACGTAAACCACACCTGCTGTGTAGATGTACAACTCCAGATCATTGACCTTGCATGTAGACTTGATGTCTCATTGTATCCACTCTGCATGCTTTGTGACGGGACTGGGAGCTCACTTTTTTGCATACACTATGCAAAGCAGCCAGAAGGTGGGTGGGTGGCATGTCCCTTTTTAGTGGCAGCACACCAAACATGGCACTGGAGGTGTAGACTCACCAGAAGTGAAGTTACTAAAGTTACTTTTTCTTTGTCATGGAGGGATTTGTCTCGTGGGGCTGGATCTGAAAGAAATGATAGCGAGCCGGTTTTGCCTGTGTTGCTTTGGCAGCTGCTGTGAGCCCCACACTGCCGTAAAACATCTAGTCTTTTGTTGTCTTCAGGGTACGAAATCCTGATGAGCCGGTAAAGGGCAGACGCTGGAGTAACGGCTCTTGCACCCCACGGGCAGGTACTTTCTCATTTGTCATGTTGCATTTTCACTTGGATGAATGGCTGAGCTCCAGATCAGCCCATCCTCAGGCTGTCTGATGAATCTGATGTCATTCCCATTGTGCACGTCAATTTTTCTTCATATTCTAATACTTAGCACAAATGGGATTTAATACCTGTTTGTAGAGCACTCAGCTTATTTTCAAATCGATCAATCTGCCTAGCATGTTCTTGAATAATAATTTGGTTTATAAGATGTCAGAGGATAAAAAAATTCCCGTCATGATTTCACAGAGCCTAATTTAAAGATGCTTGTTTTGTCTGACCAGCAGTTATTCAGTTTACTGTCACAGAAGGCTTAGAAAGGACACTGATAACACTGATTAATTAACTGATCATTTTACAGCCTTTTATTTAACAGGTAGTTTGTTTTGAAGTGCACCTGGATCTCACTCTCCTGCATTATCCTGTGATTCCCACCAACCTTGAACCCAATCCTGCACGCTCATGTCGCTGTGCATAATGATATGTGCTAAATAGCAAAAAGAAAAGCAAAACATAAGCTACTGAAAATGTAGAATCCTGTCTGATCTGCTCTGTGTAGTTGTGTGTTGTAAGAAAGCCGACTGTGCCCACTGAGTGTGGGAAGAGTATCAAAGCCTTAGTGTTATGCAAGGAGAGATTCCAGGAAGCTGAATGTCAGGATTGAAGTGTCTTCTTCCTCCATACTGTATGTCTGTCTCTTCATCTGTGTCTTCTTCACTCACTCCTGAAAGCACAGCGTCCGTCTCTATTTTTATCGCTGATGTGGGCCGTGGGAGCCGCCTGGGAGAGAGAGCGGCACACAGATCAATTTGGATACCTCGAACAACTAAAACAGGCTTGCAAACTAATTAAACATTGTTTGCAGCTTCTGATGAGGAAGGCTGGGATCTGAGCAGCCGCTTGGTGCTAAACATTTTTTTAGTTTGTTTAAGGAGGGTGTGATCTCCAGCCCCGCGGGGAGAGATGCACACTCTAATTTTGAACAATCCAGATAGGCTTATAGGCGGTTGCGTTGTTCAAATAGAGATCTCTGTGACTTGGTTCATGAGTTGCCAGGTAGAGCATAAGGTTACATTAATGATTGTGCCTGGCTGTAGGCGACACAGACAGACAAGTGTCTTTTCTTTCTCACACACACCCTGCCCTGCCCTGCCCTGCCCTGCCCTGCACAGGGCGTCAATGCCCCAGGCGCTCAGTCAGTCATATTGCAGGAACCATTATGTTTTGATAAGCTACGTTGCATGTGTTTGTTTGTACGCACATGACATATCACGGTGAAGTTGTTTTTGGTTTAGGATGTAACCTGGAGCTTTGCTGACTTTAGGAACTCTGCAGCTGTATATTGCAGCCAACCCAGTAAATGTTTGCATTACATTGTTTGGATACGAAAAATATATGTAGAATTTGTACGCTATTATATAGCAGATAACACTGGTTAACTTGCCCTTATGTTTAAGTACAAAAATCACTCGTTAATTGTCAGGAAAAGATCATATTTTGGCTCTAAATACCCACGTTTGTTGGCACAAACCTGCTGGAAACACGGCAATTGCTGAGTAAAAAACAGCCGTAACGATTCTTTTCATTGATTTGATTGCTTGAGTTTCTCGATTTCTCGGTTAGTGGTTTGGTGTAAAATGTCAGAAAATGAACAAATTAATGTCGATCAGAGTTTCCCAAAGCCCAAGATGACACCCTTAAATGTCTTGTTTTGTCCACAGTCGAAAGATATTTAGTTTACGGTCATAGAGGAGCAAAGAAACCAGAAAATATTCACATTTAAGAAGCTGAAATAAGAGTATTTTTACTTTTTTTACTCAAAAACGTACTCAAAGCAGTTGATCAATTATCAAATTAATCACTGAATAATTTATAGACTGATTCACAAGGACATACAGGCAAGAAAAAAATGGAGATGCAGCTTGGCACACAATTCACCATCGCCTCCACCTCTTGATTACCACAGGTTAGCTCATGTATGTAGTCAGAACTACATGTCACTTTGATATAACTTGTATGAAATGTACAAATATAACGTGTCTGTGGTTTTCAGAAAAGTGCAGTGCCAGCATTTCCTCCTTGCAGCTGCGAGACTTATCAATAAAATATAGTTATGAAGTGCTCCTTTGTGCATTTTGTCCACTCAAATAAATATTATTGTCTGTAAAGTTTCAAACTCTGCATTTAAACAGACTCTGCACCCCCCCGCTGCTATTTTCCAAGATTTGAATTTCAAATTTGAATCAGACAAGCAGTGACGTAGATGTGATGGAAAGCTGATTGTTCTGTGGATATCCCGCCCTCCTGTGTTCAGGCACACCCTGACTGAGAGTGTCTCCTCCCAGGTCCCCATGTTGTCTACGGCAGGGAGCCACAGTGACTGTACGTCACCTCTCTGCTCAGCTGTCCTTGCATGGCCTCGTGTGTTGCTGTCCCTCGAGATACATGATCTCCTGTGTGATTCAGATACGTTTGTAACAGTTGATTTAAAGCTTAATGTTGTTGTTTATCAGTTGATGAAGTCGTATGAGTTACTTGCTCCTGCAGGTAGCGCTAATGTCAGTGCTGTTTTCATATCACGCCACCTTTTTGAAATGATTTAGTGAGCTCGTAGTGCCATGGCCATGGTACGGTGCTGCTTGCATTCCTTCTGGGAGAGATTTTTTTCATAGGTATGTGACTGTGAAACCCCAGGAGAGGGGTGTGTCACACACAGACAGATATGCAGACACTCGAGGTACAGGAGCGCAGAGGAGGAGTATGGTTTTAAATCAGTGTAGGCATATCTGTAACTTTTTCACACATGCTTACCACATGATTAATCTGTCCTCTCAAAGATTTATTTTTGGGTAGACAAAAGACATCAGGAGAGGATTGTGTTAAACAGATAAGATGATAGTCTGCTTGTGTTGGGAAAAATAGAAGCAGTGTTTGCTTACACATGTAAACAAGGTGGTCCTAAACATATACTCACAGTCATTCCTCTCGGCGCATGCTTAAGATGCTAGCTCTGGTTCATTTCAGACCAACGGGATACAGAGGGAGAGGAGCTGCCCTGATCATGTGCTCAGAGAAAAGCCAGTTGGAGCGGGAGGCAGAGCGAAGACGAAAGCGCATAATTGGCTCTCGGTGTGTAATCTTCAGGGTTTAGAGGCAGAGGGAGGGCCAGACATGCACTGTACGCATGCATGCATACACTGCTGATAGTGCTCAGTCGTTGCTCAGATTCTTGTTGGTGTGCGAGACTCTGCCTTGATTTACTCACTGTTGCTGTGCAACAGCCGCTGACAGGGACTCTGTGTTTGTGCCTTAAACTAAACAGCTCACAGAGAAAGTGCTTCCTTTTCAAGCATCTCACAGGAAGTTTATTTTCTGTCCTCCAATGACTGATAAAGTGCTTTGCTCCTCTTTTTCATCCACCCACCCTGCCATGTCTGTGGAGTAATTCTGCCTGACCTAGTTGAGCCACATGCTGAGGAGCGTACACAGTCTGCACGGCTATTAGTAAGATAAAAAATCAATATCAAAGAAGAGATTGAATTTATGTTGCCTGTAAAGTGTTACCTGCTTTAGCACTGAGGCATAGTTGATTTTTAGTGTTGTTTGTACTACCAGGAAATGGGTTATAAAAATAGTTTTTATAATGGTTCCACTGGATTTCGCAACTGCTGCCCTGTTGCCTGTCATGTCTGAATGTTGGCCTTGACTCTGCCTGCCTACTCTGCCAGGTGGGTGTGGCCCCGTGAGTCACAGCTGCACAACGCATGGCAAAGTCAAAATTTACAACATTCGTGGTGTGTTTCCACTTACGGTTGGCTTTGGATTGCAGTGAGTGCAGCAGAATATTTTTTTCAGCCTACTTGCATACTTTGGGATGTTTATCGGGCTCGTTCTTCCAATTGGACTTTCAGAAACACACTGTGCCTATTCTTTGTCTTGTTTTCTCCCTCCCTTGTGAGTGAGTCACTTCCTGTTAGGCCCACTGCCAGTTTGAGGGAACAACAGCATCGCAGTGCTCTAAACGGACTATCTGTTCCTGTGTTTTGTTTGTTTTTGTTTGACAAGAGCCTCACTGAAGATGACACACACATCAGGAAGAGTGCAGGATATCCCTGCGCCGTATTGATTTGAGGTCGGAGTGGCTCGAGGCCTGTTTGCTGTCTCCAAATGAATTTCCGTGCAGCAGACATTAGAAACATCCCTCCCTGTGATTAACTGTCATGCAATACCTCCTCTCAACAAACCTCATTTTTTCTCTCTTCTCTTTTTTCCCCCCATTTTCTAACTTTCGCGCTCTTTCTGCTCCACCCTCCCCTCCCGCCTCTCTCAGCTCCAGCTACTCCTCAGCAGCGTTGGATTTTGAGAAGCAGCACCAGATTGCTGCCGTGTACGAGTCGCCCAGGATGTCACGGCGGAGCCTGCGTCTGCAGACCAGTGCTGGTCACTATGGCAACGAGAGCCTGGCTGATTACTCCCAGAACTACAGCAACAGCAGCAGCAGCCACACCAGCACCAGGAGAGAGACACGGTGAGACTGGCAATGGATACATTTTTAAAAATCATTGATAAAATAAGGTATCGTACAAACGACAAGATGATACATGTAGAAAATAACACGAAGAAAGGAAGAAATAATAGCTCTTATGATTCTGATAATAATATCTTGCAGTAGAAGTTAAGTTTGGGGAAATTTGTTTAACATGGCACCTGTATTTATTTGTATATTGTGGATGTATAAATGGGATAAATAAATATTTAAATGATGATAATAATAATAATAAAAATAATAATGCATGCTTGAAAAATACATTTGTGAAGAAATAGGGTGATAATAGTAAGGAATAAATAAAAAATGATAATTAAAAAAATAACAGTAGTTTGATATTTAAATGTGGAGGACACTGAAGTCAAATTTATATACTGCCAATGTGAGATATAATATCAAGCTCTGATTGGCTCCAAAAAATCAGGCCTGACCATACATGAACCTGCACAGTTTCTGTTCAAGCTTGAACCTGAGTCATGGCAGCAGTTTTTGGCCCGAGCCTGATTTTTAAAAAAATGAATTTCTGCCCTTCTCTCAAACTCACACACCCCACCAAAGAAACCTCCTGCTATTAATGCTGAAAAACTACGCAAGCTGGCCCTCAAACCAGCTTTAAGGAACATTACTGGCAACAACCGCAGTGAAATGTGGGGCACACTTACTTCTAAAGACTGCTTTGAAGTATTGTTAGGAGAAGTGTGCATCCAGTGTGGGTTAAGTGTACTGAGTGTTGGCATTGTTACAGAAGGGGCTACCTGACGCCCTGTGAGTTAGTCATGTCACGAGATCAGAAATTTAGTAGTCGATGCCTATACCAGTGAAATTCAGCTATTCTTGAAGCCCAAATCAATACCACATTAAAAAACTAAAACAAAACAAATAATCTCATGGACTTAAACACACACTCCTTTTATTCTAGACATTCAAATGTAACTTAATTTAAATGTTATCATTAATCCCTGATGATCTGTCTCAAATGCAAAGTACTAGTCTATCTATGTTCATGGGATTTGAGGGCAAGGAAACATATTTATATATATCCTCAAGGCCCCAAGTGTGGGTATTAGGTCAGACTGTACAGCACATATCTTTCTCATGATCTCAACATGCCTCTGTCATACTTGTATGTAAAAAAAAGACTCATGGGTTTCTGTCTTTTCTCTCCCAGGACACTGCGCAGCAAAAAGCAACAGTCCAGTTCCACCCCCTTGTCTTTATCCTTGAGCCAAGCTGCCACACCGAGGAAAACCCTCTCCTTCTCCGCCATTAATACCCCAATTCACAGCAGCAGCAGCATCATTCAGGAAAGCAACACAGCGTCCGATGCCTCTCAGCTCAACTCCATCCTGGACCAGTCCCACCTGAGACAACGCACCATCACCGCAACCACAACCACCACGTCTACTTCTGTGGATGGACACTGGGGTCAGTTGTTGAAAAAATGTGGACTCCATCACAAATGACACATTATGCCTTTGCAAAACTTTGACATATTTTGAGCATCTTTTTAATTGAATTTCACTTAAGTTTCCCTTTGAAAATGAGTAAACTATCTTATTATAAAGTTTTTATTTAAGTGAGTTATTCTTGCTTATCCCTAACATAAATTAAAGGGTCTCAGTTCTGCAGGACGGAGTTTCCCACAGTGTTTAACTGATTTCATTAGCTTGTCTCATTAAGGAAGTTCCACTCATTCAGCCTGTCTTTGGGCTATATCAAGCTCCAATGACCTAACATCAAAGATCCTGGATATTAAACTGTAAAACCTAGATTTTAACTTGTTCCTAATAAATAGCTAGTAACATTAAACTGATCTGCATGGGAAAAGTGGGCCCTGTGGATCCAAAAAGTCATATTCAGCATGTAATTTATTACATTTCTGAGGGAATTTTTGTGTTTTTTAGCATTAAAAAACCTGTAATGAGCGTATAAAATACAATGCAGTGTTTTACAGCAAGTTATACCATCCAAAAGTATATAAAATAGGTAAGATTAGCTCTACAGCAGCCAGCTACAACATTGAAACGCACATTATATGTTACTGCATCAATGATAATAATCCAATAGCATAATATACATATATATAACACTGACAAAGCCCATTTTGGCTACAAAGTCGATACTTTTTTTTTACTTAAATAATACTTAAAACCAATTTCCAATACCACTTGCAAACTTATAATTAAGATAATGAATGCTACTATGAATAGCTACAGATAAAGCAATAGCTCAACTGCTTAGTAATGCCTTTACTAATACATTATGAATTCAACCATTTCCATGTGTTTTTTTTTTTTTTTTTTACTTAATGAGGTTATGTTTTTGGTTTGCATGTTGTTCACTCTCTCAGGGAGGAGCTCCAGCAGAGACCACAGTTCATCAAGTGTCAACGGCGACGCCAGCGCATCAAAGTCCCACACCTCACTCGCCAATGGTTACATCTGCAAAGACTGCTCTTTTCATGCTCAGAAGGCAGACTCCCCTATTACACGTTCCTCAGCATCATTATCATCATCATCTCAGGCTGCAGAAGCGTCCTCTGAAGCCCTCTCCTCCTCCTCGTCACCTTTCACAAGCATATACACAAGAGACAGGAGTCGAAGGAACAAGACAGGTGAGAAGCTGTTGAGTTGGACTGAAATGTCACATATGAAATGCAGATTGCTGTTCCTCCCTCACATTTGTCCTCCTAAATATTGAAGCTATAGGAGCTGCAGGGTGAAATCGCCAGAATGTTGTGATAATGAGAGTATAATTTGGAAGTGGTGTCTCTCTCCAGGTGTCCTGGTGTCTATGTCTAACACGTGTATGCGCTACAGCAAACGAGCCCTGGCCCCCATAGTGTCCTTAGTCACCCTGCTCTTCAACAATGTGCTCTGGCTGGGTTCAAGGGCCAAGAGCCCTCCAGGAAAAGGTACACAACAGGAGACGTTCTTTGCTCTTCATCCATTACCCATCATTCTCTGTTTTTCTTCTACTGTCTTTTGCGGAGGTAATTTTTCCTGAGGTGCTCAGCTCTGAGTGAAACTCTCAGTGATCTTGAGGAAAAGCAGATTTTAGGCGTATTCCCTTTTTGCAGCCAATTCGAAATCTGCACTTTCTGTTTGAGCAGATTTCTTACCATCACTCTCAAAGGTCCTCTGTTTTTCTTACGTTTTGTCCCCTAAATGTCCGACCTTGACTATGCTGACTTGCATCTGTGCAAAGTTTGTCACCATTGAGGTGTTTTAACATCTCTACTGAAGGCACGATGTCTGTGGACTTTGCTAAAATCTGAGATTTAAATGTCCACAGGAGAGCTAGATTAGGTACATCGCTTATATGAAAGCAAGTCACTTTCTTAATACGGGTAACACATACCAATGGGGGAACAAACTTTAACACAACGCCGCCAAAGAATCCTGCAACCTTTAGCGCAGAGCAGACTTGTCAGTACAGAGAGCAGAGTTAGCATAAGCATAACAAAAGTTCTGACAGCAAACTTGGTAGAGTGTACAGTTTTTTGGATGTAAACCGAACTCTGGAGCTCAAAATCTACTGCTAGCAGTGGAGAGGAGTGTGGGGGAAGACAGATTCAGAATTTCTCAATGAGGGAGAAAAGTAGATGTGCTTTTAGCCTCCTTTCAAAGTTTCTCTTTTTTACTTTGTGGGTGTGAAAGCCATGTTAAACTAAATGTTAATCATAGCAGTATTTTACATACCTAAAATAAAAGTGTGTGGACTAAAGCTGGGGTAGGCAGTTTGATTTTGGAGTCATTGGGCAAAAATCCTGTAATAAACTTTGAGCATATTGTAATTCAAGTGGTCTGAGAGAAAACTGGACATCTGCACCTCGTCTTGGCTCTTTTGTCAGGCTTTAGAAAATTGAGGCTGTGATGGAAGACTTTGGTCAGTCACAGTCATTTCAGAGAGAGGGCGTTCCTGTTGGCAGTTCTACAAATGCAGATGCCGTTGTTCGTCCCTTCAGATGGTGAAAGCCTGATTAAAGAGTCTTGCAGAGAAAGTTGCTGTTCAAGCACTGGCGACAGCTGCCTACACTGCAAAGCAACCCAAAAAGAAGACAGACTTAATCAGAAAGAGAGTCTAAAAGTGTTTCAGATGGAGAGAAAATGTTGCTAAGAGTTTAGCCCCCTGCTAACTGGAGCCAAAGGCTCACAACTGCAGTTTCAAGTTCATTTTAATGTAGCTAACGTTAGCTAGAGCCTCAATCACAGTATGTCCTCCACCTCACTCCCCGCCACCACAGACCAGCTTGCCGAGGGGAGGGCGGGCAGCAGCTCCGGAGGTGAACTCCCTGTCAGTGACCGCAGCACCCCAAATCCAGCCAGACGCTATGATTGAAGATTTGCTCTGGCTGAATTCGAGCTGCTACAGCCATCAAGTTAAGTTCGGTTGCTGGAGCTGCTGCCCGCTTTCCTCTCAGGGATGCAGTCCACGGTGGCGGGGAGTGAGGCGGCTAGTTCAGTAATTATTGTCTTATTTGTGGTCTGATGAACAGAGAGAGAGGATGGCTCTACAGTGTTGTAAGATTAAATAAATCAATGTATTGGAAACACTTGGTTACTGTATGAAGCGCATGTTTATGCAAGCGGTTGTCTGGTGGGAGGGGCTTAGGACAGAGGGGGGAGAGCTGCAGGAGGAGGGCGAATTTTCAAATTCTGCCATTTTTTGCCTTTTCCAGATTTCTGCCGACCACAGCTTTAATGTCCCTGGCTGAGTCGTGGTCTATTTCTCTCATGTAACCTTAATACCTTCCTCTTATCAGGCTTTTCATAGCTTCCTGTCATATTTCTCTCAGGGCATCTTCAAGGGGTTTTTCTATCATCCACTTCACTTCCCCCTCATCCTATTACCCATTTTTTTGCATTAATATGTGTCTTTAGCCAGCCTTCAACTGTGCCTTTTGACTAACAGTGATTGTACATGGCTGGCGGTTGTGTCACCAGGTGTCCTTGCGTCATTTTCGGACTCGATGAGACAAGCAGTGTCCTCCAGTTTGTCCCAACTGTGGCTGTTTAAGCAGAGCACTCTCCACAGGATGATGGGCTACAGGGCTAATGGCTATGAAGGACAAGGTACCAGCCGAACTACAAAGGGCAAAGGTCAAGGGTCCGAACCCCTGACCTCCTCTGCTGCTCTTCTGTTAATAAACTTTCTTGTCACCATTTCTCTCCTTCCTAAGCTCTTACTTTTTTGTTTAAGGAGTAAGAAGCCTCATGTTAGCATAAAAATGTAGCTGAATTGACTTTAAATGATCTTTCTCTCATCTCTGTTTCTTCCTCAGTCCATCCAGCATTCATTTTCACACTGTTGCTTTCTATCTCTGAAGGAGGAAGTATACTAGAAACAAAATCAAAACTGTACATTCCCCAAAATCACCATTTCCTAAACTCGGACAAAACTATCACATGATGAGTTGTACCAAAGAGACACCCTTACTCCTACCACGTGAATAAATCTGCAGTTTTCAAGTTTCAAATTGTACAAGGTCAGTTTTATTTCTAGTTTCCTCCTGATGTAAGCTGGTTCTCTCACAGCTGCAGAAGAATTCATCAACTCTCATTTCTGCATTCTTGTTTCCAGCAGTTGTCACCGTGTCTCCTCTTAAACTGTTTCCACCTCCGTCCTCATTTTTCTCATGATGACATCGAGCTCCTCCGCTGTCACATTGGTGACATGTGCATTTGCTCTCCTTCGTCCGTCGTTCATGTCGTCACAGTTTTCTCACGCGAAGTGGTTTTTGTTATGTAAATAATCATGTTGTTTGTATGTTACAGCTCACTCAAGTTTCTGTGGAAGCATGAATGTGAAGGATCTGGTGACTGAAGATGCTTCACATCTTAATCTCAATGGTTCCCTGTGTAAGCAGACACACAAAACACACACACACACATTTTCTCTTAGTCTCTACGTGCGGTACGTTTTCTTGTGGAAGCCATGATTGACAGAGTTAATTATATGCGTGACCTATTTTAGGACCAGTGAGCAAAGGTTATGTGAACTGCTCTAACCAGTCAGCAGCCTGTTGACCGTCGTGACCTGCAGATACTTGTCTTTCAGTCAAGTTAGTCCTCCGGACCTGTTTCAAGCAACCAATTTAGAACCAAATCGTGACATAATTGATGATCATTCCAGGCAAAAATAAACTTTGGTTTTGTTCTTATTTTGCACTCATAGTAAAGAAAGAAAAAATGGCAGATATTAAAGCTGTAGTTTTTTTAAAGTCTCTATACTGACACAGTTATTTCTCACGTCTAGGAATGAGACAGATAATCTGTGAAATCGTAATATTTGCCCCCTAATGGCATTACTGCACGTGAATGAAAACAACCAGTTGGAGCCGGGGACTCTCTAACGCAGCTGTCAGTAGCCCTTTTTATTTTTAGATTGCTAAAAGTGCTGCTACAAAGTCCCTTCTTTATGCCACCTTTGCATTTTCACTCAGAACCAAACAGTGGTGGCATCATGCTGCTCAAGTGTGTGATTTTAGACAGCATCGTGGAAGCAAAAATTAAGTGACTGTTGTGACATTTGGTACAACAGCATTGGCCTCTAGTGTGACAACATATGCGTCAACAGCACTTTATAAACAATAATAATGGCACAACATGGCAATAATAATCATTTACCTCTGCTCAGAGGGTAACGACCTCCCGGACTTCATTGTTTTTCACATTCGTGTACATTTTCAGCCACTGTTCATCTTCTTTGAGTTAGCTGCTAACTGCTAGGAGCCTTTTTTTAAATCCCCCTTTGTGGGTCGCATGCGTAGCACGTCATCAAAACGTTGCACCCATGCTGCCCATGATCCCGTCCTGCCAGCTGTCCTGTTTATATAGACATTGTTTTGGCTGTGTTACTACCTCCGTTCCTAGCTTATAGGTGAGACAACTGTCCCCCCTCTCAGGTTTGTGCCTTTTATACAGAATGGCGAGGTGGCAGAGTGAAATTCCTGCCTTGAAGAGGCAGTGTTAAAGGGGCTAATCATGACTCGTGAACTGCAGTCAAACTGTCAAACTAGGCAGCGCTGATCAAATATGAATCAAGACTCTTGCCTCAGATGTTTCCAGAAACATATTTTAGTGCACTGTTTAGCTGTAAAATGAAAAGGTTTGCTCCAGTCAGCAGGCAGTGCTTCGTACTTCAGTCATCTGTCTCCAACTTGGCGGACGTGTCACAAATGTTCTCATTTCACAGCTAAACAGTACACTAAGATGTGTTACTGAAAACATTTGAGGCGAGAAATAGCCAATACAGTAACAGAACCTGGATTCATATTTGATCATGACTGACAGCTGCTTTAGAGTTTCCTTGGCTCTGATTGGTCGTCCAGTCCAAGTAGTGGACTTTTTCCATAAACAAATAAGTAATGATTCTAATAAATATGAATGAAATAAAAAAAATTAAAGACACAAAAGGAGAAATGCAGCTTAGCTCAGCCGACAATAACCACTATTTGGGGGCATGAGAAATTACATTGTGTCCACTTTTTCAGCAGCACATTTAACAGTTACAGTGACGTGAAAGTTAAATCAAAGCATTTTTCATTCAAGAGAGTGACCACAAGCATGTTATTAAAGGGCGTTACTTTGTGTTAAAAACTGGTGGGGACACAAGGGCTCAGATGAAAAAATAAAAATTAAATGGCCTTCAACATATGCATATGATTTTAGGAAATGTAAATGTGAATGTAATTGATGTATCAAAAGGGTGTATGAATTTTTATGCACTAGTTTATGGTGAGTATCTCTTTAATTATCTAAAGAAAAACACAAAATTCAGGTGGAAGGTGGCAATTTAAAATATAAAAATAAAATGTAATATAATTTAGTGAGAGTGAGGGTCTCAGCCATTCTGTATTGCTTTCAAATATGTATTCTACTGTAGATCAGCATTTCTCATTTAATGTTATCCCTGCTGAGTCAACACACGTGGAAGCGTGATTCACTCCTCCATCCTCTTGTTTGAGGAAGTAACCACTTGATTATTTAATTAATTTATAAACCTCTGCACTTTATTAGCTCACATGTGTTGGCACATGTTTGTGGGTCATTTTACAATCAGTAGACTTTATTAGCTCATGCTGCTTTGTTTTGAACTATGCACATTTGTTTCTTTAGTATTTACATTGTTTTCTTATTGTGCTCATAAACCTTTCTCAAAGCGTTCTCATGTGTTGGTTAACATTTGGAGGTGTAAGACGTTTTTTCAGAACATATTTAACAAATTATGCTTTTAAGAAGTGATGGGTGCAAAATCAGCCATTTCCAAAGTGTTAAAGAAATGTCCCCGGCGTCCGCAGTGTAAATGGTACCTATGTTTTTAGCTGTTTATGTTGTCATCACATACATGCAAGTGGCCCACTCATGTTTTTTTATTTTTTATTATAAACATTTGTTTTAGGGTGTTTTCAATCTTGGTCCTTTTCAGCCCTCTAAACGGACCCAGAGCGGTGACTCAGTGAACCTCAATGTTTGGTTCTCTTCAGACGAGTCTGAGTCCTCTTAGAGGGCTGAAAAGGACTACATGTGGAAACACCCTTAGTGCTCCTGATTCATTTCCTGTTGTAATTTCTGTCTTTCATTATTTCCAGAATTACATCACGTTGTTTTTGTATTTGCTTGTACGCCATCTTAATGTCATTCATTCAAACATCCTTTGTTTTGTGTTTTCTGTTTGCCTGCCATCCATCAATTTGGCATACACAGGCGATGACTGTAAAGGGAAGCAGCACTCAGAGACACACACCGTCCTTCTTACACAGTCCTCCAGGCCTCGACGCCTGGCGGGGGCACTGTGGAGCGTCCTAGCTTACACAGGTTAACCAGCCCTTCACTTATGTTTAGTACTGATGACTCTATAATTTAACCTGTTTGTAAGTGTAGACCACTCGTGCTGCAATTCATCAGTTTAAAGTTTTTCCTCTAGGTCACTGCCTCCTCCAGCCAGGCTACTGTGTGGTGAGAGCAGGCAAAGCGCTGGGATCAGGGGTTGGGTCAGTGCTGCAGAGGTTGCTCTCGCTGTTCTGGTTGCTCCTGGCAGCTCCAGGTTGGTGACTTTTTTCTCTCATCTTTCATGTGTCTATGTGCTTCTTTCACGGTCAGATTGTGCTCTCATTCTCGGCCTGTATGTGTTTTTCTACATATTCAATCTGCCCAGTGAAGGCAGGCAGGGGACTTCTGTGGTTTCTCGCAGCAGGATGGTACAAGCTGGTGTCTCTCATGTCTCTCCTCAACGTCTTCTTTCTGACACGGTAAGAGCTCTTGCGTCGTTATGTCTCTGAACCTTCAGGTGTTGCAATGCACAGAAGTGAGAGTATAACATTTCTATGAGCCCAGTTGTTTTAAAAATATTGGTGCCGCTATATTTTTTACCGTTGTAATAATGATCTGTGTTCGTGTGGTCTGGTCTGGTGTACAAGCTTAAACCAGTTTGAAAATGGTTAATTTTCTGCACAGTCATTAAGATTTAATGACTGCTAACTTTTACAAGAAGAGAGCTTAAATACTTAAATGAAAATGAAACGGTTATTTTAAAATTTACAAATGTAATGCGCTAATTTTTCAGTACAGCAAACATTTCAGAGCGGCGATCTCATTGTGAGGAACAGTGCCAGTTTCCCCTGAAGAGTAGTATTGAATCATGAAGGCTCCTCATAATTCGTCTCAGTGAATTGGCGCCATGTTCTCCTGTCAGCTGTGTTTTTACCTGATCAGTGTTTGACTCTGTGTTTCAGATGCCTTCCCAAACTTTGGAAGCTGCTGCTGCTCCTTTTGCCCCTGTTGCTCCTCCTTGGTGAGTTCATAAGAAGTGCGCTCCTCCTTTTTCACCAGTGTAACCCATTTAGTGAGCACATACAGAGAAACATCAGTCTATAGAAGCAGTAGATGTCCTAACCAGCACGCCTCCCCAGAGTACGCTGTGAATCCAGCACAGGATTCAGGTCAGCCTTTCTGGGCTTCTCGTGAGTTACTCTACTCTGTGCTCCAGCAGTACCACGCACCAAAAGACATTTATTTATTTAAACAGAACTCTGCACAGCCAGTCTCGAGGATCAGGTGCTGGTCGGCCGCAGGAGCATCTCAGATAAAATCATAAACATAAACCACCGCACACTGAAGTGAATTAATGTGATTTTATTAAGAGTGAACAACGCATTTCGCCTGTGGCATCTTCAGGTTCGCTCAGAATCACAGTAATTCAGTTCAGTGTGCAGTGGTTTATGTTTATGATTTTACATTTATTTATTTATTTTCTGGTTACTTGTTGAACCGCTTCCTCTTTTACATACTTGTCCATTGAATACTCAATTTTATTTTACTTGTAAGTCATTTTTAAGGTAGAAAAAATTATCTGCATTTGCTTGTTTTAACAATTTATTGTAGCTACTGTGTGTATAAAGTTTAGACTGGAGGAAAAACACTAGAAGCTGCTGCAGCTTTAAATTACATATTAATATTCTAGATATCTTGTGAGTTATGTTATACACACATTTACTCACAATTCAGCCACAAAGTTTCTGCTAACAGTGTGAGTTATGAGTGACCAACCAGCAGGTGAGTGTGGTTTAACTTTCACCATGTATTGTCTGTATGCAGCTTTATGGTTGTGGGGTCCGTCCACTGCTGCCCTGCTCGCTTACCTCCCAGCCATAAACCTAACCGAGTGGCGTCCTGCATCACCCCTCACCCTCCTGTCTAACCTGGTGCCAGCTTCTGCTCCAGCTCCTGCCTCAGTCCCCGTCCTTGCACCAGAGACTCCAGTGGAGCTGACCCCAGCCACTCCAGTCTCACAGGCGCCGGTAAGATCCAGAGATGAAACACTAAAGAGTAATAAATAATTATCAGAAAGCACTGAGTGACAATAGTTTTGCCTTGCACTTTGCACACAGACACTGTATGTTAGAGATAAACAAAGCCATGTAGGGCTGGGCAATATGACCTTTAAATTATATCATGATATTTGTAGGCTATATGGTAATACAGTATATTTTGAAATCTCCTCTAAACTGTAGACTACTAAAAATATTAAACTACCAAATAAACTACTGTTATAATTAAGTTACATAAGGTAGCTACTGTTATTATAAAGTTAAATAAAGTACTATTATAATAAAGTTAAATAAAGTACTGCTACAGTACAGTTAAATAGTGTTATAATAAAAGTTTAATAAAGGACTATTATAATAAAGTTAAATAAAGTACTGTTATAGTAAAGTTAAATAGACGTCTTGTACAATTAAGTTAAATAAAGCACTGTTGAAATAAAGGTAAATAAAGTACTATTATAATAAAGGTAAATAAAGTACTGTTGAAATAAAGTTAAATAAAGTATTGTTATAATCAAGTTAAATAAAGTACTTTTGAAATAAAGTTAAATAAAGTACTGTTATAATCAAGTTAAATAAAGTATTGTTATAATCAAGTTAAATAAAGTACTTTTGAAATAAAGTTAAATAAAGTACTGTTATAATCAAGTTAAATAAAGTACTGTTGAAATAAAGTTAAATAAAGTACTGTTGAAATAAAGGTAAATAAAGTACTGTTATATTAAAGTTAAAGTATTGTTATAATAAAATAAATCAAAGTAGAACCACTGGTGCTTTTATTCTGAAGGACTCGTCTCAGGTTAGAAGTGTTGATGAGCCATAGGAGGGTGGCTTAAAAAATTGCGCGACAATTTGTAATCATTGTTCGCAATAAGGTCATTTTAAATATCCTACATGGAATGAGCTGCGAAACATCGAGTATTTCGTCAATATCTATTCCCACTTTCTCCTCCCCAGCCGTTCCTTCCCCCTGTGGCGGTCTCTGGTGTGGATTTGGAGCGACTGGAGCGTGTGGAGCGCCAGCTAGCCCTGCTGTGGGAGCGAGTCCAGCAAGGTGACCAGAAACAGGAGCAGCATCACGGGGACGTCATGGGTCTCTACAGCACCCTGAAGGAGCAGCTCCACACCCAGACGGACAGGGAGAGCCTGGGACTGTGGGTGTCCTCCATGCTGGAGCAGAGACTCGGCGTGTTACGGGGAGAGCTGGAGCAGGACAACACACAGAGAGCACAGGTAAATATAGATGAAGATGCATGCCAGGGGAAGTTTTGATCATAAAGTGGACGTGCATCTCACGTTTTTTTCTCTTTATCCATGCTCTGCAGAGTGCAGAGCAGCAGAAACAGCACCAGGAGGATCAGGCAACACGGCTGGCCGAGTTAGAACTGCTGCTCAAGGCTCTGAATGCCAAGACTCAGGTACAGCAGATTCACTGCAATGCATGAGGAAATTTGGCTAGATAGCTTATTCATCTGATATTTGATATCTGTTATTTTACAGGACAACTGCACTGTGATTTAAATGCCTAATTGTCATTTACTGAATTAGCCACTGTAATCAATTATAAAGTACAGAATGCATGGTTGAGGTCAGATGGTAAACATTAACAAGGAACGTGCAAACCGGGCAGTCATACAAAGACTGCAGTCTAATTATTAACTAAAAAAGAAGCTGTTACAATAGCATGAAATGATGAGACATGTACCAAAGAGACAAGTGTTAAAACACAAAAGAAAATCCTGACAAGCTCAGACAGGTCCGCCCGAGGACAGACAAGAGCAGGTATGAAGGCAGATCTGCTTGTGTTTGTGTCAGGTTTTAAGTCGTGCACAAAGGAACAGTGGTGCTGTATCAAATATCTAATGGAAGTGTGTTCCCTAGGAATATCTTATTGT
This sequence comes from Cephalopholis sonnerati, assembly GCA_019142605.1. Taxonomy (NCBI): domain Eukaryota; kingdom Metazoa; phylum Chordata; class Actinopteri; order Perciformes; family Serranidae; genus Cephalopholis; species Cephalopholis sonnerati. The sequence goes on from JAGQAX010000016.1 coordinate 25,023,129, forward strand.
TGTTTTAGGTTGCATTTTCTGTGCTATTTTCAGTCATCCTCTTTATACATGTTGTAGGAGGTGCAACAGAAACAACAGCAGTATGAGCACGAGAAGCAGGAGCGAGAGAAGGTGGTTGTCACTACAGCAGCGGACACAGTTCCTGTCAGGTACAAAAAACAGAAAGAAATAAGTAAACCTTGAAATTCACGTCCTTTTTTTATTTAATGTTCCCATTTTGTGAGAAAATTCTCCCAGATTAAGGCACCTCACATGTCTTTCACTCAGTGTGGGAGTGAAGCAGGAGGAACATGATGCTCTGCTGGCGGAGGTGCAGAGGCTTGAGGTGGAGCTGGGCAAAATTAGACAGGACCTGCAGGGCGTTCTGGGATGCAAGGGCAAGTGTGAGCAGTTGGACACACTGCAGGAGACAGTAAGTAACACAATTATTGACTCGTGTTTGGGCTTTGTTGGTTGCACATGCATGTAGAGCCTCGTTTCCACCAAGCAGTCTGGTTCAGTTCAGTTCATTATACATTGGAACGCTACATTTCACATTTCCATATTAAAAAGTTGTGAATAGTACCAATAAAACCGCTTCTTATGCCCCCATTTTTAGTCCCCCCTCTGTTGGGGTACCTAGTACACTGATTCAGTACTATAAACCACTGTTCATACTGTGGCAAGTTTTTCATACATCAGTAGACTAAAACCATAAAATAAAGGGTTGTTTTGTTGCCTCTAGCAGCAGCTGTAGACTGAGAAAAAATAATTTGATTTACTGTGCCAACTGTGGCAGCTACCAGCATCCTTTAAGGTGGAACATGTCGGTGAAGATTCTCAGTCATCAGGTCATGCTAATCACAAGTGCTATATTGTAGGCAACTGGACTTGCTTGCATTTCTTGAAGACGTTTTTGCCCTCCTCCAAAAAGCCTCTTCAGTTCTTCAGAACTATATAGCACTTATGTTTAAGGTGGAACGTTTTCTTGCATGTTGGTTAATGTATGAGTTGATGGGAATCCATCAACACACCTTAAATTTCAACAACTTTGACCAGTCTCTTGTCTTTCTTGAATGACGTATACTTAAACTAATGACTGGATCTTCAGTCTTCAAAAATGGTGGCAGAACATCATTCTGGTGTGCTCTGGCAGCACTAAACCCTCGCTCTTGCCTGACAAGGACTCAATGAACAAACCAGCTATTTTTAAATACTGACTCAGTACATTTACATGCATGCAGTAGTCGAGCTAACCTCATAGCTCAGCTAATCAGTCAAGTCGGACTTCTCGTCTTGTCTGAGAATACATGCTGAAGAGAAAATCGAATTTCTGACCAAGTGCGTCTGACTCCGCCTCAATAGGCGGTGCTGTGTCCTTTTTAATATAGTGCATATTGAACTACTTCTGGTTGACCCGAAGAGGAAGCTAACAGTTGTTAAGAAACTTTTAAAAATAAATCCACGTTTCACGTTTTCCTACCATCCATAAACTTCAAAATGTTTCACTCCTTTAGCTGTCGGAGCATGAATGTAGTTTCCTTGTCCAGAAGTCCGTCTGCTGCTTCTCGGTCTATATGGTGTTTGTTTGTTTTTCCGGAAGTTGCTGCTGCATCATCTCCTTCTTCTTCCGGGTGAAAGCCTGCGAAAGAAAAAGTGGTGCATGCGCAGAACGCCAAGTCCGACTTCAGTCGGACTAAGTGGATACATGCAGCAATAGTTCGATTTTCAATTGAATTATCTAGGTGTGTTAGTCGAGCTATGGATAGTCCAATTTCAGTCGGACTAAGCTGTTTACATGCATTTAAAAGTCTGGTTTCAGTCAGACTAAGCTAATAATTCGATTTTCTCAAGCTGCATGTAAACGTACTGACAGAGAGACTCTCACTCTAGCCTGTTCTTCTTTGTTCTGAAAATGTTGGCGTGCAGCCCTGTTCTGTGCACGATTAACAAGGTGCAGACTTCCCTCTGCATCATGGGTAATGGGGCAATACAGTGTGTTACTACAACCCTGTCTACATGTAAGAGTACTGTCTGCGATGGAAATGCTAAATGGATCTAGGGTCCATGTGCATGTTCATAGGGGTTAATTTTGCCTTTAAAGGTGCTATACCTTAAGTTTTTTGTGGAAATGTGGGTTAAGTGTATGTGAGTTCCTGTATGTATCCTACTGGCCATTCTGCACTGCGCTAAGGTGGTTACCCCTAATTTTGAAATGGTGTTGTTATGTAGCAGTAGGAGAGCAAGGTAACAATGTTAGCTGTGTCAGCAGTGTTTTTAGCACTGGTTATTCAGTTAGCAACATTAGCGGCTAGCTGCATGTTGAAAATTATGTGTGCAGACTATCCAGCCCCAGAATCATTATATATGCTCTAAATGTTGTTTACAGCTCCTTTAATATGTCCTTACTGTGCAGATTAGTTATTGATTTTTCCTGTCATCCAGATCATTCATTCATTTCTGTGCATCCTTTCCCAGATATCAGCCCAAGTGTCCTCCCAGGTGCGTAAGGAGTTGCAGACCCTGTTCTTTGGCAGTGGTGGGCCAGGACAGGAGCAGGGAGAGGTGCCCGAGTCTCTGATCCTCTGGCTGTCCCAGCGCTACGTGAGCACTCCCGACCTGCAGGCCTCCCTGTCCTCACTGGAGCTGAGCATCCTGAGAAATGTGACCCAGCAGCTGGAGCTGAGCCGTGCCCAAACTGTGGGTGAGGCGCCATCCCAAGCTGAGACCATTGTTCAGACCGTAACCGGGACTGTCCAGCACACTGCTGCTGCTGAGGGAATGACAGAAGAGGTAATGAACATACACCGTCAACATCATCATCACTGTGTATTTCCATCTCAGTTACATAATCTAAAGTGTTTGTTTGCATTGTGTTTGAGGCTCATATTCAATCTTTACCTCTTGTCGTTTTGACCTCAGCAAGTGAAGGTGATTGTTCAAAACGCTTTGAGGCTCTACTCCCAGGATCGAACAGGCCTGGTGGACTACGCCCTGGAGTCTGGAGGTAAGAAGCAAGCCTCACATCGATATCAGTGCCCGTCCGTTTGAGTCAGTAGTTAACCCTATAATGGCTGGAAGGGATTAGCAAGATAGCTGCTCCATTACTTGGCACTTTGCTCTAATGTATGTCTCTTATGTAACGAGGGTGCAGGCATCAGTCAGGCTTGAGGACAGCAGGGTATTAACAGCAGAGGCTCAGGCTCCATTGTCAGGCGTGTTATTGAGCAGTCTGTTGACCTATATGAGAGAGTTACTTCACAGTAAGCGTGGGTATTGAGCCTAGTGGTTTAGACACACCACATTATCACAACCACACTGGTTTGCTTTGAGCTGCACATCCCCATATGTCCTGCCTGTCTCTACTCTCTTAACGCAGGTTAAAATGACCAAACAAAAAGAGAAGAAGTGCTTTATGAATCCCTGGTAGGATTCAGTTGTTCAAGGCTTGGCTGGTGTCATTATGTGCATCTGTACATCTCAGTAACGTCTGAAAAGAAAAGAAAAATTTCAAGACGGACCTTGTTCCCAGAGTATCTCTCCTCATAAGTGAAGCCAGGGGTCGAAGGACACAGTACACCAGAGCTGTGCATTTATGTGAGGACATGGTGCCCGTCTGACAGATGGCTGGAAGGATAAAAATGCTGTTGCAGTTGGAGCCGTACATACAAACTGTGCTGCATGATTGACCCTCAACTTCCAGCATTTGAAGTAAACTTAGGTAAAATCCCAGTAAGCACAAACCACAGGCTTCAGGCTTTAGTTTTTTCTACTGTGGCTTCAAGCTGACGTCATCTTGTTATGGATTTCTTTATATGGTCGTCTGCTCCAGGCACGTTACTGACAGTGCTTACATTATGTAGGTGACACTGCTAAACGTAGCTGCATCCCAATGTCAGTGAAATATGTAGTCTTGGCTGCTGATGTTGCTCATTTCTTCCTGATATTGAATCATATTCCCGTTGGCAGCTTGTGTTTAGAAGCTTTTATTGGTGATTTGTCACAGTGGACAGTTCCTCTATTCTCCGTTAATCATTCCCCTGATGCAGTAATGGTCCAAAGACCTGGAAACACTGACCAATCAGAGCAGACTGGGCTTTCTCAGAAGAGGGGCTTAAGACAGGCGCTAAAACAGAGGGTGAAGACAGGTGTTGTAGCACACACAGTGAGCATCAAAGCATGCAAACATGTTCCAGTAAAAAGCCAAAATACCAGTACAGACATGAAAAGCAGGATAATCATCATAATAATAATAATAGTTCCCTTTAATAGCTACTTAAATTAAATTCAAGATTACCCAGGGGTGTAGTGCCATTTCTTTTAATGCCGCAGCGCACCTATGACACAAGCACATGCATGCACTCACACAGCTAAGTTGTGGCTTATTTTGAAGGTCATGTATACACTGTTCCTACAGAGGCAGGTTTACATATGGATGATTTGCTCACATTTAATTTTTACTAGTCAACAGCTAGCTTTAGACTGAGGGAAATAACAGCTCAAAGGCCAGTGCATGAGTTCACACTGTGAATCAGTCAACATGCCTTAAATGTCAGTATGACAGCTTCCATTACACGTGTGTTTATTTTCTGTCATGCATGACACAAGCATTGGTGATGACTGGATTTTCAAGCACTAAAAAAGTGTATGAATTTCAACCAGATCATCCGAACTGCCAATGATCTGTGTCCTCACTTGTGAGAAGCAAAGTTGCGCAGCATTATTCCGTGCTCCAGCAGCACTACACCCTTGAGTTTACAGCTTCCTCTTCACTTCTGTGTGTGTTCAGGTGGCAGCATCCTCAGCACTCGCTGCTCTGAGACATATGAGACCAAAACAGCCCTCATGAGTCTGTTCGGCCTGCCGCTCTGGTACTTCTCCCAGTCTCCACGTGTTGTCATCCAGGTGAGCCTCATCGTGAGATATCCATTAGAGAAATGTTTATTTCATTGATTATGTGACGTTAATTAGTTAAAGGACAGGTTCACAATTTATCACATCTGTCTTAAAACAATAGTCAGACAAACACTTATCTGGACACATTTCCCCCACAAATACAACATGCTAATGTTTTTAGCACAAGCCTATGGCATTTTACATTGTATAAATTAGCCTAGCAGCTAGCAAACTTTTCCTCTTGTCATATGAAGCCTGGGACAACAGCAACATTAACAAAGGTAACGTTACAAAATTTGGCTCCTTTAGAACTCACAAGGTTCACCGACAAAACAACTGTCTTATACCAAACACGTTCTCCAAACAAATATAACATGCTAACATTATTAGCACCAGCCTATGGCATTTTACATTGTATAAATTAGCCTAGCGACAAGCGGAGATTTCTTCTGCTCATGTAAAGCCAGAATAAGGGTACCTGACTATTGTTTTAAGACGGACTTGAAGTTTATTATGAAAGGTTTAAGATCTAAGGGTGGTTCTTCTTTGGCTTATGAACTTTATGAGTACTTAGCAGTTGTTGTCATTTAATTATTGAAATGATTAGTAGGAACACTCCGCCACAACTCTTGACTGCCGTTATGAAACTTATTTTGGCATTTCTCCCCTCACTCCTCCTCCTCAGCCCGACGTGTACCCGGGTAACTGCTGGGCGTTCAAAGGCTCTCAGGGTTATCTGGTGATCCGCTTGTCCCTGAGGATCCTGCCCACATCCTTCTGCGTGGAGCACATCCCCAAGGCCCTGTCACCAACTGGAAACATCACCAGCGCCCCACGCAACTTCACTGTTTTTGTAAGAAACATACGAACTTAAAGCCTCACAGCTTGACACGGTGATGAAGGCCTAATGTCACTGACGTTTGTTTACACACAGGGTCTAGATGATGAGTATCAGGAAGAAGGGAAGCTGCTGGGGCACTACGTATATGAGGAGGATGGGGAGTCACTGCAAACCTTCCCTGTTATGGTAACTCAAGATGCACCTTCTTACATATTAGAAATAAAAATCAGTTTAAATCTGTGAGCACATTTTGGATATCCCCCCCCCCCTCTCTTTCAGGAGCAGAATGACAGAGCCTTCCAGATCATCGAGGTGCGGGTGCTGTCTAACTGGGGTCATCCAGAATACACCTGCATGTATCGCTTCAGAGTCCATGGAGAGCCTCGGCCTCAGTGAACCAACCACGACCGTACACACTCATATATGACATATCACTCTATCTGTACATAGCTCTCGCCAACTTCTTTCAAACAGAGGGGACTCGGCAGTACTCTGTGGACGTTTTTTTTTTTTTTTTTTTTTTTTGTACGAAAGACGTGAAGACACTGAAGTTGTGGATTGTTAAAGGAATGTGCCCGGACTGAATCGTGAAATGTGTTTTGTAATATTGAAAGAATCACAGGAAAGTCTGTATGTGGACTGTTGGCGATCGCAGGAGAAGAAAAGAACCACGGAAGAAGCTAAAACTCCCTGTTCCCCTTTTCATAAAAAGGCCTCTTGCACTGAATCAGCCCTTGAGGGGCGGCAGGCTCCACTGAGCGGACAAATCCATCCCACTCTTGTCACCTTCCACTCCTACAGGGAGGTGGACGCTTGAAATGGGGGATTACAGACTCACCTCCACCATTTCCCTCACACACTGCATCTCAGTCTGATTTCGGTTTCAATTCATGTCTATTAAACTTTGATTTCCTGTTAGTTTACTATTTTCAGGATCAAAGCCACCGCACCTTTCGCCTGTGACGCCGTCCAGGCGTGTCACTTCCTTTGTCAAGTCACTGCAGTGACTTAAACTGGGCTGTTTGTGCAGCCCGCAGGACCGGACTACTCACAGCGGGTGTGTACTGGACATTAGGGGTCACTACATTCAAGGCTGGGCATCATGCATCCATAGCCATATTTCTTTGTTTTGGAACTGAACATGCTGCCTATGGACAGGCTCTGAATGTTTCCTCTAGTGGAGGCTCGATGCAAATCATCCTTTAACTTCACAGCGACACTATATAACCACTGACCTGAGCTCTGTGTGTTCAGACTATCCAGAGGCACTTCACTATGTACATTAGACAAAATACGCGTATGGTTATGGACGGTTTCCAGGATTAATTCTAGCATGTAACTCTTCCCGAACCGTACTCCTGACTCTTACATGCATCATGGATTTTTACACGTGTGTCTGCTCTCTAAAGGTTTGAGTCCTGTAACAAGATCTCAAATTACTAATGACTGATGTGGAAAGCTAAATAATAATCACTAATATTTAGCTTTCAACATCTCACCGTTGAACGCTAAATAATATAACTATTCCTGTAGACAAGAGTGTGATTTTTCTTTTTCGTTTTATAAAGAGGGGACTCTGTCTGTCTCCTAGCTCAGTTCTAAACGTCCTCCTCACGTGGGCTCCCTCTATTCTGAAACCCTGAAGGAATGTAATCTGTATATTTCATTGTTGATAGCTGGTCCTTTATAATATCTGCTTTTATCAGTGTTGCTTTATATAAATCACCCTGTCATTATCATGATTATTATTGTGTTCCTACCATTATTTCTACTGTTACTCATCGTGTTGTTTTGCTTTTTGTTTTGTTTTACAGCGGGGAGGGGGGGTGTTGATGATGATGTCAGGATGCACTGCAACGACTTGTTAGAGAAATGTTTGTGGCACAGGTCTTCACAATTTGTTTAAAAAAATGGCAGGTGTGTGTAGTCATTAATTTGGGGTGCAAATATGGGGAAGTCTAAAATGTTATGTATAAAAAATGTTTTGTTCACAATCTTATTTATTAACAAGTCAATTAGTGACTGCGAGATATGAGTTACTGCAATGTATATTTTGTCAAAAAGCTCTTCAGTGCATTTTGGAACCATCTTGGGACTTTTTTTTTTTTAAAGATAAATGGCTATTTTTGTTCAGTCATGAGATGACTTAACTGCTTTGGAATATATTCCAATAAAGACTTTAATTTTGAAAAATCTCTCTGAATAATATGATAATGGCTAAAGACTAAGATTGTCAAGTTTTCCTCTGCAAAAAAAGCTTTATCTTTTGCTCTTTTATTATTGTAGAGAAAGTGCATTTCACAATGCAGTATTATTTTTGGGTTGATCCTTTATTTAGAGCCGACAATAAAAGATCTGACATCATGAAGACTGAACTGTTTTATGGTAGAAGAACTAAATTAGCACATCAGGGATCTAATTATATGTTAAAGTAAAAGACGCAAAATTAAGCTCACAAGTGGTGTGAAACAAGAACCCCTTAAAATAATATTAATTACATTTTTACTTTAGAAAACATACCAGACAACTAAATGTAAGGTCATGATGTTTGGTGTGCAGTAACATGATAGCTCTGTCTGTTAATTTGAAAAGGTAGAACTAAGAAATTCAGCACACAATATCCTCTTAATTATTTCAAGTTAATATGCAAACTATTAATTAAAGGTGTAAAGAGGGCATAAATGCCTATGATAAGCTTGATTAACCTTATTAACTGATTAACAGTTTTCTTGTGCTGCGTTTAGACGCCTTTCAAAAGCACGTAAACCTCGGGAAAATTCAGCAAATTGGTTTGATTTCTTTTGAAAAACTATGATAAAATCGATTTTACTTACATTATAGATAACAATATATATTTAATATATGTATATAATTTGTTTGCTTTTTATCAGGCCCTATGCCCTTTGCCCTTTTTTGCTTATTTAAAAGTAATTTTCTGGTAAAATGTTACCATAAAATAATTAAAATTAATGTATAGAAAAAGGCATATATTTAACATGTATATTCATTTTTTGCTTTTTTTTGGTTGTTGTTTGTCTTGTTTTGTTGTTGTTGTTTTTTTTAGGTTTTTTTTTTTTTTTTTACCTTTTTTTTCTTAGGGCCATTACTCGTTAACAAAATGTTAACATTAAACAATTAAAATTAATTTATAGAAAAAAAAAAGTATATATTTAACATATGTATATTAATTTTTTTTCTGGGTTTTTTTTTTACCTTTTCGTTTTTGCTTATTTTCAGGTTATTTTCTTTAACTGTATCTTATTTCTTATTATTTCTAGGGCCATTTCTTTTTAAATTGCTGATTTTTTTCCTCATATTTTTGAAAGAAATCAAGCCCCCTAGCTCAGGTTTCAAAAGATTAACAGAGTTATGGTTAAGCAGCACGAATTTTACTGAAATATTCTTATTTTAAAGAGTCTTAAACAGTAGTTTTCAGGGTAAACTATGACGTTTAACGGAATGTTAACATTAAATAATTAAAATTAAAATTTAAAGCAGCGCAAATGTCATATTTGTATCTTTACTGCAGCATCATGAGGTCATCAAGCCTGTGTTTATTTCAGGTCATCTGCTGCCCTCTAGCGGTGAGTACCGGAACAACGGAATTAGAGAGAAGAGCCGTTTGTGTGGCATAAATTACACCGTTCAGGTACTTTTTAACCCAAATTATGCTAGCATTAAAATTATTGTGTTACGCTTTGATCATAATTAATTTCAGTATAGCGTAAAAATTCTAAAGTCGGCCTTTCTTTGTATATGAATATACTTCCGGTGAGCCATCTTGTTGTTTTCCAGAAACTGTTTAGAAAATATTTGAAGTTATTCTTTTTGGTTACTGCTTTATTTTTAAACAACTTTGAGCACTCCTTTGTTAAATTGTCTTTTTCTATCTCCCAGCGCCACGCTGCTCCTGTAATCCCAGGTTGTGTTTACACCGGAAGTCCCAACCGTGACTACTTCCTTGACAACCAAGCGAGCCCATGGCAACCACTGAAGAGAACGGGCGGAATATGGCGAAGACAATAGTTGACAAAAAATCACTTTGGCAACAAATATGTGAAGGTAAGATAATAATATTATGTTCGCCTAAACTTCTGTGAATGAAAACATTACAATGAAATTATGTGTTTGTTTAATTTGTCTTCGGAGAGTATGAAGCTGAGCAGCCCAGTCCTCCCAGTGCTGTGTGGACGGACAGCAGCTCAGTGAGCACCCAGTTCTCCCAGTACAGCGCCAGCACACACTCCCCAGTCTTCTATGGACTCACCACAGCTAAGGTCAGCTTAACTTTGAGCTCATGTATCCCTGTGTGGTTGTTATCCTCTGAAGTGGTCGTGACTGGTTTCATCAGGTGTGTGTGGACGATGATCCTCTGAGGGACTTTGACCCTCTCCTGTACCACCCTGCTCTGGCTGGATATGCTGTGCTGGGAAAACCTCGTCCTACCAGTCAGGGGCGCCCATCAACACCTGAAAGTGCATCCCCTCCTCAATTACATGAACGTAAGGTTTCAGTCTCCTGCTGGCACACATACTGTTACTTTTAGATTTTGAAAGCTTTTAACACATGTTTTAATTGTTTGAAGTTGTGATTTCCTGTCTGGGATAAAGGTGTTTTCTGGCACAGGGCACAATGTGGCACATGTATTTCATATAAATAAATTCTTTGAAAATTTTGTTTCACCCCAGAAACATAATTAGTGTGTCAATAAGTTATAATTTTTAGGCCTTTTTTTAGTAAGACATGACATTGTTTCTGATTATGATTACATTTGTTAATGATTATTTCAGACAGCTGTGCATGGTTGCCTATCGTAGCATATACATGTCCTCCTGAGACCCTGTGTCCCCATATGAGGACATCACATTTTGGGTTTACTTAACTTTATACTACATTCTACTTAACTCAGACCTGTTGTCCACGTCCGTGGACACTTTTCTGCCACCTAGTGGTAGTAAGAGCACAATACACTAGTCCATGTAAAAACAAGATGGCAGCCATCTCTGCCAACTCATTCTGCAGCTGATCCCGACGCAAAAGTGGACAAAAGCCAAAACGTGACCAAATTTTATGGTTGAAACTTGTTTACTTATAATTAATAATGTTTGTAGTTTGATACGGCAACAAATTTGACCAATTTTAGGAACAGTAATAAGATAAGACGCTGTTAATAGACATTTGGAATTTATTATCATCTCGTTTGAGGACATTAGGACTTAATTATCGTTAACAATGTTTCGTTTTTTTATACTTATCAGGTTATACTGATCCCAAATAGGAGAAATTAAAAATTAAAAATTCTTCCCGATGTTGCTGTCGCTCAATACTGCGACATCTATCACCACTGCCTTGCTCTGTTGTTTGGCAATCAACACAATGTCCAGTTTGTTAGCCATCACCAGTTTGTCCGTCTGGATCCGGAAGTCCCACAGGATCTTAGCTTGTTTATTCTCAACCACCTTAAGAGGTGTCTTCCATTCTGACCTTGGGACTTCCGGCCCATACTCAGTGCAGATGTTCCTGTACACTATGCCAGCCACTTGGTTATGGCGTCCCATGTACACTCTTCCTGCCTGCATCTCACACCCTGCTATTATGTGCTGAACTGTCTCAGGAGCATCTTTGCACAGCCTGCACCTTGGGTCCTGTCTGCTGTGCTCTGTCTACCTACCTAACCACCCACCCATTCATCCATCCATCTATCTATCTGTTTAGTCCCCCTGAATATATGCTAATATCTACCTTGCCATGTGGTATAAATGTCTGTTTGTGTGTTTGTTTCAGGTCCTGTCACACGTTTTTTGGAGAGGACAGTGTTTCCAGTGTTGTTGCCAGGACTGGAGGCTTTACTAAAGGAAGCACAGAAACACGGCTGTTTCGAGGTTTGAATTTCTTCTGATAAACATCTAACTCTGTCTGGAGCCGCACTAAATATTTGCGCCTTACGGTGACGGCAGCACAGCCTATTTGACCTGAGTTAGTCTGTAAACATTCCTAATAGGTTCGGCAAATTTTAGGGAAAAGATGCCAGGCTGTAGACATGTGACGCACATAGCTGACGAGATGTTAAAACACTTTGTAATTCAGGATATAGGCCTCACATTTATACAGTTTGAAAATGGAAGAATCACTTTAAGGCGACAACAATGATAAATGAAAATTAGAATATTAAAAAACGTATTAATTTCCATATAATTTTTTTGTCAAAGCCACAGGGAGCCACTGGCGAAGGGTTAAAGATGGCCTGAGCTGCAGGTTGCCTAAAATCTTGACGATTGCTCCTTCTCTGACAATTTGAGAGAATTTGGCTTTCCCCTGCCTGGCTTAACAATGCTGTCTATGGCCATGTGTAAATCTGTCCTAAAACCACCTTAAACGTTCCCTTTCAGAGCCATGAAACTCACCCAGTGGTCAGTGGTGTTCCTTGATGTTCCGACATAAAAATCGTAGCAAACTGTGGTTTCCATCTGTGTTTTCACTATTCATCTGGATTGTGGAACTATTTTTTCAGCTGCCTCACACCCGTGTGTAAACTTCCGCTTGATCGTTCGTTTGACCTTGAAGTGTTATACACTCCAGCCCACTTGATGGCGATAATGCTCCTTTACGTGAGTGCCGCCAACCGGCAGGAAACCATTGCAATGTAATGGGACACAGAAAGAAGCAGAAGAAGAAGGCTGGCGTTGCGTTCAAAGGCATCGTACTGCGAAGGTTGTTCACAAGCGAGTAATAATGGGCAAGTTTTGTGTGGTCAGTGACTGCAGGAGAATTCCTCCGAAGAGGAGGAGCGCACACAGCACTGTTGAGCCGGCACTTTCGCTGAGCTAAAAGACTACAATGACTACAACCTTGTCGTAAACAACCCCCTTCCGTTTCCAGTGGCGGATTACTACCAACGGACAATGAGGCTTCCTATAGGAAATCAATGCATGGACAAAATGTCAAATAAATCATCATGGAAACCAGTTTGCTACGATTTTTATGTGGGAACATCAACGAACACCACTGACCACTGGGTGAGTTTCATGGCTTTGAAAACCAACGTTTAAGGTGGTTTTAGGACAGATTTACTCATGGCCATAGACAGCATTGTTAAGCCAGGCAGGGGAAAGCCAAATTCTCTCAAATTCTCAGAGAAGGGGCAATCGTCAAGATTTTGGTCTTAACCACTCTATTTCATCATAAACAACCAGGAATGGGGCTCAAAGTGCAAAATACTGGACTTCTCCTTTAATCTGATCCATTGTTACATGTACATTAAATTACCCTGCAGTATATGAAGTAATGGCAGTAAAATGCGTACACTACTTTACACATTACTGCATCAGTATCAGTCAGCCAGTGATGAAACACTTTAAGTAGCTCAGCTTTTACTAGTGAGATTGTAACAGAGTATTATACATTGTTGTATTGTTACAGTATGCTGAATACATCTGCGTGATGCATGGCTTTGATTATTTGCTTTTGTGTTGCAGAGGAAAAAAACAGCATTTAACCCGTGTGACTTCCTGTCGGAGTGGCTCTACAAGTAAGAGCCACCTCCACACACGCTCCTCCTCAACTTCATAATCCTTACCTCACCCCACCACTTCCCTCATATGTCATATTTTGCAAAAAAAAAAGTGTTTGTGTGTCATGTTTCCTCCCTCGCTCTTCCTTTTTCCTCAGCCACAACCCCTGCAGGCGAGAACAGGTCCCTGTGAACTTCCATGACATCCCTTTTGTCAAGGACTGGCTCAGCATGCAGTGAGTGTCTCAGACTCTCACCTGACACACACACACACACACACACACACTACAGCTGTTACCTGTAAATTCACTGTTTGTCAAGAAATAACACCACTTTGTCTTCAGTCTTTGGAGCTCTGTGGTCGCCAGGTTCCTGTTCATAAAACATAAAACAAGGATCAAATTCAAGGGAAGCAGTTATGCAAAATTAGATTTAAGTTATGAAAACTCAATTCACAGATACAGGCTGTGATTGTTTGCACAGATGAGGTGTCACTCCTCCTGTTTTGTCTTCTGTCCCTTGTTTTCTCTCCTTCTGTCTCTCTCTGTCTTCAGTCCCAGACCTCCCATCCCTCTGTTTCTACTGCTGAGCGAGGATCAGGCTGCTCTGCTCATCCAGGCTTTCTGGAGAGGATACAAGGTACGCTGGGTATTAAAGGACTGAGGCTAGCCTTGAAAAATATGGAAAATAAACATATAAAGTCAAAGAAAATAAGAGTTTCCAAATCGAAAGGCTGGAAGAAAAGCTTATCACACGACATATTTGCACTTAACTCTAGCTACGCCTGAGCTTGTCCGGCTGTCCGACTCTAATTACCACCTCCCAGACTTTTCAGATTGATTTAAGAAGTCACAGAGTGGAAATTTTGAAGATAGAAAGCTTGAAGGAACCCTGCAATTACCCCACACACCACAGTGAGCCATCCTGCGTGTGTGTATGAGTGGGTCTGTTATCCTTACAAACAATAGGCGCCCTGCGTGTGCATTGGCCCACAGTGTGATCTTGTTGTATAATCCCATCCCGCTGAAAAGCCCCTCTTCCACAGGGGACTGCAATTTCATTCAGCAGCTTGATTATGTCATCAGCGATGGCGGGATTTAATTCCTTCCTGTGTGGGCGTTATGGTCTGAAGTACTCTGTGCTGTGATATAAATAGACATAAACAGACACTACCAGAGGCAAACAGCAGCAATTTCTCCACGCTCACACACAGATATGCCCAGCCTCGCACGCTGTAGGGATTTAAGCAGGGTTGTGTTTTTGTTTGTCTCAACAGAAGTGCTTATTTTTTTGTTTCTTACCCTTGGTGCTTTTGGGGGGATTCAGCTTCAGTGTGGCTGCACAAACCATTGAGAGGAAAAGATGCCAGCTGTGCTGTCATGTACAATTACGTTCTGTTTGAGTGATCTGAACATTTGTGCATGTACTTTAATTTGTGTGTGTGTGTGTGTGTGCACGACAAGAGGGGTACAAAGTGTGTGTGCTTGCATCAGTGTTCAGGCTACTTTTGCACCAGCAGGGGGCAACACTTCCTTAGTTTTTTTTGTCTGTAACAACAACAAAAAATCAGCTCACATGAGGTGGCAGCAGTGAGCTAGCTGCCTGTCACTCCTCACTTTGTTTACCCTGAACTAAGAGAGGTTCAGTAGGGCCGCTGATAGCACTGCAGCCCAGCACCCCTCAGGGATTTAGAGGAAAAGAGACGCAGCCACAAAGAGACAGTAGTGAGAGAATGGGAGGATGAGGCTCAGGCTATGTTAGGAACATTTTCAGATGGATGGGTGAATGACAGAAGGGAGGAGAGAGGCAAGATGGTGTTGCAGAGTGTCTTTGGATTAGGAATGGAGCATAGAGGAGGGAAATACAGCTTTGGCAACATCTGTAGTGGCTCGGAATAGGGAGCGAGATGAAGCCTCCGAGGCACACACAGAGGCTGTGAATGCAGCTCATCAGGGTCCAAAGTTGAGGGCGTGCGTCGTAAGATCATGACTTATTAAAGGTACACAGGGTGGAGATATTTTGGGTAGGCACTGAGGCAAAGTCCTGACAGGCGTTGTGGTGTGTCATGGCTGCCGTTACCTTGGCTCGAGAAAAATAGCAGTTAACAGCTCAGCGGGCAGCGGAGCAGAGATGAGGACATCAGCACAGACAGAGTCATCTGTGAAGCACTGATGCACTGCTAAACTTTTAGTTTCTGTGTCTGTGTCTGCTGGCGTGAGAATGTATATGTAGCACCTGATAATCCATTATAATCTCCCGCTGTACATGTATGTTAACAAAACTTTTGCATCAAGATATTCCAAGATTTAAAGGTCCACTGTGTAGGATTTAGGGGGATATATTGGCAGGTCCTCATCCATGGAGTCTGCCATGTTGCCCTGCAGTGTTTCTGCAGTAGCCCAGAACAGACAAACCAAACACTGGCTCTAGATAGGGCCATTTGTAGTTTCACAATGGCCACCATAGTAAGCAGCACCTCCACGACGAGCAGCGTTGCAGAATCACTGATTTCTAAGTTTAAACTGCTTTATTTGGCGTTTTTACTGGTTTAAATCACCTGGTCCATTTGTTGTAGTGAGATTAGCCCCGTTTCCACTGAGCAGTACAGTATAGTACAGTTCGGTACGCTTTTTTCCTGTTTCCACTGTGAAAAGTTGTGGATGGTACCAATGGAACTGTTCATACTGTCCCCATTTTTGGTCCCCCCTCTGTTGGGGTACCTAGCACACAGATCTGGTACTAAAAGATGGAGCTGTGAACACTGCAGTCTGTTGATTGGTCAGTAGAGGACGGTCACTCTGCTCAGGGCTGAGTTGTGGCTGGTTTTGAGGCTCATGTAACCACTGTTCATACTGTGGAGAGTTTTATTAGACTGTAACTGTAAAATGAAAGGATGTTTTGCTGCCTCTTGCAGCAGCTGTAGTCTGGGAAAAAATAACTTAATTCACTGGGCCGACTGCCGGCGACTTTTAAGGTGGAACGTTAACTTGTAATGTTACTTAATGTATTAGTTGAGGCCATGAATCAATCAGCACACCTTAAATTTCACTGTGACAACTTTGACCATTACTTTAGTTTTTATATGACATACACTTTTAGTAATGAGTGGATCTTCAAGTGTTTATTAATTTTGGCTGGGTTATGTGAGCTGCATATATTCAAATCCTCACTTGGAGAAAAAAAAAACATTGTGGAGCGTTGTTCCTGTGGGCTCCAGCAACACTAAACCCCTGAGCTTGCCTGAGAAGGACTAAATGCACAAACCTATTTTTAAATATCCCATGGAGAGAGACTCTCACTGCAGCCTGTTTTATTTTGTACTGAAAATGTCAGCGTGCAGCCTCGTTTTGTGGACGATTAACAAGGTGCAGACTTCCATCTGTGTCACCAGTGATGAGGAAATACAGCGAGTGCTGGACGGAGCAGTGAGTGACAACAACCCCGCCCACATTTAAGAGTACTGTTTGCAGTGAAAACGCTAGGGTCTAGGTACCATGTCTGAAGGGTTACTTTTGGTTCCAGTGTGTGTTTGGTGGAGACGGGGCTAAAGAGACCTCTGTGGATAATCGGGCTCCCAGTAAACATCTCAGATCTTAAGTTATTAGAGAAAAAAAGGTCAGCAGACATTAGCAGGTGCAATCTGCAGTCCTCACCACTAGATGCCCTTAAGTCCACCTAGCTCTTACACAGTGCTCCTTTAATATATAAGTGGACAGTATGAGGCTATACTTCAGCATAATCTGTCCCAACTGTTAAATCCTTGAGAATATTTTTGAGGGTTTATAATAGGAGTGTAATAGGATTATGGGATTTTGCTGTAGAAAAACGCACAAATAACAATTCACCTCAATGACGAATATAAGTTTTCTGTTTCGTTTTTGAATACTTCACAAAATATTGTAACATATAGACGTCTAATGCTCTAATAACAACAGCTTTATCCAAACTGCACACCTCTACCTTAATCAATATACTCTGTTCCCTTCACCCCCCTCTTCACATCCTCTCTGTTTCCCCTCACTTTTACACTCTCTGCTGTTATATAACCTGCCTGACGCAGCGCTGACTGCAGAGGGTGTGTGTGTGTGTGTGTGTGTGTGTGTGTGCGTGTGTGCGTGTGTGTGTGTTCATAAGAAAGACAGACAGACTGAGGGGCAGGAAGCAGGGAAGGGAGTCTTTTTGTAGCCTGGAATTTTATCCCTCCATTATTAATCTCTTTCATCAAAACATATTGAGGACTGAAGAAGAGCAGCGATAGAGATAGTACACACACACACACACACACATCTATGACCCAGACAATGTGATTGTCTGTTGTTTCTCCCCTGTACAACTATGAAGAGCTGCTCGGTCTAAACATATTACATAATCTTCTTTACACTGTGTGCCTTAGCACAACTCTAATCCATTCATCCATGCCTGCTACTGTAATGCACACATATGTACATGCACACACACACGCACTCTGCTGATCACTAAGGCTTCTCAGGCTCTCTCAGGTCTGGTCAGCTGAGTTGGAGTAATGTGGCTGCTGCGTAATAAATAGGCATTACAATTAGGCTGTCAGTATAAAGGCTATGTGGTGAGGTAGAGGAGCAGGCTTTTATCATAATCATTTCCACTCATCTATTAAGTGTGCACACACTGTGTTTGGCCTTTTCCTGGCCATAGCACCGCACTGTCCTGTGCTGCGTCACCCTGTCTAACATAACCCAGCATAATAAATTCTGACTCAAGTCTAACTCAGGTGAGACAAGATGTTTGTGATTGGTTTTCTCTTGTTTGTTTGTTTGTTTGTTTGTTTGTTTTAGAAAATTTAAAGGAATAGTTCCACATTTTGGGAACTATGATCGTTCACTTCAGATGAGAACTGGATGAGAAGATCAATACCGCTCTCCAAGTACTGTGTGTCAGTATGCTAAATATGAAGCTAACGTCAGCAGTCGGCTAATTTAGCTTAGCACAAAGACTGGAAACTGGGAAACACCTAGCTTGGCTCTGCTGAAACGTGACAAAATCTACCTTCTAGCAACTTGTCTTGGTTTGTTTAATCCATAAAAACAAGTTTGAAAATGACGAAAAAAAGAAGTAGTCCTGCACAAAACCCCTCTGTATTTATAGATTAACATTTTGAAACCTGGAGGGACAAGACTTTTCTTGTATGGCTTTCAGATGCGTTTCGCAAGTATCTGAACCTTTAAACTCTGAGAAAATTGATATGATTTCTTTAAAAAAAAAAAAACATGGAGTAAAAGGCAATGAGCAAAAAGGTAGGTAATGTCCCACAAACTGCAAAAAAGGAAAAAAAATAGAAAAATATTATTTAAAAAACTTGGGGAAAAAAGAAAAAATTCTAGGAAAAACTACAGTATATTTATAATTACTATTATCACTATTTTTTTAAAAAATAATATTATCATTATTATTTTTTATTAAAATAATAAATATATTTTTAAATTATGTCACAGAATTTTTAATTTTTAAACACTTATTTCCAGGTTATTTCCTTGTTTGTTTGTTTTTAACTTTCTTTCTTTCTTTCTTTCTTTCTTTCTTTCTTTCTTTCTTCTTTTCCTACTGTTCTTGTTTTTAATTTTGTCTTTTGCTAATGTCTTGCTAATTTTTTGAGGTTATGTCTTCTTTAGTTGCTCCTTGCCCTCTTCCCATGTATTTAAAAGAAATCAAGCCATTTTCTCAGGTTTCAAAGGGTTAAACAAAAACGAGTTTCTTTAACTCGTGAGCTTCTAACATGTTAAAAGCATGTTAAAATGTTGGTAGGTAAATTTTGTTCTTGCTTAGCAAAGTTAGCCAGCTGCTGACAATAGCCTCATATATAAACTACAGACATTTGCCAGTTAAATACAAAGCTACAATTAACTTAAGTCAACTTAGCATATGGCTGGAAACTGAGGGAAGCAGCTTGCCTGGCTCTGCACAAAAAACAAGTGTAAAACTGACAATTCACTTTACTGTACAGAGATTAGAGTGGCATCAATTTTCTCATCTAACTCTCCACAAAAAAGTTAATGAGCATGTTTCCCAAAATGTTAAACTCCAGCTCTAAAATTTACTTCTTATATTCTGTGTTTGGGTCGTCCATGGGCGTGTCCCCAACATCGCCCAGGTGAGCTCGGGGCTTTTTAAAAAGGTAGAAACCAGGTGCCAGACCGTAAGCAGCAGGCATCTGAGAGACACGGCGCCGGACAAAATATAGCGAGGTGAAACTCAAAATGAATCTGGGGTTGGCTTTTACTTTAACTTAAAGCTGGCGAGCGTGTTCACAAACAGTTACAGACAATTCTGCATAGTATACCTTTGTTTCTGGTTAAACATGCAGAAACCCTGATGTAGATTTTCACACATGAAGAGCATGTTTTGTTACTGAGACATAAATATTCCTCCCCAATAAAAGAAAAAACGTATTACTAGGGAAGCGTTTTTGAATACAAATGTTATAGTCCTGAAATGTTGAGGAACGTCTTCTTGGGCTAGCAGGTGGAGCTTTGGATTGGCAAGAGTCTGGCAATACAATACGTATCGTGATACAGGGGTTTTGATTAAATACATTCTGATATATTGTGATACTGTAGGCAAAATAACACATTGCAATTTTTGGGTAATTTCATTTCAGGAAAACTGTCAGTGCTAGCGGTATGCCCTCTATGACTCTGCCTGTTTCCTAGGCCTGTGTTTTTTGTGTTTACACTTGCAATATGTTGTTATGTTGGAGTAGAAGAGTCAAATGGCTGAAGATAGATTACACCACTGAAGGATGTAGTGTTCAGGGGGTTAAACATAAAAAAATTAACCAATGTTGCGACTCTTTGCATGTAAACTATTTGAGTGCTTTTACACCTGCCCTGTTTGGTTTGGTTCAATCAAACTCAAGTTCATTTGCCCCCTGAGTGCGGTTCGTTTGGGCAGGTGTGAACACAGCATTCGTGCTGGGGAGCGCACCAAAACAACCAGACTGAGACCTTTTTGAGGAGGTGGTTTGGTTACAAACGAACTCTGGTTGTTTTGTTTGTGGTGAGAACGTGTTCCGACCTGGATCTGAACCAACTGCAGTCACATGACACATTGTTTGGGTTAAACATGAGCATGTTACAGTCCTGGAGGATTATTAATGTGCACCTCCTCCTGTGCTGCCTTAATATGCACATTTGGTGCATTGTTTTCTAGTTGGAGCCGCGCCTCGTTTTCAAACTGTATGCTTTGACTCAAATGAACAATGACAGCAATATAGTCCACGATGAGCAGCGCTAAAATCAACCTGCGTAGTTGTCCCTCCATTGTGACATTAGAAAGTGTCACATTTATCTTGCAAGTGTACTCTTCTTCAACGTTTTGTTTACTTCCTGGATTTTTCCCACATGGAAATTCTGACCAATCAAGAGCAGCTTTCTCGCATGAGGTATTAGATCTAGTCTGTTTGTAAATGCTGCAATTAGAACATGAACCAACTCTAGGCAGTTATACAACTTTGTAACAAAATTAGACCCTGATTTGGACCAAAGGACGCACCCTTAATTAAATATATGTTTTTGAGAATCAGTACAGTATCACAAAACACAATACCACAATATTCAAGTGTATCAATATTTCCTTAACACTCCTACTAGCAGACCCAGTTATTGTCCAAAAGTAGGACACTGTGAGTACCAAGTGTATTCCACATGACATAAACTAATAGAGCTGTATGAAAGACTCTCCCTCTCTCTCACACACACACACACACACACACACACACACACACACACACACACACACACACACACACACACTTACACCCAGGGAGCTGTGGAGTCAACAGCAGAACTAGGTCTGTGATTCCAGCTGAATGATCCGAGGGCAGAGACAGTTGAATGGTTTGAATTGATGTCCAGTGTGTTAAGTCAGTGACGGGCCACGTGCAGTGACACTCATGCAGAAAATATGTCACAGGCACTCAGGACGTCCAGTAGCCGGTGGCTCTGCTTCGTCCTCACTTCCCCCTTCCTGCAGCAGGGCTGTAGGGGCATGCTGTCCCAGAATGAGATGCACTCGTCATTGCATGAAAGGCCTACTAGGGTTGTTTTGTAATATCCACTATCATGTGTAATATAGAGAGTATTTCGTGTTCTTACAAAGAGCAGCAGGATCACAGTGCAACCACTTCCTGTGCCTGAGTCTACAAAGACATGAATCAGATCACAGGTTTCTCAGCTGGTTAAACCTCGCTGGAAGCATCGGCCAACAAAAAAGATGACTGATCTTTGGGTGGATGGGGTGTCAAACGTCGACGGAGCAGGCTGTGGTGGCCGTGTCTTTATGCAGCCTGTCAGTGCGGTTGGTGATGTGACTGCAGCCAGTTCACCCGAACAGAAGCCATTGTGCTGCTGCAGAGTGTGAGACTGGGAGAGGAGCTCGGTCTCACAGGCAGCTTTGCACAGAGAAAGGGAAGGCAGCTTGAAAGGCTGTGCAGGGGGATTGAAGTGTGTGTGAGAAAGAGGGCACAGTTTGTGTCATTGTGTGGTTGTACGCGTTTTTGTGGGTGCGTGGTGAGCGTGGGGGGGTTCTGCTTGTGCTGCTGGCTTTAAGAGATGGAGGAGGATGTTTCTTTTTTTTAGTGTTTTGTGTTATTTTCAGTATGTGAGTGTTTCCTTGAGGTTGTGCTTTTGCATGTCAAATAATGTGTGCGAATGTATGCAGTCTTACTAATGATTCTAACACTCTAATTGCAGCCTTCATGCACACACACGGTATGAGACACATTTGCAGTTACATGGACAATCATAGCTGCATTATCAGAGGTTCACTTATAATTCAAAACAGGAAGAATTGATGAGAAAACAGAACTTGGTGTTTGAAAAATAGTATTCAAATGTATGTACGCTCACACACAACATACAGAGAAACACATACACAGAATCCTTGATGCATACGGTCTAAACAGTACCTAACCCCTGCTAATCAGCTGTGTTGATGCACACAGACAGGCTTCAAAACCCTCACGCACACACACTCAACTCAGCTCTTTGTCTCCTGCTATCTTAGACAAACTGGCAGCCTCCTGTAGACAGCAAGTACATTGAATAACATTTCAATGTAACACTTCTGTTTTTGCTCCTATTTTCCACACGTTTAGGCTCAAGATCTAAGACTTTTTTATACACTCTTAAATTTTGTGTTAGTGAGCACTTCTCCTTTTCCAAGATAATCCATCCACCTGACAGGTGTGGCATATCAAAATGCTGAGTAAATGTGGGCCATAGGCATGCTGACTGCAGGAACGTCCACCAGTGCTGTTGCCTGTGAACTGAATGTTCATTCCACTACCATAAGCCTTCTCCAATGTCGTTTTGAATTTGGCAGTACATCCAACCATCCTCACAAACTCAGACCACGTGTAGCCACACCAGCTAAGGACCTCCACATTCAGAGTCCTCACTCGCAAGACTGTCTGACATCAGCAACCCAAACAGCTGATGCAATAATTGGTTTGCACAAATCATCACAAACTCTCAGGGAAGTTCATCTGCATGCTCACCATCCTCACCAGGGTCTCTAACTGACAGCAGTTTGTCACTGTAACCGACATCTGCGGTTGTGGGGACATTTGGATGTACTGCCAAATTCAGTAAAAGGACATCGGAGATGGCTTATAGTAGTGGAATGAACACTGAAGCCTTGTTTCCACAAGCAGCGTACCAGTTCGGTACGCTTTTTTCCTGTTTCCACTGTGAAAAGTTGTGGATGGTACCAGTGGAACCGTTCCGTATCGTCCCTGTTTGTGGTCGCCACTCTTGTTGGGGTACCTAGCACACTGGGCCGACTGGCAGCAACTTTTAAGGTGGAACGTTTACTTATATTACTCAATGCATGAGGTGATGAGGTGAATCAATCAACACACCTTAAATGCCACTGTGGCAACTTTGACCGTTACTTTAGTTTTTATATGACACACACTTTTAGTAACGACTGGATCTTCAAGCGCTTACATATATGTTACTTTCAACCGGGTTATGTGAACTCCATATATCCTAATCCTCACTCGGAGGAAAAAAAGTGTCGTGGAGTGTAGTTCCTGTGGGCTACAGCAACACTAAACCCCTGAGCTTGCCTGAGAAGGAGTAAATGCACAAACCCGCTGTTTTTAAATATCCCATGGAGAGAGACTCTCACTGCAGCCTGTTTTATTTTGCACTGAAAATGTCGGTGTGCAACCTCGTTCTGCGGACGATAAACGAGGTGCAGACTTCCATCTGTGTCACTGGTAATGAGGAAATACAGTGATTGCTGGACGGAGCAGTGAGTGACAACAACCCCGGCAAACAGAGTACTGTTTGCAGTGGAAACACTAGGGTCTAGGTACCATGTCTGATGGGTTACTGTTGGTTCCATACCAAAAATGTTAAGTGGAAACAGGACATTCTTGCAGTCAGCATGCCAATGATGCGCTCCCTCAAAACTTTCGACATCTGTGGCATTGTGTTGTGTGATAAAATTGCACATTTTAGAGGGGCCTTTCACTGTGACCACCCCAAGATACACCTGTGTAGTTATCATGCTGTTCAATCAGCTTCTTGATTTGTCACACTTGTCAAGTGGATGGATTATCTTGGAAAAAGAGACGTGCTCGTTAACACAGAGTTTAACGGATTTGTGACCAAAATGTTAGAGAAATGTATCCACTGAGTACGTGAACAGTCTTAGATCTTTAACTTAAACCTGTGTTGCGCTTTAATTTTTGTTTGTATATTCAAAAAAGTTAGCTTTCCAAGAACTGAGACACATTGTAAAACATTGTCTCAGGGGTCCCGTGGCTGTGAAACATCTCCGTTGTTTAGCCGGAGCTGTCAGCAGCAGAAGAAGAACTGGAGGTATACCGTTTCTGCCGGACACCAATGGAAAGTGACAGAGTAGAAATGGCCACACAGACACAAATATAGACACACACAAGCGACGGTGAGCAAACACGACAGACTCCAACTCCCCCCCACCCCTCCTGACCCTCACCCCTCATTTCCATTTGTATGGTTTGCTCCCATCAGCAGAGGGGCTGTTGCAGCACTGTGACACCCTGTGAATTAACTGTTGGAGCCTGCTAGTTTTACCCATTCCTCAACCCATCACCAGGCTTATATAACAGGCCCACTTTCATACCCACTGCTAATAGCAACACTATTGTCACCATTCAAGCAGTCGTAGGGAGTGGGAGGAGTAAGAGGAAAACAAGATTGGAGAGAGAAGAGGTGGGAGAGAATACAGAGTAGTGAGGAGAGAGATGAGACGTCAATGTGCCGGAGAATGAGGAGAGAATTAGATGTTGGTATGAGAGATAGTGTCTGAAGTTGAGTGTAAGACAAAGGAGAGTCATACTTGGGTGGTGAAGGAGAAGAAAGGGAAGACGAGGAAGGAGAAGGAGGCCAAGTTAGTGGGAGAATAGTAGGAGGAGGAGATAAAGAAAGGAAAGGAGAGCGAGCTCTTCAGGGACATTTTCTGTTCATCTAAAACAGCAAGTCTGTTTAGTAATCTCTCAGGAAAGCAAGCAGTACACACACAACAACTACAGGGGATTCCTCCAAGAACAGAAGCGCAACTGCTAACTACAGATGAGACAGAGAGAGCAATCTAAGACAGCTCATTGACATAAATCTGCAGCAGAATTTGACCCATATACACACCTATGTGGAAGGGTTGGGTAATATATCTATATTGTATCGATATTGTAATGTGACACTGGATATCATCTTAGATTTTGGAAACTGTAATATCATTTGTTGTCTTTTCCTAGTTCTAAGGCAGCAGTCTAAAATGGCGTAATTTTCCAAACTTACCAGATTGTTGACACTGTTTTATTCTTTGCCTTTACCCACCTGAGCAGGATTTATACTCGTGCGTCCGCTCTATGCAGAGCCACGCCATAGTCTACACGTGTCCTACGCTGTTGTGAGCATTTATACTTGTGCGATGGTGTGTCTGTGTCACTCTGCAGTTACACCTCCAAAATACCAGTCATCAGCAGGGTTTCTGTGAAGTGCTGTTAAGTTTAGTTGATTCAAAACACACATCAGAAACACACATAAAACATGGCTTATTAGCAAAATTTCAAACACAAGTACACAAATCGGCTTCATTATAACTCACAGCATTTACAGACAAAGTGTTTGTCGTTTGCTGGACACATTTTCCCCACAAATACAACATGCTAATATTTTTAGCACAAGCCTATGGCATTTTACATTGAATAAATTAGCCAAGCGGCTGGTGGAGTTTTCCTCTATTCATATGAAGCCAGGGACAACAGCAACATTTAACAAAGGTAATGGTACAAAATTCAGCTCCATTACAACTCACAAGGTTCACTGACAAAACAGATGTCTTATTCTACACATTTTCCAAACAAATTCAACATGCTAACGTTATTAGCACACGTCTATGGCATTTGACATTGTATAAATTAGCCTAGCGACAAGCGGAGCTTTCCTCTACACACACAAGACTTTAAATGCTTTTTTGTGGAGACTTAATTGTCTTCACAATTAATTGTTTCTTATCAATGAAATAAAAGTAAATAAAAGCTTTGTTCCCACTGAGGGAAATGGTTTCAGCTTACAAAAATAGACAGGAGGTCTGCATTGCTGCAAGGCATCTTTACGTTTCTGGGGAGGTCAGGCTATGGCTTAGGGTATGGTGTAGGCTTGTAGGCTCTACGTCGATGCAAAGACAGCCCAGTTTTATGAAAAGATAAGGTCATCTTTCCAGCATTGAAATACTTCTTGAACAATGTTATGTAAGTTACAAGGTGCCTTCCATGGAAAATCCAAATAAAACATTTTATAGTGATATGAAGTCGAGCAAATTAAAGTATAGGGAAGAGAATACGCCACAATGAATTAAGATGAAAAACAGTATTACTGATGCTACTGATTCTTTGAGCCTCAGATACAGGAAAGTCCAAAGCTGACAGAATGACCGACAATCACGTTAGCACGCAGTAAAGATATTGTCCATTTATCACGTAATATGAGTACAAATATAAAGCAAAAGCATCGTCAGCTAGACAAATGTGACCTGACAGTAGCAGAGTATGAAGTATTGAGGTCACGGTGTCTCCAGTAAGTGAGCTACTTTCACTGTTTAACCACCATATGAGTAAAACAGAATTATATATTTATTAAAAAACATAATGGAAACTCTAAATGTGCCACTTTATAAAACCCTGGCAGCTTACTAGCACTTATTAGCTGGCAACCTAATTAATGATGTTTGCTTATATGAATTTTTTTTGTGTGCTGCGTTCAAGTGTGTGCTGTGTTGTGTGTGCGTTGTAGATCAGGGCGCGCCCAGATGTTCAGGAGCTGCGCCAGTGGCAGAAAGAACTGAGAGAGAACCGTGACATTGCCAAAACTGTCGAGCAGTTCTGGGTCCAACGGGAGAGCCGAGGTGAGGGCACACACACGCACGCATACACACACTCCCATGGTATCACTGAATGCCAGGCCTCAGGCTCAGTGGCAACACAATACCATTGATCTTGAATTTTCTCCTGTGGCCGACAACAGCTGCTGATAAGCAGGCAGGATGCCAGCTCACGTTAGCATTCACAAAACCTGCTACAATGCATGGATATCTACCCACACGGCACTACACACTCCAATATACACAGAGATACAGTGCAAAGTACAGACTCACACAATTACACACGTATAAACCGCGGAGATACAGTATTCACTCCAACAAGGCTTTGAAGTTAAAGCACAGAGACGAGGAGAGCAGTGACACAGAGAGAGAATGAGGGCAGAGACGGAGACGGGGGAGGTGGGGGGAGTGAGTCGGAGAAAGACAGAGAAGATTGAAAGTGAAGGAGAGAAAGAAAATGTCTGCAGGGCTCAGGGTGTGTTTGAGTGACAGAGAGATAGAGCAGAGGACGGAGGCTGGGAATACATGTGAAGAAAGAGGAGAGATACAGAGCGAAGACGGAGGGAGATGAAGACAGAAGTATA
Source organism: Cephalopholis sonnerati (assembly GCA_019142605.1). Classification (NCBI taxonomy): domain Eukaryota; kingdom Metazoa; phylum Chordata; class Actinopteri; order Perciformes; family Serranidae; genus Cephalopholis; species Cephalopholis sonnerati. Next base: position 25,050,343 of record JAGQAX010000016.1, read on the forward strand.
ACATGATAAAGTGTGTGTGTGTGTGTGTGTGTGTGTGTGTGTGTGTGTGTGTGTGTGTGTGTGTGTGTGTGTGTGTGTGTGTCTTGTATACACACATGAAGGACTTAGCAGAGCAGCTGAGAATGCAGGTCCATGTCCAGTGTGACTGACTGACATTAGAGCTCAATGTGAGTGACAAAATTTTGACCTTGAACACACACACACGCACACACACAGTGGCGCACTGTACAAGTGATTCCCAACCCATGGGTACCCTGTAGTACTGTAGTTAAGACTGGCAAAGTTCAGCTAAATATATATATATATATATATATATATATATAAAATTTTATTTTATTTTTATTTTAAAAAGGGAACTAAAACAGATAGACAAATTGAATTAGGGAAGTAAAATAGACGCACAAATAGAATTAAGGAAGTAAAATAGACACACAAATAGAATTACAAATTGGTTCGATGCTGACTTAAGCATGAGCCCTGTTTACACCGAGCAATATGGTACGTTTCAGTTGTGTTTGGTGCGCTTTTTTTCTCTGTTTCCACTAGGCACCTCACAATTCGATTCGATTACGATTCAGGGTGCTACGATTCGATTATTGAACGATTATCACGATTATCGATGCATCTTTTTCCCCATACAGGATTTCTTTAAAACAAGGTATATTTGTCAGCATCCATTAAATAAAGTAATCAAACAAATTTACCTCCATTATCTTTTATTTATATCAGACCAAACGATCCAACACATTTCCCACAACAAAAAGCTGCTCTTATTACATAAAGTGCCTTCAGAAACAAGACTTCTTTTAACCAAAATTCTGTGCTGTTTTCACAGATTTCGGTACTAGCAAGGTTAATACAAAACAACTATTACTGACTATTACTTTAGTTTATATATGACACACATTTTTAGTAATGAGTGGATCTTCAAACATTTATATATATTAATTTCGTCCAGGGCGGCATATATCCCAATCCTTACTTGGAGACCAAAAAAAGCAGCGTGGAGTGCTGTTCCTGTGGGCTCCTGTTCTGAAAATGTCGGCGAGCAGCCTCGTTCTGAGATGCAGACTTCCCTCTGTGTCATCAGTAATGAGGAAATACAGTGAATGCTGGACGGAGCAGTGAGTGACAACAACCCCGCCCACATTTAAGGGTACTGTTTGTGGTGAAAATGCTAGGGTCTAGGTACCATGTCTGAAGGGTTACTTCAGACATGGTTCGCTCCACCACTTTGGTTCGTACTGAAATATTTCAACAACTATTGGATGCACTGTGATGAAATGATGAATCCTCTCAATATTAGTTTTGATTTACATGAAAGTACCTGCAAAGCTACCCAGCTTCAGATGTACTTTGTGTTTTTTGCTAATTAGCAAATGCTAGCATGCTGACATGTTAAAGTACAATGATGCACATGCTCCACATCATACCTACTGTACATCAGCGTATTAGCATTGTCATTGTGAGCATGCTAGCGTTAGCATTTACAAAGTTCAGACACACAGAGCTGATAGTATGTCTTTAAGTGGACAGCTCTGAGTGCAGGTGGAAATGCACCCAATGTGTCCTCAAAGCGTCTTGAGATCTGATCGCTCAGACCACATTCGGAGGTGGTCTAGGCTGCATATGGCCACATTTTGTCAGCAGTGTGTACACTAATATGTTCTGGGCTACATTGAAGGACCGCCTACTCAGCTGACATCCTCTGCGTAGTGTGTGTATGTGTGTTTGTGTTACTTACCGAGAGTGGTGATCCACAACAACTTGTAAGATGACGGAATGACTTCCTTTGTGATTGAAGTAATCCTTTGCGTTGTTGTAGGGGGAGTCATGGGGATATGAGAACCATGAGAACCCCCACCCCTCCCTTAAGCCATCCACAGTCTCTCACAGTCCGTCCCCTCGAGGCAAACTAATAAATTGGCGCTGAAATCTCATGCCAGTTAAAAAGAACAACAAATTTGATCTTTGCAAACAGGAATAATGTGCATGTTATTTGCATATAGTGCAAGGATGTGAGATCAGATCACAAGTGGTCACTCAGGACACACGTAGGGATGCATACTAATATGAGGTGTGAACAGACGGACTTAGAGCTGTGTACTTGTGATCGGATCACCCAAGTCTCGTGGGTAAACAGGCTCATATGAGAGCAGAGATAGTGAACCAGAACAGTAAAGTTATGGGCCACATATAACAAAACAGCTAAAAGATACTATAAAACTCTAAGATCTGAGTAGACCTGCAGAATCAGGTGATACTTCTCTGTGATTTTGCAGCCAAGCAACCTCTTTCACATTGAAGTAGTCATGTGATTCATTCATCCAAAAATATTTGTATCACAGGCACTTGAAATAAATGTGCCCATAGATGATGACAAACACACACTCCAACTTGCACACTAAAGCTGGGCATCGTAGCATCTCTGTTTTTGTCGCCCACAAACAATGATGCCCCCATAAACACAGGTTTCTTCCATATTGACACATTCCACACAACAAAGGCGCTCACTGCAGCTGCCGCGGGCTGACGAACATTCTTCCACTGGGGTGCCACAGCCACGCTGTGCTGCTGCTGCTAACTGCTGCTACTGCTGCTGCACCACTACTGCTGACCTGACATTTTAGCAGGGGGCCTGGGGATGTGTGTGTGTGTGTGTGTGTCTGTGTCTATGTGTGTGTTTGTAAGAGACTGTATGAGTCTGCCCAGACTGTCCTGAATGGAAGCCATTTTCTGACCTCTTCAACAGAATCTGAAATGGATGAGACAGAGAGAGATCTAGAAATGTGTGAGCTAGAGGCAGGCGGGGAGCAGAAGAGATTGATGCTGAAGTTGCAGTTTGTTTGCTGGGTGTGCCTGTTGTTGTTTTGGATGTAACGAAGCAAGCAGTGCCCCCCCCAGCACTGACGGATAAACGGCCCGTGTTTGGGATAGAAACTGTGGTAGAGAGAGGGTGAGTGAGGGAGAGAAATTATTTAGGGAAGCCCCCTCCCTACTGTATACACGCTCTTTAAATCGACCCAGCAACAGCTGCGCTCGTCTCATTTGACCCGAGGAGACCAGCATGTGATACTACTTCTGCCATTCCACGTTTCACAGTCTGAGATCAGAATTAGTCAGAGACGGAGATGAAAACAAAAGGGGAGAGAGCAAAGTAACCCAAAGAGCACACACACGATGATACTTCAAGGTTAAGAGGTCACGGTTCATCTGGCAGGTGCGGCTCTCAACAGCTCATGAATCACCACATGGCTGTCCTTGACTGTAGCCTGACATGTTTACCATCAGTCCAACCGCTGCTGAAACAGACTGGTTAGCTGGCCAGGGAAAACTCATTTCCTCCTCGTGGTAATAATAGTAATACCTTTTGTATCAAAACAACAGTTCGTGTTGTTTACAATAGGACAGCCTGAAATTAAAGTTACATAATGTGTCAATGTCAGGTAATTGTACCCAGGTCTGTCACAAGTTACACTCTGCATTTTTAATACCGTAATTTATTATACAGAGCCTCCACATTATGTTTATAAGTGGCACATTATTAAAGGTATGAGTCACAGTATGAAATGTATTTTTAGATGATAAAAAAAGTATTTAAGAGCTGCATTGGTGCAGATTGTTGACGCTACAGATGGTGTCGACTCACCTCAAAGAGTTTTCAAAACCACACTTAAAAACCACAGTTACAGTCATTAGCTTGTAAATAAAGCAAAACAACGTTCCCTGCCATCATTTACAATCTGCCTGCGGCTCTTGTTGTGGTATAAATGGCCAAATATAGCAGTCTATTCATCATAGCTTCACTTCCATAATGTCAAAGCCATTGCCTTTTACTGGCAGATAACAAAAGGCCACCACAATAGCCTTGCAGCTGTCACAGTGAGAAAGTGTCAGTAACTGGCTGAGTCATGGTTTGTTTAACAGGTTTCAACACAAGCCGTATTAAAATTATGTTAAAAACAGGAGCTTATGAGAAATCAACACCTTAGCTAGCAAGAAATATTAATAAAAATGAGTATAGTCTGTGCAACTGTACAAATTTCTTCTTCTTTCTTTTCTTTTTTTTGCACCATTGCCTTTTAATTTTCTATTACTCTAACGCTCTTCACATACACTCCCTTGTTTTGGATTTTTTTTATGTTTTGTTGTATGTTAAATGATGAATGAATGTCAAAAGTAAAACATAAAAAAAGGGCGCCACTACAGGTGGCAACCTATACCGCTTACAGGAAGATCAGCCACTGCAGTTGTGATCGGGAGCAGCAGAACTTTTACTCTTCAGAAACTGTCTGTTATGCCTTTAAACACCAGTATAATGTACTTACCAAGAACAGCAGGCTAACAGGATATTAAAGGTTAAGTGCGTAAGATCTAGGGAGATTTAGTGGAGTCTAGCTCTGAGGATTGCAGATTGCAAACAGCTGAAACGTCTCCCGGTTAGAACTCCTTCAGTGTTCTTTGTTTAGGAGGTTTTTAACGGGAGCCGAATGATCCACAGAGGTCTTTTCCTCTCCAAAAAATTTAGACCTGCTGATTTGAACCAGTTAATGTAAGCACACTTAATGTAGTCGTTTCATGTTACGAATCAGTGTTTCTCTGACCCTGTCCGGCTCAGACTGATAGCCCAGTCCTGCTAACGTGTGCTGACCTTTTTCTCTGATAACTTAATGTGTGCTCACCTTATTTCTGATCCAAACGTTCATGAGGTTTTTACTTTGAGCCACATTACCTGCAGAGGTCTCCTCCCCTCTACAACATGGCAAACTCGGTGGACAAAGACCTGCTCCCTGTGTAGATATAAACAACTTAATTCTAAGGCAGTGGCAGCTGCTGGTCTTTCAAACAGGGGAAGCTCACTTTACGTTTACATCATTCCTTCAAGATATGCTTTAGAGATAAAAAATCGGGGCTACAAATGATTCTTCTCCAAGGTTTTTGTGATTTTTCTCGTTGCAGCATGTGTGCTAGAAACAGAAAGTTGTTCAAAAATAAAGTCTACAGAACCTGACGGGGGAAAAAAAGCCTTGTGGGCATGTCTTGGTAAAACATTTAAGTATCTGTGTGCAAATTCTGTCAGCCTTTGATTTTTATCAGATTTTTACTGGATTTTCATGGCGCTTTTTACCTTAGCTGTTGCCTCAGTGGAGTGCAGTAACAAACATTAATCACAGTCTGAGCCAGTTCATATTAAAGATGCAGTTCCTGTTTGTCTCCAGTGGGCTCTGCCATGACGGATCTTCCAGGAAGCCCGCAGCCTTGCGACTCCGATGTTTCCATCCAGGTGGTTTCCCCAACCCCCCAGAGCACTGTGGTCCACACCCCCACCCCCCAGATGACCCCTGAGGGCGTTGAGTTGCTGACCCCCAGCCTGCACAGCATGGAGAAAATGGCCTCCACACCATCAGCAACTGATGTGCTGGCTGTATCTGTACATGGTCACAAATCCCTGACGGCAGCGTCTCCTTCTTTACTATGACCTGAAAACCTGAGCTAGACTGGGTGTACTGTTAACTAAAATCATTAGCTGTGTGAACAAGGTTTGTCTGGTGTTTAAAGGCTATTAAACGCTGTTAGGTTGATGTCAAACTGACCAAAGCCATCAGTCAAACACGCCATTAAAACGCCTGTAACCAACTGGATATGGCCAGGCGGGGATTTATGGTCCGAGATTTGCGTCTAATTAGTTGATTGCTTTCATTGCCTTTTTGATGGATCACTTCCCTTCATGAGTCTCACCCAACAAATGAACACCATATAGTACGGTTCACTTATTATTACTGTCGGGAGTGAAGCCTCCCGTAACAGACTTCATATTTCCTCGCAGCACCTCTAGCTGATAGCTCACTGGAAGATAACCAAATCGTATTTCCCTGCCTTGTCATTTCCTCTTTCCTTAGCAATACATATCACTCCACAAAAGAGGTTATAGCGTTTCCATTCAAGCCAGGAATTGAGGCCAGAGTGAGAGGTGAGTCAGCATGCAGAGCAGCACTTTCTATCCTGTTTATCAGGAAAGAAAATTACCCTGTCAGGGAAACAGAGACTAAAATGTTTAAAAAACATCACTGAGATCACTGGTTGGTGATTGACAGCTGTTTGACAGAGCAGCAGCCAGGAATATCCTTTATTCTCTTTATGTCTAACTAATTTACAAGTAATAAAAATCCCTGTTACACGTCTCCTGAGACAATGTGGATTAAATGTTAGCTTCAGGAAGGCAAGTTGCACAATATACCCTATTAACAGTAAATATTTTAAGCATTATTTCATGTATATATCATGAAAAAGCAGCTTTAAGTCATAGAGGGTAAACAGAACTTGTTTAGTTTTGTGTAGTGTACTTATACTTGCTAGTTTGAGTGCATAAGTGCACTCACAATGAGAAGTATGGCAAAATGCAGTGCACTAAGAGTTCCTGCATGGTGCCCTCGTACCAGTCAAACTGTTGAGTGTGGAACGTTGGATACTTCTCAAGCTCTATGGTCGCCATGTTGCCTACCTAGTCCAAGGGACGGGACCACAAACACATTTCAGACTTGTGAAACGTCGGCCGACTGCCAAGGTGAACACCAAAGCATTGTACAAATATACATGTGTATTGTCTTGTGGTAGTTTAAAAAGCCACCGGTTGGTTTATTGCTTTATTTCGGTAATATTTTGGCACCAGAAATTACAGTGTGAATGTTGATGTTAGCTTTAGCTAGCCTAGCTAGCTAGCTAACATTGATTATTATCAGGCATTGACGTTACACGTGTTGTTGGGGAAGCTATACAGTCCTTGAGGGTAGTTAAGTTTGGTGTTTATGCATCTTAATTTGTCTCATTGTAGAAGATTATAGTGTTAGATTTGTGACCAGATGCTTGACAAGCTGTAAATGTTCGCAAAACGTGGCAGCCATAATTAACTTGGTGGATCGGCTGGTGATAGTGGCAACCTGCGTCGGCTCCTTCATTTTTAATACAATAACTAAATAAATACAGAAGAAGTCAAGTGATGACGTAGCAAGCATGCATTCTGGCGGGTGACAGCTGTTCATTGTTGATTTGAGGCAATGCTACCCTGTCGAAATTTCCGCACTATGCAAGTACATAGTGTAGGCAATGCACTTAATGTAAGTACTTGACTAAAGTATCGCAATTGAGACACAGCAATGTGATGTGGCTCTTTGCCAACAATGCACAAAACACATCCAACAGCATCGCAATAAATAGGCCTATATACATTCTCATGATCATCAAAGTTTGACAGTGTATGATGGTGTGCTTTTATATTTTGTTCATGCTGTATTTTATTTCTGTGTACTCTCACACAACAGCAGTTTGAATATTTTAATTTCCATATGTGGTTTTGGTCTTTTGCTAGACGTAGCTAAAGGTTAGACATTTTGTGTTTTGCCGCTGATGACTCCATTACCTTCAGCTGTCTTTTTTTGCTCATGGTAGCATTCATCTTAAATGTCACGTATCAGCCATTGAAAGTTCATGAAATTTGATAAGCAAAAATATTCAGGATGAAAAGACTGCATGCTGCTCAACTGCAGTTCTTCACTCTCCTTCATGCCAACTTAAAAGACTGTGCAGGTTATAACCGTCTTCTCCTGACTGTGTGTCAATTAAACTGAGCAAATAAAGTGCACTCCTGGCATATTTCCATCACTTACCTGAGAGGATACTTCTGGTTTCCCCTTCAGTGTCTGTGCAGAGCGGCGAGGCGGCGGTCTTGTGATGGACGGCTTTCCTGACCATCCCAGTCACTGATGCGCACCGCTTCACAGCGAGGCATGAGGAGGGTCATGTATCTCCCTTTGCAGGTATGTGGATGCCTGGGAGACAGCTGCCACTGGGTGAGGTGATAAAACAGCCCATTTCGTTCTGGGGACATCTGATAGTGCGGCCAGCTCCACACAGTCTGGCAGCACTGGGCCCGACTGAAACTGGATCACACAGCAGCAGGAGGGAGTGGGCACCAGGCTGTCAGAGCAAAGCCAGAAAACAACTGGTTCTGGGCTGCGATTCCAGGCCGAAGGTGGAAGTGTAAAACACAACTGTGTTTACATGCAAAGAGCTTGATTTTGGAGTGTGTCCCTGTGTGGGCTACAAATACACTGATGTATGAGTGACACTAATACCATGTCCCGAGATGTAAACATTAAGCTAAACATTGTTCAAACCTCTAAAACATGTCGGATGTTATGTGCCTAAATTACAGGCAGTTCATTATATTTTTAGGGTGCAAAAATTAGCTACTGACTTTGGTCTAAAAATAAAACCCAGCAGAATTGCAACATGACCTCTAGGATTAAAAAGAGAACATACAGTTGGATTCCTACATAACTAAACACAAAAAAACAGACCTGTCAGGACGATGTGACATAATTGTTAGCAAACTTTTTTACGCATCCAGTAGATATGACTCTTGTTTGTGTCCACCGGGCCAATTTTCACTCTCTTTTAGCTCCACTTTTGGTCTCTACCAACTGCTAAAGAAAATATCTTTCTCTGTAGCTGTTAAATGCTCCACTATGTTCACCAGCTGGTTGCTACTGTTTGATGCTAAGCATGCCTTTCATTCCTATCAAAAATAGCCATAAAACTTAAATTGCCACTTACAAAAATACCCGCACTGCTTTCATGTGTGGTCCATAGAGCAGGCACACCAGAGACTTCTTCCAGCTGAGCCAGCTACTTCTGGTTTCATGCTCCGCTAACTTGAATGGGGATACAATAATTCAATTGCAAAGTTCTTCTAGATTTTCTAAATGTTACCAGAACGAATGGATCAAATTCTGATAATTTCACAGGGGTTGTGACACTCAAAATAAATGTACCCACTGAATTACAGATTCTCTGTTTCGCCAAGTCTTTAGGAAAAAGTATTTTTGGGCCACATGGCATCATGTGACGCATGTCATTCCACTATAATAACTGGCTTCAAAGTCTGGTACTCATCCTGGGGCCTGGTTTTTAGAGCTTACTCACTGAAAACAGCTGCCTCTTGTGGCAGAAATTGACTCTAAGAGTGGTGACAGTGAACCAGAATGCTAAAGCTGTGGCCGGACAGTTAAACAATAAGCTGAAACTCGCTCTAAAGATTCAGATAAAGGCTTGACATTTTGAGAATCTTGCTAATTAGCTTTCTTACTGAGAGTTCAATTAGAAGATTGACACCACTCTTATTTCTGTATGGTAACTATGAAGCTACCACAAGCAGCTGGTTAGCTTGAGCCCCGTTTCCACCAAACACTTTCAGTATGCTACCTTTGGAACCAAAAGTAACCCTTCAGACATGGTACCTAGACCCTAGTGTTTCCACCACAAACAGTACTCTTAAATGCGGGCAGGGCTGTTGTTTGTCTCCATGGGATATTTAAAAATAGCAGGTTTGTGTTTTTAGTCCTTCTCAGGCAAGCTCAGGGGTTTAGTGTTGCTGGAGCCCACAGGAATGACGCTTGGGAACACGTTTTTTTTTTTTTGTGAGGATTACAATGTTTGCAGTTCACATAACCTTGTCGAAATGAACATATATATAGATGTTTGAAGATCCACTCATTACTAAAAGTATACTACAAGTAAATGTTTCACCTTAAAAGTCGCCGGCAGTCGGCCTGATGAATTAAGTTTTTTTTTTCACTCCAACTCCAGCTGCCACAAGAGGCAGCAAAACATCCTTTCATTTTATAGTTACAGTCTAATAAAACTCTCCACAGTATGAACAGTGGTTACATGAGCGTCAAAACCAGCCACAACTCAGCCCTGAGCAGAGTGACCGTCCACTACTGACCAATCAACAGACTGCAGTGTTCACAGCTCCACCTTTTAGTACCAGATCTGTGTGCTAGGTACCCCAACAGACGGGGGACCAAAAATGGGGACAGTAAGGAAGAGTTCCATTGGTACCATCCGCAACTTTTCACAGTGGAAACGGAAAAAAGCGTACCAAACTGAACAGTACTGTTTGGTGGAAACGCGGCTTTAGTTTAGCATAAAGATTAGAAACAAAAGAAACTGTCTATTTCCAAAGGTAATAAAATCCACCTACCAGCACCTCTAAAGCTCACAAATTAACATGTACCTCTTGATTAATACAAGTTAGGCTCCGTTTCATGTATTTGTTCTAAGTTAAGCTAACCTAATCTCCACACACGTCTCGTGTAACTCTTGGTAAAAAAGCTGAAAAGCACATTCCCCAAAATACTGAACTATTCCATTAAGGACTCAACAATTAAGTTAGCTCCAAAATCTAAAGAGGATTTTGTTCAGATTTCTTGACATTCATGGAGATTTTGACTGAAACAAAACTAATAAATTGACAGTGTTTCCATTAGAGCACTGGCAAATGTATTGTTTAAATGTCACTCAGCACTTTGTGGTCCTAAATAACCTAATTCCTGGGATGCCAAATTTACATTGGTGTTTCTGTTAAAAGCCATCACACGTTATCAGATTTTGATACTGTGAAATATCTCTAATTTTGGGCTCTTATTTTGACACTCTTTAAAGTAATCCTGTTTGTCACTGTATCACCACCTGGGAAAAAAACACCACATCCAGTTTAAAGTTAACTACAAACATGACACTTTTATTGAACTTATTTTTTTCCTGATTCAGTTACAGAAACAAGAGTTAACTGTTTTTTTTTAATTATTATTTTTCTAATCAGGGGAATCAAGTTCTATACATAGGCATGCTGCGTCACTGCACAGTCACAGCTGTGAAAACCAATATCACCCCTGTCAGCTGCCCCGCTGGAACAGTCTGAAGGCAAGACAAATCAGGAGAGGACAGGCAAGGACATGTCAAACCCAGGGAGGATGGGTGTTCAGAGGGCTGCCCAGGGATGACAAACTTAACATATAGAAGTTTTGTGCAAATTTCACCACAGTCTATTTGATTTTAAACACAGAGACGATACCAGTCAGAAGATTCTCTTTTTTTTCCCCTCGAGTCTTCAAACTAACACAGATAGTTCTTAGTAGGTCCAGTGATGATGGCAATTTGTTCCTTTCTGGGGAATCATACGTATTTTGGACCATTTCCCCCTGACTTTAATCTCTTTGCTTCTCAAGAGCCAGCTCTCTTTTTGTGTTTAAGAAAGCACAGACATTAAGTGTGTCATCTGATATACACTGAAATTATGATTGCTGTCACATGACCTTTACATAAATAGAGTTAGTATTCAAAAGTACGTCTGAGAAAGGTCTTACATGTAGAAATGGTGATAAGCATGCACAGATAGGTAGTCGACAAGTGCAAAATCTACAAAGTCACATGTTATTATTGTTTTTTTGTTCTGTTTTGTTGTTTTTTTTTTGTACTCCACACTGAGTGAAAACATAGCAAGAACTGAAACCTCCCCCCTCCGCTCTGAGTGTTGAGAGTTTTGTCTCGTTACTGCTGACCATCCAAAACCCTGAGGACAGTTCTTCTTCATGGGCTACGACGCACGTTTCTGTGGCGCGTAGCCTGTTTCTGACCAGGGTCGGCCCAAACAGAGCCTGACGTGGCGGGACACGCTCTCTTTGGGCATGGAGCTGGCCTGCTGGTACCAGTCCTATTTTAGAATAGCCAGTGGTTAAGACATAAACATACAGCAGCAGTCACGGGCTGACCCTTAGTCTTTTCTTAGTTAGGGGTTGCTGTAAAACCAGGGGTCACCGGTATGACTGTAGGGGGGCTTGAAGTTAGTTTCACAGCCCTCCCTGCTTCGTTTTTTATAATTATCCCTAAAGTATATGAGAATAAGTCATTGTTTACTGCATGAAGTGCCAAATATTCACAGGCATTGTCATTCTTTTCTGAAAATAATAAAAAAATTTTTATCCCCATTACTATTACAGCAAAGAGTGGACCTCTGTCTTGACTGAGAAAACCGCGCGGGAGGTACGACTGACCTATAAATGACAACTCATATCATTTCCTTGAACATTAATCAAACAAAAAAAAAGCATATCTAGTGTTGGCAAAACATTTCCAAAATGCTAATTTAAAAAAAATAAAAGACACCAGCAATAGAGAAATAAAAGCATAATGCAACAACAAGCAAATGTATGAACAACAAAGCAAACCAGTTAAAAAAAATCCCCAGATAAAAATGCAGTAGTCAGTCCTCCAGTGGGTCATATGACACTGGTGTCTAAACTCAGGCTACAGTTAAAAAAGAAACACAGAAAAAAAGTAAAAGAAGCAAGCAAAGCTTTACAGCACTACTATGTACACAGCTTCTCGGGTGAAGGGAGAGAGAGAGCTGGTGTCGTGATGAAGGGAGAGGGCGTGAAACGGAGACTCCAGTGAAACAGGAGTCCTTCTTGGCACGGGGCTACACTTGAGCTATAGCCGACCACAGGGAGACAGGAGGGGGGGAGGAGGAGGGAGGAGGAGGGAGAGACACTTCACCAGATAAAGAAGACAACCACATAGAGCAGAGCAGCGCGGCCGCCCGCACACATCACGCACAAACACACACAGGCAGACCAGGGAGCCATTTTCTCACACAGATCTCGCACTGTCGCATAGACTCCCCTCGGACCGCCACTCGCTATCTCCTCGCTCCCATCCCCCTTCTTCCTTATATTTGATCTCCCTCTTTTCCACACTGCACTGTAAATCTGATCTTTCTAAGGCTCTAGGATATCTCCGCACACCAGCCACAGCTCTATCTATAGCCTGTCACTCACGGATTTGACTGCTGTATCTGCATCAGTTGTTCCTGTAGTTCTGTGCCGCACTAGGAAGTTGTGTCAGAGGGATATTTAGCACCAGAGAGCAACCTTGACTTTTGAAAGCCCCCCTCCCCACGTCAACTCCCGACACTCATAACATCACACGTACGCACACGTAAACACAGACAGAGTTCAGCGCTAAGAACAGTTTCATTTTTCTCGCTTCGTTTCCTGCTGATATAAAGTGACAGTTTCTCCTGGCTGGTTCAAAACGCCAGTGGCCACCGGAGATGTGGGAGAGCAGCACACAGCAGTCTGACCTAGATTCATGGAAGCGGTGCCTCCCCGCAGATGACTGACACCCTCCTCGTCCAATCAGAATCCACTCTAATATGCCGTATATACAGTATATATATAACAGCAGTTCATTAGCAGCTTGCGACCCCTCTGTTCAGGTGCTCCGGGCTGCTTTTGCTTCGTGTGCGGTCACTGGGAACTTCTTTTCCGACCGCAGATTCACAGTTTGTTTCACATTTTGCACAGTGTCCATGCAGGTGGGAGGATGAGGCAAGGTGAGAAGAGTTATGTGTAATATTCACAGACGGTGCAGTGAAACCAGAAACAGAGAGGGAGGAAGAAGAAGCGTTCACGGAGGGGTAACAGTCCGGAGGGGGAAGGTGTATCAGAGTGGCAGAGTTGAGATGTAGGGAACACACACACACTCTTTTTTTTGTTCCTCTCATATACTCTACATACACACCCACAGAGGCTGGATTCTTTTAAGCGGGCGGTGCTCGAGCTGTACAGTTTGCCCATGTGCTGTCTTCACCTACACTGTGGATGGATGGAGGACAGAGCCAAATGTTTCCACGAGAGCGCCAGCAGCATGAAAAGACGGCCTGACTGACAGGAGGAGAGACAGAGCAAGAAAAAGCGATAGAATTCACAGTTTTTCAAGGATGCTTACAGTGCTGTATAGTCTCAGGGGAGCAAATCAAACAAAAAGAAAAACAATACTGCATGTTGATATTTTCAGATCTGAGTCAGCGCGTGTCTTGTTTTGCTACTTGCTGGTCACGCTTTGAGTTGTCGAACCCTTCTATAGAGATTTGTGTGCTAGAAGAGCTTTAGCTCTGTCCTCCATACCTCGCTGCCTCTCAGTCTCACACACACTCATACAATAGTTGATTGGCACACAGTCAGTGTTTAAGTCTGTACACAGAGTGAAAGGGCCCTGTTGGCATCCGTGTTTTAAGTCCAACCAGGCGGGCCCCTCGTCCCAGACCCCTCCCTCCTCACCCTCTCCATCCTCTTCTTCATTTTCTACCACACATCATCTTTCCAATCCTCTCGCTCACCACAGCTGCCTCCCAGTGTAGGTCGGAGGGGCGGAGGGCACCTGTAGGAGGAAAAATTAAGTTTGTAAATGACCGTCACGGATACCGTCATAGAGTCACACATGCATACAGGCCTCATTTACACTTTTTATTCAAGCTTGTCTACAAATCCTTTAATGGTTCAGGACAAAATACATCTCTGCCTGTCTTGTATTTTAATATAGACCCTCTCATGTCATGTGGTAGCTTGCTCATGCTGCGTTCACGTGGAATCAGGCAGATGGTAGACGCAGACAAACACTTTCTGGACCACACAGGAAAAACAAACAAATGAAACATGCATGACGACATGTTGCGATGGTGATGTGTTAAATACAGTTATGTAGTAACTCTAATAATGTCCAGTAATTGTCCAGCTCGCTCATGTTTTTACCCCGTGTGGAGCCACGTAACATCGCTTCTAAATTCTGTCATGGAGGATGGCAAAAAGTTAAAAAGTTTTAACTTTAAATGCCATCTACCATTGCCAGTATTCTCTGCCAGCCTCACTTAACTTTATCGCCCTGCTCTTGTCCACTTAAATGACATCCTGCTTGCTGTCTACCATCTGCCGGTTTCCATGTGAATGCAGCATCACTGTCTCAGAGTTTAAAGCAGCATTTACTTCGCTCTGCAAAGCTGAAATAAACCTCCAGTAGGTGTAAGACCTGACTCGACTCTGACCATCTTTAAACCCAAACTCTTTATGCTCTCCATTCCTTAAAGTAATTGTTTGATATTTTGGGAACTAACCTTCTCAGTTAGATGAGAAGATCTCATGTCTGTATGCCGCATATGAGCAGCTGATTAGCTTAGCTTAGCACTGAGACTGGAAACAAGGGGAAACAGCTAGCCTGGCTCTGTCAAACTCCGCCTACCAGCACCTCCAAAACTCACTAAAACCTTGTTTGTTTAATCCACACAAGAACTGAAGTGTAAAACTGTGTTTAGCAGGTGTTTATTGTTACCTTTTATGTCCAGTGTGTTTGCTAAGCTAAGCTAACAGCCGCTTAATATTTACTATAAAGGCAAGCGAGTGTTATCAATCTTGTCGTCTAAGCCTCTGCAATAAAGGAAATAAGCCTATTTCCTGAAATGTCAAACTATTGAGGTAACTCAATGTTGCACACTTAGACCATTATCTATTCGCGTAGGATTGCACTTGCATCCTACACTCTCCTCTGCATAATTCCTTTCATCTTTTAAATGTCTTTTATCCTTTTAAATCGCTCTGTTAAAAGCTGAATTTTGAGTATTAAGCATGCTATAGACATAAGCTGTCTTTACAATGAATGCCCAGAAACACTAATGATATTTTATGCAGCCCAGTTAAAGGGACAGTTCAGCCCTAAATCAAACATACATATTTTTCCTCTCACCTGTAGAGCTATTTATCGGTCTAGATCACAGGTCAACGTTTTTCAGGCTAAGGACCCCTTAACTCAAAGAGAGACAGAGCAGGGACCCCCTACTACATATATTGTATAAAACTGAGTTGCGCTTGGGACATTTCGGGATTTCGGGTCTTCCCTTGTTTGCCTGTAGCTGCTAAGTCAGCAGCAGTTGTAGCATGGCTAGGTGTGTTAGCCTCCCCTCTGCATTTTCAACGGTGGTTTCCAAAGGTGACGGTGTGTCAGAGGCGAGTAGAAAGTTATAAAACAATCCACTGAGGCTCACAAGAATGTCTGTAACCTCGACATAGTAATACAGCTAATTTGCTAATATGCCAAAACAAGAGAGAAACAGGTGCTGCACAGTGATGTAGCGTTAACGAGCTCATATGATTGCACAAGGATTCATGGGTAACAGTCAACCTGTCATTAATGTTGTGTACTGTTAACTACATAGGTTTAATGAAAAGGCTGATTTAGCTTTGCTAATAATATATTAGATTTACGTTAATGTGGACTTTCAGGCACATTTTACTTACTAAAACCTTAATTCATCAAATTATTTAGAGGTCATTTTGCGGCCCCTCTGCAGTGACTCTGAGGGCCCCCTAGGGGTCACGGACCCCCTGTTGAAGACCCAGGCACTAGAGACTGCTGACTTCCGGTTTAGTGTTCCGCTAACTTTAATGGGGATGAAATTATTCAGTTTTGTGGCTCTTCTAGACTTTTCAAATGTTATCGGATCAAATGAATCAATTTCGGATAGTAAAACGAGTCATGTGGGTTGTAACACCCAAAAAAATGTATCCATTGATTTTCAGACGCCTTTTTCCCCAGTGTTAGTCTATGGAAAAAAAGTTTGTTTGGGCCCCATCGCATCATGTGACAGACTACGAAGTTGTAATACCACCACTTGGCCACTACAAAACTGACCTCAAAGCCCAGCACACTTCCTGGGGCCTTGCACGAGCCCCTCATCCATGAGTAGATGCACACTTTCTTCTGCGCAGTGATACAGTTGTTGGGTGTTGCTCAGAAGAAAGGAAACCGCTCACAGCAAGGTCTGTGGATTATCTTGAGTAACTGAGCCATGATTTCTAAGAAGAGACATTGCTGTTGAGTTTTTCAAATGTATTTTTTTGGCGCTTCGCACACCACAAGCCGAGTGCCATCTAGTTCAGTTATATTGGAGAGAAGGCAGACGTCTCTACGGCTGATATCTCCAACACTCAATAACTCACTCCAAAACAATCTAGACTGATAAACAGCAAGTGAGAGGACAATATGTATTTCTGATTTTGGGCTGATCTGTCCTTTTAAAGAGATGTCTCTGCGTTCCCTTTGTTGAATCAGCACGGCTGCAATCTCTAGGAATCGTGACTACAAATAATCTTTTAGTCTGTACAGAGTGTTGCTTCAGCATTTTAGCCTCCAGCAGTGTGCGAGGTGGTGCGTTGTGCTCTTGTGCTTAATTCATAACACAGTGGCTGGAAATAAGTTCACCTGTGCCAGCCAGAGTGCCCATTCATCCTGTATAACGAAGGGCGTGACAGTCCAGCAGACAGTAGCATCACTCAGCGGACAGATAGCATCGCGGCTTATTTATACGCACAGGAGCACATGGAAGCTCTCTCACACTCACCCATACACAAACTCAGTGTAAGATGAGTGACCAAACCATCCATGCACAGACACAACACACACAGGCCACATGACCATGCATCCAACAAACTGATAATGTGCACACACACATACTCACACCTCTCCCTCATTCTTGTGCAATGATGTACGGTCTGGAACGCACAAATGTGCATGCAGTCTTGTCGGCGTGGTCGAATGAGAGAGCGGCGTGTAAGCGGCGTGTACCTGTGACTGGGAGGATGTACTCACCGCTCCCCCGTTCAGGATCATGGTCATCTCGGTGGGTTGGTAGACGTTGCTGCGGAAAGGAGCGCTGGGCCTGGCGCCTGTGTTGCTGTTATGTTGCCCGGCACCACCACCGCTCCTCAAGCCTGGCGTGGAATAGACAGAGGCGAGCGGAGATTACTAACGGTGACTCACCACATCACTGTCCCTCTTGGTGAAACATTTGCTGTGTAACCCTGCACCACAGAAATTTCCTCCTGTTCTTATTTCTAGCCACGCATGCAAATATTTCCTGGTGTTGTATTACTCACTTTGGCCTACATTCCACCTACAGCCTGTCCACACATATTACGCCTGTCTGCTCCAAAATATTGGATTGTACTGTACCTGCAGTGTTCTCGTCGTTGTATCCGTAGCCCTGGTTCTCCACAAACTGCCTGTGAGAGAGGGGGATGTCTTCGTCGAAGCTGGTCTCCCTCATCCGTGTCGAGTTCTGGGAGGTGTCAAAGTAATCTGGGGCAGTGGGCTGCGGAGGGGGTCTCAGGCAGATGTGGGATTCAGGAATGGCGTGGAAGATCAGGAGCAGCCAGCCCTGAGCCACTAAAGCAATGGCCAACGCTGGGTCATCCCAGTCCGGGGCCCTCCCCAGCCAGGCGTTGCCATACAGATAGAAGCCCACCCAGGCCACCCAAAGCAGCAGCGACAGCAGGCAGGTCACCAGCAGCCAGATGGCATTGCAGCGCCACTGACGTGTCTTCCCACACAGGGCCAGGGAGGCGGCAGTCAGCGCGGCTAGTAGGAGGGCTAGCACGTAGCTGCAGGCTAGAGAGAAGTCCAATGGCAGGTACTGACAGGCAGCTCGTCCCTCCCTCAGCACGGTCAGCAGTAGCCACTCAGCGGCGATGATGCCCTGCACGGCACTCAAACCCAGCGCAAGGCCTGTTAGGGCGCAGCCACCAGGGCTCCGGCGCTCACGGCCAATCCTGCGCAGGCGAACACCCTGCACCAGCAAGCAGGAGAAACAGACGGCAAACAGGAGACCCCACAGGGCCCTGCGGAGCAAACATAAAGACTCATCCTGCTCGATCAGGTAAGCAAAGCTCAGGCCGAACAGGCCGAGGATGCCAAGGAGCAGCAGGAGGATGGGTCCCACGCCGCTGCGCTTTTCAGCCTCACTGATGTGGTGTAAGCGGCACAGCAGGACTAGGGCTAACAGGATGGCAGTCAGCACCCCGCCGGCGGCCACTGACTCAACAGCCACACCCCATATGGAGTCCAGGTCACAGAGGAGGGTGTAGGGACGGACAAGGCCCCAGCCGCAGCCTCTTGGGAGAGCCTCAGAGTCCTCGGAGTCTTGACCGGTGGCACGATGAGCAACAGTCAGCAGCAGCAGGAGGAGGACCGGGAGGAACGCCATCTCTGAGAGATCAACAGACCAGAAGACAGAGAGCGATGAAGGAGCAAAGAAGGAGAATGGGGAAAGTCAAAGGAATGGAGAGACAGAACGAGAAAGAGAGTGAGTCATTCTGGTCATAAATGCAACAGAGCTGAGCAGTCAGTCATTCCCACAGTAATCATCCGCCTGTGAGTGACAATGCAGACAATCAGCCACTGCTGTGTTTTAGAGAGGAAACAAAGGACAGCAGTTCATGCAGGGTGAATGACTGAAGCCTCTCCAAACACACAAAAACACACACACATCCTTTTTCACCGCGGCAGCCTGTAGCCCTGCCCTCTTCTGAAGCTCCAGTGTGCAGAGACAGATTGTCAGTATATAATAGTATAATCACCTGGAAATAACTGTGTTTTCGTTACTTTAAAATGACCTGTTTATATCTACTTAGGGAGGAGGTCCTTGTCTATGGAGTCTGCCATGCTTCTACAGTAGCCCAGAATGGACAAACCAAACACCGGCTCTCAGTAGGGCTATTTATGTAGTCACTCCATTAACTGCTTTATTCAGAGTTTTTACTCATTTAAATCACTGAGTCTGTTTGTTTCAGAAAGGAAGAGACCTCTGAGGATGACACAGCTCCTGGTAAAGACCTCCTGAACATCTGGATCTGATAAGTTGAGAAAAAAGGTGAGCTCACATTAGCAGGTGCCAGGCTAACACCTGTCTCTGACGTGCCAAACAGCTGGTTGCAATCTGCAATCCTCACCACTAGACGCCACGAAATCTCTTTAAATCTTACACACTGCTCCTTTAAAGGCTTTCAGGTTTCGTTTTTTGGCAAAAAACAGCATACACGTGGCAGAAAAATACCTACAAACCCAGATAAGCTGCCCTAAGTGCATTCACAAAAAAGTGAGGTCAGACTCGGAGCACCTAAAGTGCTTCTGAGGAGAGCTTCAGGTTTCTGATTTGTCCAGTCTTGTCCAGTGAACCGGCTGCCCGGGCGCTGACAGGAAAGCATCATGCATATTTTTATGAAAAAAAAAACGAGATACAGAGCAGGGAAGTAGTGCGTACAAGCAGTTCTACTCACTATCAGGCATCTAAGGGCATCTAGCAAGGCGTGAGACAATGCATAATACACAGCACACAAATGCACAGCGCCTCGAGCACAAGTACAAACACTTGAGTACTTTTGTGTCCCGGTGAAAAAAAAACAAAAAACACAGTAGCACTCGGTGAGCGAAATCAGTGCTGTCTCAGTCTACTTATTCCTTTATTCATCACAACTGTCAGACAGCCGCACACACACACACATACACACACACGTTCTTTCGTTTCATTGAGGTCTTTGCTGGGATGATCAGTGCTGTCGCTTCACCTGACAAGCTGTGTGTTTTTTGAGAGGTTGATCTGTATTTAAAGCCACCGCGAAGCCGAACACACACGCACACACGCACACACGCCACATCATGCTGCCAGGATACTGTCAACTGTCTCTCCACTACATTGCTAAGCTTTCAGAAATTCTTTCCAAGCTGGCTCATACATTAGTGTGTCAAACAATCTGCTCTTACAAAGAACACACACACACTTTTCTCGCCGCTCCACGCTTGAAGCTACACTTTGGATTGTTTATTTCAGCTGTAGTTTTGACATAAAATATCTCCCGGGGTTCACAAATAGACTGTACCACAATATTTACATACCACATAAAGGACACTGGATATCCCCAGCTTCACATTCTCTCTCTGTGCCAGTAAATCGGGGAGAGTTACATGGCCGAGCTGTCAGGGGAGAGTGGTAGATTTAAATACACACCGGCCAGGGCTACAGGTCACGCACAGTCCTTCCAGCATGGAGCTTATTAAATGGGGCAGACAGCGAGAAAGAGACAGACCCCTCGATGCTAGAAAACAGGGACAGAAATGGGAGGAAGTCTGGCACATCTGCAGCAAATGTACTCAGACTAGACCTGATTTTAATAGTGTGATTTGTCACTTTAATGCATCTGATGTCAGTGCATTTACTCAGGAACTGTATCTGAGCACAAATCTTGTATTTGACTTGCTTTTTTTTACATTTCATGCCACATTTTAGTGAGAAATATTGTACTTTTTACACCGTAACATTTATTTGACAGTAACAGTCACTCTACAAATTAATATTTTGCATAAAAGACAAACATATTGTAAGAAGATATACAATACACTCACTGACCACCTAATTAGATACACCTGTTCAACTGCTCATTTACGCAGATTGTTTATCAGCCAATCACATGGCAGCAGCTCAATGCATTTAGGCATGTAGACATGGTCAAGACGACCTGCTGAAGTTCAAACTGAGCATCAGAATGAGGAAGAAAGGTGATTTAAGTGACTTTGAACGTGGCATGGTTGTTGGTGCCAGACAGGCTGGTCTGAGTATTTCAGAAACTGCTGATCTACTGGGATTTTCACACACAACCATCTCTAGGGTTTACAGAGGATGGTCCCAAAAAATTAAAGTTCTCAGGGTGAAAATGCCTTGTTGATGCCAGAGGTCAGAGGAGAATGGCCAGACTGGTTCAAGATGATAGAAAGGCAACAGTAACTCAAATAACCACTGGTTACAACCAAGGTGTGCAGAAGACCATCTCTGAACCAACGACACGTCCAACCTTGAAGCAGATGGGCTACAGCAGCAGAGACCACACCAGGTGCCACTCCTGTCAGCTAACAACAGGAAACTGAGGCTACAGTTCACACAGGCTCACCAAAACTGGACAATAGAAGATTGGAAAAACGTTGCCTGGTCTGATGAGTCTGGATTTCAGCTGCCACATTCAGATGGTAGGGTCAGAATTTGGTGTAAACAACATGAAAGCATGGATCCATCCTGCCTTGTATCAACGGTTCAGGCTGCTGGTGGTGGTGTAATGGTGTGGGGGATATTTTCTTGGCACACTTTGGGCCCCTTAGTACCAACTGAGCATGGTTTAAACACCACAGCCTACCTGAGTATTGTTGCTGACCGTGTCCATCCCTTTATGACCACAGTGTACCCATCTTCTGATGGCTACTTCCAGCAGGATAACGCACCATGTCACAAAGCTCAAATCATCTCAAACTGGTTTCTTGAACATGACAATGAGTTCACTGTACTCCAATGGCCTCCACAGTCACCAGATCTCAGTCCAATAGAGCACCTTTGGGATGTGGTGGAACAGGAGATTCACATCATGGATGTGCAGTTGACAAATCTGCAGCAACTGCATGATGCTATCATGTCAATATGGACCAAAATCTCTGAGGAATGTTTCCAGCACCTTGTTGAATCTATGCCACGAGGGCAAAAGGGGTCCAACCTGGTACTAGCAAGGCATACCTAAAGTGGCTGGTTAGTGTATGATACACTGTCATAAATTAAACGTATATAAAAAAAAAGTCTCTTAAACACCAGGGGCCAGATGCATAAACCATGTGTACACACAAAAACCATGCATACGCCTTTACCCCACACATAAACTGGTACATATAAAGGAAGAATGTGCGGTTTTAGCTAAGGTAGCTGCAGGTGATATGATGAGCAGATTAAATAAAAGTTTTTATAAATCAGATTAAAATAATGCATATTTCTGTCTTTATGCATACACACTTTTCTAGTCATGAATCTACAAAGAGTTTAATGCATCTGGCCCCTGGTCCGTTTGTTTTGGAGAGGAAGAGACCTCTGTTAAAAAGTTGGCTCCCTGTAAAAACCTCCTAAACAATGAACACTGAAGGAGTTCTAACCAGGGGAAGTTTCAGCTGGTTGTTATCTGCTAGAAGCCACTAAACCCCCCTTAGTCTTACCCACTGACGGCTCCTTTAACTATGGGACAAAACAAGCAACTTGAAGGTGTTACATAGTGCCATAAGTGTAGATGTAAAAGGAGGGACACAGGGAACAAGTCACCCTCAATAAAAAACATAAAAGTAGGACTTTTCTTTAGACAACATTTAAGACATTTACACCAAAAATGATCATAAAGGATAAAATAAATCAGCAGAATGCAGGAACTTAAGTGTTTGATGCTCAAAATTTTCTGGCAGAGGATCTCCGAACCACCTGTTTCATATGTGTCCCCTTCCAGTGTTGAAACAAAACCCACTCCTTTGCTTGGTAATGCTGATAGGCACTATTTATTATTTATTGACGTACAAACCAAACAATCAGTTAGTCATATTAATCAATAATAAAAATAATCATTAGCTCCTGCAATGTGTGAAATAGTTTATAATTGGCTCCATCTTAACCAACCACGACTGTAAAAATGTGCTTACACTTTAATGCGTGATATCAGTAATAATAATCTGATTATAGTGTGTGTCACGGCCATTTTTATGCCTTGAGTACTTTTAAATTTATTACTCAAGTGCATTTACTAATCATACTGAAATACTTTTTCTCTAGCAACCAACTTTAATTTGTAATGAAGTATTTTTTACATTGTGATATTAGTACTTAGATCTGAATTCTGCCCCCACTGATGTTCTATTATTATTATTACAGACACTTTGACACAAAGGAGGGTTGTGTGTTGTTTTTAACATAGTTAACATTATTTGTGAGTTAACTCTCATCTTGTAAGATACGCACAGAGAAATGTCAGTACCTTGGTGGTTCTTTGGCGTGGGTTGAGGTGCTATAAAGCCCTGCTGTCACACAAAGAACTTTTTAGGCCCTCGTATGACTCTTTGAAGGTTCTGTACTGGTTCACGCCCCAGTAAATTAAACTAAGCTATAGAGCCAGCGTTCAACGCCCCCGTGTTGTTCTTTAGAGGTTCTCTAGTGGTGCTGTCTCTAGTAAACTGAACTAAGCTGAAGAACCAACATTTAAAGCCCCTGTATTGTTCCGTAGAGGTTCTCTTCTGGTTCACTCTTCAGTAAACTCACCAAAACAAGCTGAAGAACCAACATTCAAAGTCCCTGTACTGTTGTTCAGATGTTCGCTAGGTGTGCTGTCCCTTGTAAACAAAACTAAACCAAGCTAAAAAGAAAAAACAACATTTAAAGGATTGTTCTTTAGAGGTTCTCCATTGGTTCTTTCCACAGTAAACTAAACTAAACTAGGCTGAGAGACCAACATTTAAGGATCCTTTATTGTTCTTTAGAGGTTCTCTACTTGTTCTGTCCCTAGTAAATTAAACTGAGCTGAAGAACCAACATTCAAAATCCCTGTACTGTTGTTCTTTAGAGGTTCGCTAGTGGTGCTGTCCCTAGTAAGCTAAACTAAACTAAGCTGAAGAACCAACTTTTAAAAGCCCCTGTACTGTTCTTTAGAGGTTCTCCATTGGCTCTTTGCATGGTAAACTAAAGTAAACCAAGCTGAAAAAAAAAAAAACATTTAAAGGATTGTTTTTTAGAGGTTATCTATCAGTTCTTTGCATAATAAACTAAACTAAACTAAACTAGGCTGAAGATGGGTGCTATATAGCACCACAACAGGTGTACCTATGATTACCAGCCAAAGAGCCACATTTGGGTACTGTTTAGTACCATTTTTGTTTAGAGTGTAATTTATGTTCAGAGATTGGCTACTGCAATTTCCCATCAAAACAAGCAGTCCAGTTCTTCCCCAGTTTCCACATACACACAAAACACAAGCATGTACAGGCAGATATTGCCTGCATAGCGGGCCCATCCATTTATTTACAGGCTTTTGATGTGCCTGTATATTTTATGGCAGAAATTGTTTACAACTCCTGAACTATCATTATTTATTTCTGTGAGACCCCTGAGGGCATAATAGTGAAAGATGCATGTGAGCATATGGGTGTGTTTGTGCATATTCATTTGTCTGGAGCTCTTTCATGTATCCTCCAGAGATTTACACCCCCCAAATTCCTCCTCACGCCTCCTCATTACCAAAATTTTTCGCTCCCTCGTTTCCTGCCGTTATTTCAGCCTGTCGTTTCCTGTCGCCTTGTTGCAGCAGCTCACTGCCGCTGGTTATTATTGGTCTACATTAACATCAATCAGTGCTTATAGAGGGATGAGTCACCAAAACACACACAAAACCACAGTGCACACACACAAACACTGTACGGTTACCTGCAGATTGGCACAATAACACACATACTCCTGATAAACTCATGCTCTCTTTTAACATGGTGTTGTTTTTCTAGTGATAACCATGGTTACGCCCCCTCTCTAAATGACAGGAATAAAACAAAAGGGAGAGGAGACAAAGAGAGAAAGGCTCACTCATCCTCAACAAGCTGAGCAGACTGCTCCTCCTCTGTCTTTTTTTTTTTGTTCTTTTCTTTTTGTCTTCTTTGTCACACTTTCTAATGACAGAGCCTGTGAAACCGCACAGTGCAGACAAGAGACACTGAGACTGGAGCTTGTGCACACTGGTGAGTGACCACTTTCTCCTTCCCTCACCCTCTCACCCAGTCACTCTCTCTCATACAGATGGTTGCTCTGGCTGCTTTTGGAGTGGGGACTTGGCACAGCTGAAGGCTGAAGGATGCACACAGAGGGCCACACATGTGCAAAATCACCAATGCTCCTGCAAACATGCACGACACACACGACATAACACACACCTACGCACATGCCACACACTTGAGTCCCCTGCTTCTCACTAATATGAGTAATGTGCAAAGAGAGACAGGGAGAGAGAAAGAGAGCCCCTGGCCTTCCGCTTTGTGCAGCACAGAGGATGCTGCTGCCGTCTCATCCTCCCCTCCCTCCCATCTTTCTAGACATGTTTCTTTCTCTGTCACTCCCGCTCCATGCAGCCATTTCTGTCCTCCCCTCCATTTAAAATCCTCTATTCTGTCGGATTTCAATGCCACCTCTCCTCCAGAGCAGCCAGAGCGGTCTCATCTCTCTGCTACATTTGAAGATATGCTGTGAAAGATGCGCCTCACACACCTCCTCTCCCCACATTTCCTCCCTCTGTTAACCCCCCCACCATCTAATCCCAAACACACACCCTCCTTCCTTCCATTTTGGCTTCTCCTTCTTCCCTCCGTGTGCCCCTTCCTCCTCCCTCCGCCCCCCCTTGCCTTTATTCTTGTGTATCTTACGTAACTGGGGAAGGATCCAGCTCCTGCCAGTTCTGCTGCATGGCTGCTGTTTCTCAGGCATCATCTTCCTCAGTGCCAAGCAGCCTGCTGGCACTCAGAGGTCCATCTTAGTTTTGTATTCTGCGCGTAGCGGGGTTACATGCATTCAAGCTGCACGTGTCACTCAGACACACAGGCTGGCATAATGCCCATGTGTGCTGGCTCCATTTGCATGTAAATATAACATTCTGCGTGGCGACATGTATTATGCATCTGTGTGTGAAGGCACCACATTCTCACACAAAGCTGAATGTGACAAGTATGCAGCGTGCATTCCTTACACACACAACAGGAAAACAGGCGCGAGAGTGCGAATGTGCAGCACTGCAGTCCTTCAAATCTGCTCCAGGCAGGATAGGCAGGGATGTCCTGTACAATTACCTCCTCCTATAATTATCAGACATAGCACACAACCAGATGCTGTCTAATTACCGTGGTGATAATTGGGAGGATTATTGCATTTTGACGACTCGCTTCAATTCTCGTTTTTTTTTTTCCTCCTACTTTTGTTTTATTCAGACTACTGATAGTGTAAATGTGCAAGAGAGAGTCTACATGAGTGTGTAGGTGTACGGCTGGGAACACTGTGATCCAGCTGTTGAGGTGAGCAGGTCATTTGCAGGACCTGTGCTGGCATCTGCTAGCTGGTGACGCCATGCAAGGCTGCGCAGCCTTATCCACTGTCTTCGCTAACACTAATAGACCTTTCCTTTTCTGACAGCGCATAAATTTACATCTTACATCAGTGGCTGGGATTACATAAGGCCTTTAGATATCAGTCATGTTAAATTAGCCCAGGCTGTCTGGACGTCCAGGCTCACTGTGTGACAAGTGCTTCAGATTAACAACACATCTGCACGTCTACATAAGCTTCAATGCTCTACTTCCTATAGGTTTGTCATCGTTTGCTTTTTGATCAGCTGCTACTTCTGTCTTAAGCTCTCTTGACCGTCTCTGATGTCTTGAGTGAGAATAATTGCCTTGAAGTTGCTCCTATAGTTGGATTCAGACCTGAAACATTGCCCAGAAAGAAGACAAAGAAGTAATAAGTACTGTTAAGGACGTGCCTGTTTTACCTGAGGTCCTAGATATGTCACACATTTGTCTTGTGTCTCTCTGACCAGCTGGTTGGCTGGACACTTCTTTCTTGCTTCCTTTATATGCATGTTCAGTCACCAAGCCGGCATTTTTATATCTATCCTCGTCAAGCTTCATTTAAAAAAAGAGCCTAATGTGGACATACTCTTACTGTATGCTGTGTTCAAACTATGAGCAACAGGCCACAAGTCGTTTTCAATGGAAGCTAGTGACATGAAGCTACAAACTGAGGCCCAACATTTGTGACTGTGGACAGGCACGACGCGCTACAAATCAAAGCTGAGCTGACCTCAACTTTTTTCAGCATTCCGATGACGCAGTGAAGCGTCAACCAATTTTGTTTCTACCTGTGGTACTGTGTTATTTAGCATAGTTAGCTGATGCTATGCTAGCTTTATGTACATTATTGCAAAGTGATGAAATGTGATGTGAGCATAGGGCTCAGACATTGATCAAAAATGTGGATACTTTATGGCCAAATACAAAAAGGGTTTGAGCAGCACTTTGATAGCAACTAGGTGATAATGTAGCAGGTCATGCTGTTGCTGTGTTGCTCATAGTGTGAACACACCATTAGACAACACCCACATTAATACAATTTCATTTTAAAAAGCATAACTATTGCTTTGTTTACGCCTAGCATTCACACTGCCCCCACAATTTCAAGTGGTATTGCTCCATTTCATTTGTATTTGCAAGCTTTCAGAAAACATGAACAAATTCAGATGAAGTAAATGGAAAAGATGGACAGAAGGCTTCG
The DNA here is from genome assembly GCA_019142605.1 of Cephalopholis sonnerati. Taxonomy (NCBI): domain Eukaryota; kingdom Metazoa; phylum Chordata; class Actinopteri; order Perciformes; family Serranidae; genus Cephalopholis; species Cephalopholis sonnerati. Next base: position 25,077,992 of record JAGQAX010000016.1, read on the forward strand.
TCTATGTCCATATATGTATGTGATGTTAAGCATAAATGAGCCCTTAGTCTGGACAGGTGGCAACAGAGACTTTTGGAAATGATGACGCATACACCCACGTTCACTTCTCATGGGTCTTATCAGTCACAACGGGTCAAACCAAAACATTATCGCTCGGTTTTCATATGTTCTGTGATTTTATCCTTCTTGTATGGGTACCCCCTTCATATTGCCATGGCTCCTTCTGGTGATGGATCAAGATTCCAGCTGGTACCACTCTAATATGTTGCTGTATTAGCTCTTCTGCATCGACTCCCAATCATTTTCCATCACCTTGGCTGCCTTACACTCATGATACTGTCAAGCCCCTTCCCCAATGGACAAAAAACCGCCAACACCAACTTCCACTTGGCTTTTGCATTTTATGGGTAAGATTACAATCGACATTCACTCCCGGGTCAAATGACTCTGCAGTATTCATGATTATTTATTGGCTCTGGCTCTGATCAGCAGTGACGGAAAGACGACACCTGGGTGAACGTGCTAATTTTAGCCCCTTTGCCAGCAGGATCGGTCTCAAAAGACCGTCTGTCTTGGTCCAAGCAACACTCGAACATCTTTCAAAACAGTCGCACCTTGAAAGAGAGACTAAATATGTGAGATGTATAAAAAGAACTAACCACCATAACATTTTCAGTGGCCTCCATGCTATTTTTTGCTCTTTACTAACCTATTTTTCATCCTGTTCTTGATGTTGAACGTGGCACTCCAGAAAAAAATTTTAAATAACAGTAAGGCATACTTGTGTGCTGAGTCATGTACATGGCTCTGGCCTACTGGGAATAACAAAGCAGTCTATCACCTATTTTTAATGGATTTTCCCATCTTTCAAAAACCTGCATACATGCGCTAATTTGGGTGGGAAAAGGGTTTCAGTAACAGTCTCACCTCGCCATCAGTCCAAGCAAATACATCTCTGGTCTTACTTTTCACCATCTCCGTAGTATTTTCTGTAACTACGCAACCAACCACAGAGAAGACAATCTTCTTATATATGAATGGTCATGTGATATGTGTTTTATTATTTTGGTAGATTATTTCTGAAACGGAGATAAATGCAAATCATTCTTGTTTTAAAACGCTGTTTTAAAATTTAAATGTACTAGTATGGATGTGGCCTTAGCTAGTATCCTCATCCACAACAGAGAGACTCTGCCTTTCTCACTCAAGGACACTTTGACAGGACACATGGTCGCTATAATCCCTGAACTTTGCAGAGATGGCCTTCCTTACCAATCGTACATTCAGTCAGAGACCTCCTACGCGGAAAATTGTGAAAGCACAGCCAGTTTACATGAGAGTTCCAAGTCGGCGTTTTCAGAAAGGCATCTCTTTTGTAAGTTTGCTGAAGTAAACAGACCTGGCATCAAAGCTCCATAGCTGCATGCACAGTGAACCTTTAATACAAGTTTCCTGTGCATAGATACACATTTACAGTAACTCAATCCTTAGGTGTTTTTTTTCTTTCTTGTCTCTGAATAAATGCAAAGGAATGCATTTAGCTCCCACTGGAAACTCATCCAACGTCCTACTTCAAATAAAATCTGTCTGACTTTGTCTCCAATCTCTCTACGTCTAACCCTCCAGAGTGACGTCACCAATCCCCTATTTGGCGGATAAAAAGATGGGAATAATAAGGGGATGAGGACGAAGAAAGAGGGGGAGCGATGCGGTAGACGTCAAGGTATGACGTATGGGTGTGCTGAAATATTGAAAAGGAGTTAGCGAGGACAAGTTTGAGGAAAAAATAGACTTGCAGATGACAGGAGGAGCAGGGCTTGAGAGAAAAGGCAGATTGAATGGCGAGACTGAAAAAAGTGGTAGTCCATTCACTGCACCGGCCTCTTGGGTGTCACCATGAAGAAACTGACAGTGGAAGTATTTTCCCCAGCCATCCTAATTAGGCCTCATTACCATGTGACTGGGCTCACAGCAAGACCATATGCTAATTGACTTAACAATTAACAGCACCAGTGCTTTAAACCCCTCCCTCTGCTCCCCGTTCTTCTTCCTCTTCCTCCTCCGATGCGGTCAGATGTGAAGGCATCCCAAACCTAAAAATGGCCACGGACCTCCGGTGTCATGTGTTCTGCTTCTCTGTGATGTCAATAAGCATCTTCTGTTACAGATGCAGTAATGGGGTGAATGGGGGGGTTGATCACAGGAGCCCAATGAGATCAGATTTGGTTAGAGAGAGTGATAGTGATCAGAGGAGCAGGAGAAACAACGGGCGAGTGCGCGAAGGAGGAATTGGAGCAAGCCTTTTGCCTGGAGCGTGTGTGTGTGTGTGTGTGTGTATGTGTGTGTGAGAGAGAGAGAGGGAGAGTAGGAGGGGTGGGCGCATGAACACAAATGCACATATGAGAGGAGAAACAGCGAAGTTCCCATGTATGTGAAAATCCAGCTCATACACTCAGCTGTGCCATGTGTACATAAAGAGGCCGCACACACACACACACACACACACACACAAAATCATCCAAACAAGGTACATATGGCATCAGCCCCGAGGAGAGACTGTAGCATCCTCTTTTCCCATGAGGAAGCTAACTAACTCATGAAAGCACAGCCTGAGAATAAACAGCTCCACTCTGCTGAATATTGATTAATGATGGAAAACAGAACACTCCAAAATAGGCCCGGGAGCTTTCTGAGTACACAAATACAGCACTGACGGAGGCTCGAGGCTCACGTATCATCTATCTATTGACCAACAAAAAGTCAATCCATGCATTGACTTCCATTTCCATGCAAACTTCCTTAGTCTAATTGGACTCAAGTGGCCATTTAAGTGCAATTTCTTCCCAGAGTTAGACAACAAGCCTTTTGTTTATGAGGCCAGCGTGGGAGGGACGCGTCTCCTAAAGGGGACACCCTTGGTTTTTAGCTGACCTAAGGAGCAGTTTAATGCAAACACACAGTTGGAGAATGCTCTTTTTTCTCTTCTTTCTTTCCAGCTCACCCCCTCTTTTAACAATGGCCACATGGGAGGGTCCCTGGGGGGTTCCAGAAGAGTGTGTTTGTTTGAGAAGACCATTGTTACTTGTGTGTGTGTGTGTGTGATCCACATAGGAGGAATGACATCTAACCTCTAAACCAAAGACTGAAGCAGTGATTGACACTCCCAAAATATCCAAATGCATTGTGGGGTGAAAATGGAGGCACAGCCACTAAAAGACACCAACGTTTTCATCCTCGTGAGAAAAAAATGTGCCACATCCAATCAGTCCTTAAATTTCTCACGGGTCAAAGTCCTCCGTGTCTTTTAGTTAAGCTTAACATGATTTGATCAAATGCCCTTTGAGGTCAAGGCCGTATGTGCCAAGCCCTGTGCGTAAATTTACATTAACGTCTACAACGCTGCGTGCCCTTTCTGCTTCACACACCTATGCATTTGGTGCATCGACATCGCCTTTCTCCCCGGGCTGTCAGTGATGTAACTTCCACCTCAGTGTTAATAAGCCAACACAACCTGAGAGATGCATTCAAATAAACCGAGACCCCCTGTGCTGGAATAGTCACAATATATATATAAGGCACACGCATCCCCACAGTCACACTCCCCCTACCCCCAGTCTGTTAACCAGTACCCTATGGGCTACATGGTCGGCAGCACGTACCTTAATCGATGTAAACAAATCCGATCGAGGACGAAGGCAGATGCACAGTTGTCAGGTTGGATGGGAGACTGGGAGAGTAATAATGTCACATTTCGGAATGAGCTCCGCTCGCAGCGTTTGCGTATTCTCTCTCCATCCACATGGACTCGTACGCGATCAGCCCAGATGATTCCTCCTGCTCCGGCTTTTGAAACCTGAGGGACCCGGGGGTTCAGCCCGTGTCCGTTGTCCTCAGAGGCAGAATGGGCACGGACGAAACGCACCGGGGTGTCAGGATTAAAACGAGCTTCTTGATCGTTTTCCCCCTAAATCCTTTGTTCAGCGGTGCGCATCTTTGACTTTCACTCTGCACCAATGAAGGAGCAATCATCAAAAATTCATAAAACACACAATGAGTCGAAATCCTGTGATGCGCAGAGATGGGTCCCCCCTTAAAAATAAAAAAAACCTGCTGCCGGATCCCCCCTTCTTCTCCTTCTCCTTCTTCTCCAGCTACTGCGCTGATTACGCCGCTGAATGCTCGGGCTGACGCTCACTGCTCCCCGCTGCACATCTCCCGACTGAATGCATCACCAAAACTGCGCTCCGCATAACGCGCGTACTGGTAATCCCTCTCCGCACACACACGCACGCACACACGTAGCCTACACACAGACAAAGTGACAGCTCTCCTGACTCCTCTCTGTCCTCCCTCCCTTTAACTGGTTTACTCTCCGATAAATTAATTGGTGCCTGACAGGGGGACCACCTTAATGCATCCTTTCTGGACGCACAGCGGGTCCCTCTCTCCTACACACACACACACACCTCCTAAATATTATCTTAATGTCACTGTCACAGGTTGTACACACAGTTTGGACTCTTCTCCTGCTTGGTTCCAAATTGCGGTGCTGTTTTTGCCTCGGTTACTGCGCTAAGTCATGGAAAATATGCCAATACAGTGTCAAGTTGAACTGTTAAAACTCAATTTCCTGGTATACCTTTCAGAATAAAGTTCCTAGACTAATTTCACACTATTCTACTTACTAAAAATATACATATTGTGAGTATTTTTGCAATAATACAATCAGCTTTTCCCTCATAATTGTACATGGACTGTATTCATGTAGTCATTTAAAATAACTGGCCTGTCATTCATTCATTCATAGACACAGAGTGGTGGCAAAAAGCTGTCGTGCAAGGCAGTGTTCTAACAATCAAAAGTAAATTAGAACTCTTTTTGTCCTCAAGGATACTCCAACATGTGGACAGAGGTCAAAAGGAGCCAAGGATTTACCCAGGAACCCTGCGATCCACAGTGGCACCCACTGAGTGAGTATTTCACACAGACATGTTGCCCTGTTGTTTCTATTTAGGCCACCATTTTTTTTAAATGATGTCAAATCCCTGCCCCATTCCTCTGCCAGTCATATGTTTTAATTTAAAGAAGAGACACTCTTATTTTGAAAGTAATCCAGCCTCTTTCCCAGGCTCACCCTGGTTATTTCTGTCTCCTTCACACAGCCACAACCTGCTATGGTGCTTATTATTTCTCCCCCTTGTCACATGCTTGTTGCCTCAGCTGCTCCAGTCCATCTACATGGGAGGCTTTCAATGGTGGAGCCCCCACTACCCCCACTACGTCCACCCCCACCCCCCTGCCTTTATGCTGGTGCATGATGAGAGCCAGTGGAAGTCATCTGTGGCAATGTTGTCACAATTTGCACTGTGTCCCCAAACTGCAGCCATGGACAAGCAGGAGCAGAGCATGGCAGCCATGACACCTCTGACCAGGTAATCACAATGCTGCCGGTGGCCTGGAGAAGCAAACCTCCCCTCTCCACCCACTCACAGAGTTAGATCTCATTTTATGGGATTGCCAGTGACATTTTATAATCTACATATTAATGATAAAAAAGCCAAATCCCGCTGCAATTTGATGGGAACACTGGGAACCAACAACCGGTCACACTCACATCCTGCGTGGGATTTGCCCTCTCTTTGCGTCTTTTCCCCCCACTTTCCCTTTCACACGCATAAATACATGCAAAGTGAGATGACATGCGGACTCTGGGCAGTAAGGAGGCGTATCATATGGACTGGCAGCTGAGGATGTGAGACTAATCTGACAGGTGCAGGCTGAGAGAGTGACAGCATGGGAAGAGGGGGGAGGAGGAGGAGAAGGAGGAGGGGAGGGGTCACTACTCGAAACAGGACGACTAAGGAGATTAATGGCTCGCTCGCTTTATCAGCAGACGGGCTCAGGCAGTACATCATCAATACCATCCTTATTCTCATCATCTTTGTTATCAGCAGTGAGAGATTGTGTACCGAAAAGGTAATCATTAAACTATCACACAGAAGTAATCACAATAAATGGATTTGGAAGAACATCACCGGGCGGATAAAGAGACGATGGGCTCATGAGCAAAGAAACACAAAGGGCCCATGTCTAGGTATATTTGTGCCTTTCTGTAGTCGTTCTGGTCTGGTAAAGGTCAACTTGTGTCTCTTTGGTGTATGTTTGCACCTTTGTAGGTTCTTTTTTGTCTCTGTTGCCATTTTGTGTCTCTTTTAGGTCGGTACACGTTAAGTGACATTTTGCAGGTGACCTGGAGGGCCCCTGACACTTTGGTCCCCTGGGCTTGTGTCAGGTAGGCCCATTCATGGTGTAGGATGACGGTGTCCTTAAAGGGGACCTATTATATTCATACAAGTCATATGTTCATATTAAACATGGCCAAAGTTTTCAATAATTAAAAGTAGTTCTGTCACCATAACACGCTAATTTCGATTAATTTATCACAGAAAAAAATAACGCGTCAAAAAAATTAACATTGATTAATCACGTTCTGTGGTGCCCTTTGACCCAGTGTGTCATTCAAGGCCACAGTGGCTTTGTCACATGATGGAGGCACACGAGACAATGTTGCTTGGCTCCGTGAGTAGAACATTTACATTTAAAAAATGACCAGATGGAGCTGCTGATAGGAGCACTGTTCTCTTCAATGTCATCAGTGAGGAATTTTCGTACCATCGGACCACTTAAAGCCAGAAATATAGCGAACCCAGAGGTCAGATCTAGCATAGCCTCTGATGCTAGCACTTGCAGCCGGCCTTTTCAAGCCACACTCGACCAGGCGTTCAGACACAAACTGAGTAAGTCTACGTGTGATCAGCCAATTCCCTTGCAAAATGGATTGCAATGGACCGCAGACCAGTTTCGGTGGTAGAGTACAGGGGGGCAGTTGTGTCCAAAATCCAGCAGCTTTACTACGACACATCTACTAAAATACTTTCACAATAAAAACTGATGCGATTAAACTTAGGTAAACGTAAGCTAACATCAACTCATGATGGGTTTCTTTATGTGGTTATCTGCTCCAGGCACACTACTGCTAGTGTTTACATTACATACACTGCTACATGTAGCTACATGCTAACATCAAGGTAATGTAATTTTGGTTAACAGTGTTAATTTCTTCCCAAATTTGGATCATATTCCTGCTGCAATGCGATCTCATCCCTACTGGTCAAAGCCCCTGGTGTTACTAAAATGACGCTGAGGGCAGCTTTTTGCATCGTGTTTTGATAAAGACAGGGTTGGCGCTAAGAAGCATTTAGCTGCAACTGATCTTATGTTTGTTTGTTTCAATCACTAGTCTCTTGGGTCAAAGTCCTTTTGCACTGCATCTTGACATAGAAGAGGTCGGCGGTAAGAAGGCGTCAGCAGTTAGGCTTAGGCAACAAAACTACTTAGTTATACTTAGGAGAAAATGGCACACGTCTCTAAAAAACACTCGGCTTTGAGTGGCAAAAACGTTGCATCTCCTTGGTCATTGTCCAGTATTTGTTGGACCCATCCACCTCCCCTCTCACCCAGCGTGAGGAGACTTTCATGCTCTATAACCTACCTCCGTTGCGGTGAGAATTTAGCTATGACATAGATGTGTTTACATTGGTGTTGGGACACTGCCCAAGCGGCGTACTTAACACTCTTGAAGTGTGACCAGGCTACTTGCAGGCAGATTTAGAGGCTTTATTGGGGTTTTTAATAGTAGAAAGTCCGGCTATACTCTTGTTATAATTATTTCCCAGCTGCAATGACGGTGCAGAGATGCAGAGATACAGAAGACCAGGAAACACTGACCAGTCAGAGCAGACTGGTCTATCTCTGGAAAGGAGGCTCACAGAGACAGGTGCTAAAATGGAGTGTTTAGACAAAGGGCGAATACAGGTAATCCAGCACAGGAAAATAGAGTATTTTTTGACCACTAAAGCATGTAAACATGTTCAAGTACAATCCAAAATATAAGTATGACTCTGAAAATGAGCACAATAGTTCCCCTTTAAGAGGTGTATTAACATACAGCTACTAAATGTGGTGCTTTGAGGATAAATTTGACATTTTGGGGAAAAGGCTCTTTTGATTGATACCACTCTCATGTCTGTACGATATGTAACATGAGCCAGGAGCTGCTTAGCTTAGCTTAGCTTAGCATGAAGACTGGAAATGGGTTAACTGTCACCCGGGCTCAGTTCAAAGGGAATCAAATCTACCAGCACCTCTTAACCTCATTGATCAACATGTTAAAACTCTGTTGTTTCATCCATACAAAAATCGAAGTGTAAAAACAACAATATGCAGTGTTAACTTCACACCATGTGGTTGTCAAGCAACCAGCAAAGACTCCTGGAAGTTACTGGTCCCAGTCAAGAAATTTGTAGAAAAAATTAAACAAACCAGATATACCTGTAGTATTGATTTCTATAAGTGCTGGTAAGTGGATATTGTTACCTTTGGACCAGTAAAGACCCAGCCCACCCCCATCAGGAAAGTGATACAGATCATAAAGACACAGACTAACAGACTAAGGAACAGTTTCTTCCTCAGAGCTGTAACCTCCATCACCCCCTCCTCCACAACACATGCACTCACACACACCGATCTATAGCTGCTGAGCACTGATTGAGGACAAGCACTTTATACTGTGCAATAACTTGACCTACAGTGCACTTTAAACCTGCTGCTGCCATTATTTCTTTATATTTAAGACACACTTCATATTGTTATTTATGCTTAGTTACCTGCCACTGTTTTATCTTGTCATTAGCTGTGTCTCAATTCAGGGACCGCAGCCTTTGAAGGCCGCATTTGAAGACCGATGGCGTCACATCGGCTCGACCAAGGCTGTCCCAATTCGAAGGGTCCTTCAAATGCTGCTGAGAGATGCAGCTTTCTTTCCCAGAATTTGGAGGATGCAATGAATCCTTCGTGGCCCAGCTTATCCTAAGATGCATTGCGTGCCGGTGATGATTATATATTAAGTTAAGTTAACTAACAGTTTTTAACTAGCTAACAGTTCTTAACATTACTATTAGCTGAAGGTACACAGCTTTAACAGTCTTACCTGAAAATGGTCCTCCATCGGCCTGAAATATATCAAATGGCGGTGTCTCCGGCTGTGAATCATCTCCTCAAGTATTTAATAACAAAATGATATATATAATAACAATCCTCTGGGTCCATGATTTGGGGCTAACTAACTTACTAGCTTACTCTGTCTTTCATCAGGTGCAGCTGGTTGCTAGTATCTGCGGTTTTTACCTTGTTCTTATCTCGTCTTAACATTTTAAATTTAGCGTTCTTTTAGTGTTTTTATTTTGTTTGTGTGCAGCTGTCGGCCTGAGAGTAATCAAACATAACTTTGCTGTACACACAATCAAATATGTATTACATTATGTCTTAATCACTTAGCTGTTTCCCCCTCTTTCCAGTCTTTATGCTATGCTAAGCTAAGCTAACAGGATGCTGGAGTAGCTGTTAACCACACAAATGTCAGAGTGCATTTGATATTCTCATCGAACAGAGTGTGTTTCCCAAAATGTTGCGCTGACCCTTTTGTACATACTGTATACACATATACTTCACATACATGTAACCTACAGTTCTGGATATGTTGACAAAGATCTTAAATATTCTAAGTTGAGTTTAAAGCTAATAACAACCATGACACCAGATCACAGGCTTGCATAAGCTCCCAACTCTGAACTGGAGAAGATTAGTTTCTCTGTGTTATTCACCATGTTACTGGAATAAACTGCAAAACACAGAGTTTTTGTTTGCTCCTCTAGGATATTTGTGATCGTTGTAATTAGTGTGACTGTGTGCGTCATGGCAGGTTTTGTGTGAGAGAATTGTCTTGTGATGTTTGTGACTTCCTGAATAAATGAAGCTTGACTAACTTCCCCCGACAAAGCCCGCGAGCTAAAACGTGTTTTGGTCGCTGAAGTCCTCCTTTTTTTGTAAATATTCTTCACATTCATAGAGCTCTGCGTGGAAGTGGCAGTGTTGTAAAACATTGTCCTGCTGCGTGAAGAACTGGAGAACTTCTGCTTCAATATTTTTAGAGGGTGACAAGGTACCTCTGTATTAGTGTGATGATCATGCGCGGGGCTCAGTCGCTGACTAATATAGCTTTACAGACAGGCAGCAGACTAACTTTGGCTCTGCCTGGTGAGTTATTGTCCTTTAATGAGGAGAGCACATGCTCGTGAGATGTCATCCGGACAGGAACAACAGTGTCACAGTGCTGTCTGTCATGTTTCCTTTGGTTTATGTACTACATATGTTGCCCTGTATGTAAAGGTTTTTATGCCTCTGTCTCTTTCTGAAGTGTCAACCCCCCCCTCCACATTTTATCTCTGCTTTTGTTCTGTCTTTCCTCTCTCTCATCCTTCCCCTCATTACATGCCCCCCGTGCTGCCCGGAGGTTGCCTCACCTCGTTAAGACCTTGCTCGGCTCAAACACAATGAACCACAGAAGTGACGGCGGGGTGGCCGACACACAGGCCGCATGTTGCATCTGTTTCCAGTGACAAGCATCAGGATGAAAGTCTATGACCTCGCAGGATGTATTCACTATGACAGGATGCAGGTGTCCAAAATTAGCAGGAAGAGAGTCTAATTTTGCCGAGCACTTTGTTTTCAGACGCACATCTCATTTTTAAACTGGTTACAATGTTTCTCAGAGGCAGGGGATGTGACGCATTATAGAGAAAAGGTCAGCTGAACAAGTGTAATGTGTGTCAGTACTACCAATACTGACATTTATCAAGTCTGGTTTAAATATTCATTTCTAAATACATGAAAACAGACACCAAATAAAATGCATATATACATTTATCACTACACTTTAAGGGGCACTCTGCCCAGTGTAAACATAAAAACCAGTTTATCCACCATGGGGTGAACTACCTACAGCCAGTGAATATAGCTGTAATGTCTTCTATGACTCTGGGTGAGCTTTGTCAAGTCTTAACGGAGCAAATTTCTTCAGCTTTATGGCATTTACTGAGCTCACTGGACTGTTTGTGCGGCGTCCCTTTGTGTGTGCAGGCTGTTCTCATGCTCTGTTCACACTTATACCAAGGATAATACTTCTTATACCAATGATACCAATGCACCAGAACATGTATATAACGCATGGCTGCAATCACCTGACTAATGCGCTGATGTGAGTAGAGACAAAGTGGTATTAGGACCGAAAGTTCCCATAAGGAGGAAGGCTGGGGTCGTAGATCGGTCAATAAAAGTACGTTGTCACACTACGTGAAGTACGAAACTTTGCTGTAACTACATAATATGACAACACCTAACCATGATTCCTTTTCTAAACCTAACCAACGTAACTTAACTTTCCTTAACCTAACCTGCATACATTTATTTTCTTTAACCCAACCTACGTAACTTTAACTTTCTTAACCTAACCTATGTTACTTTACTTTTCTTACCCTAACCTACGTAACTTTACTTTCCTTGACCTAACCCACGTAATTTTCCTTTCCTTAACCTAACCAGGGTAGCGTAACTTTCCTTAACCTAACCTACATAAATTTACTTTCCTTAACTTTCCTTTCCTTCACTTTACCTAACCTGACCTAACTTTCTTTGACCTAACCTTCGTAACATAGCTTGCATTAACCAACCAACGTAACTTTCCTTTCCTTAACATAGCCTATGTCACTTTCCTTTCCTTAACCTTAGCTATGTTACTGTCCTTTCCTTAACCTTATCTATGTAACTTAACTTTCCTTAACCTAACCTCCATAAGTTTATTTTCTTAACCTAACCTACGTAACTTTACTTTTCTTAATCTAATCCACGTAACTTTAATTTCCTTAACCTAACCAGGGTAGCATAACTTTCTTTAACCAACCTATATAAAGCTACTTGCCTTAACCTATCAACGTAACTTTTCTTTCCTTAACTTAACCTAACCTGACCTAACTTTCCTTGACCTAACCTACGTAACATAGTTTGCCTTAACCTATCAACGTAACTTAACTTACCTTAACCTGACCAACATACCTTAGCTTTCATTAACCTAACCTGCGTAACTTTACCTTAAGTATGTAACATGACAATGGCTAACCATGATTTTACCTAAACCTAACAAACATAACTTTACATTAAGTACGTAACTTTACGTGAAGAACGTAATGTAAGGACAACCGGCGATGATTCTTTTCCTGAACCTAACCTAACCGGTAGGGACGCGTATTTATTAGATATATTATGAACTGTTTTATGTATATCATATGAGAATATAGTACCTTGGTTTGTGTGTGTGTGTGTGTGTGTGTGTGTGTGTGTGTGTGTGTGTGTGTGTGTGTGTGTGTGTGTGTGTTTGTTAGGCAGCTCAGCCTCTGTCCGATCTCACAACTCACCAGAAACTCTCTGATCTTTCTGCCATTTCCCTTTAGTCCCTCTCTACTTTCCTCTCATCTCTGTAAGTTTATGGATCAGATTCATGAAGCCCCAGGAAAATGTTCTTCAGCTGAAGCTGAAACATTGATGAATGTTTTCGCCTCAGTTTTAATAAAACTTTAGAGCCCCTTTAGGTTGACTTTGTACACCTCTAAAACTCGTCCCACACTCTGAAACACATAAAACTGTTCTCACTTTGCGTGGAGACCACAAAGGTTTGGGAACATGAAGTTAGAAAGACATGGGAGTTTAATTGGGATGAAGGATTTTAAGGAAAGGATGCTGCATTATGGGAAGTGTAGAATCCAGTTTTTGGAGCTTCATTCAAAATACTAGGGACTACAAATCAAGATATGTTGCTGCTTTGATTTGGACCATTCTTTCATATGTCCTGACACTCCCTTAACCTTATGGAAGTGTGTTACTAAAACACCACAGTGGCCCTTTAAAGTGACTAAAGGGAACAACAATTTTTGAAATTGGCCCAGTATGTAGGAGACCTCTGCAGCAGATAATGGCAAAGCATGCGTCCATGTAACCACTCAAGACATTTGTTCACTTCAGTAGAGCTTTTTTCCCCCACTGACAATTATTCTAAGTGTCTGACAGCATTATGGAAAGCACCCTACTGAGACAGACCCTTTTTTAAAGAGTAAGAGCCGTTTTGTTTAACCAGAAATAGCCCCGAAATTATCATCGCCAAACCCACCAGACTCCATTTCAACAAACAGTCGTTTTAGTGTGTATAGAGCCAACATATTTTTTCATCTCACTGGATGAATTAAGGGATTTTTTCAACCAAACCAGAGTTGGTGACTGTTTGAACAGTGGACAGAAGAGTGAGTTTTATTTTGTGCTTGTTGACTGTGAATGAATTGTTCTTTACAATAATAAAATAACTGTTTATTTAAGTGGAGTCTGGTGGGTTTGGTGATAGTGATTGTGGGGCTGTTTTCGGGTAGCAAACAAAGAGGTCTCTCTCTTCAAGAATCCCTTCCATAATGATGTCAGACACTTGAAATATTGATCTGATCTTGTTACTAGCAAAACCAAACACTTTTAGTGGACGTAATTTGACAGTGCATTTGCATTGCAGCCTGTTTGGACGCTGTTAGCTGCAGCCCTCTTGCTAAATACTGGACCAATGTGAAAAATACTGAAGTCAACCCTTATGTTACCCATGTTTTTGAGGATGGATTTATATATTGGCTTCTTTAACAGGGATGTTGCAGATTAATAAACGTGGCTGTAAATGTGCAAGTAAGCTAAACATTTAATTTGATCTGCCCGTGCTGTGCAGTAAAATATGCTGACTTGGTCACTGAGGTATTGCAGGTATTGTGTTTAGTGGGATAATCCTGACCTCATCTGTTCATCTCAGTGACTTAAGCCCTCCGCCTGTCACTGGCCTTTCAGAATACTGAAAACCTGCAGAGGCCATGACCTTTTGAAGTAGCACAGCCCCGCAGACGAAGGTATAGATATTAAAGGTCATCTGAATGACTTAAAACAACCCATAAATTTGCATGTGCTGTATCTGGAGGATACATGCACACAAGCACTCAAACGTACACACACAGGTCTTATCTGACTACCTCTAAGACCACCACATCGACCGTAGCGCACTTGTTTTCATTCAGTGAGCCTTGGAGACCTTTCTGTCAGCTCCTCAGGTTTCTCAATGGCTCTAAACAGGATTTAACCCCCAGAAGGTCAGGGTGAGGTCAGTGGAATAAAGGCAGCTCCAGGATTTACCTTCCTCCTCCAACATCCAGTCGCCGTGTCCACATGCTGAAAGTGACATATTGTTTTTAAAACCCGTCTCAAGGACCCAGGTGGATAAAGGATGCTCTTTATTTATCAGCAGAGCAGAAATGTCACCTGACACATAAAAGATGAAAGCGGGATACAGGGAGGTCATCGAAGATCAGATGAAGTGAGATTTTTATTTACCAACAGGGACATTCGTCTTACTCTAAATGCAGACAAATGAAAACACACTACGGTCCATGTGGTGGTCTTAGATAAGACTGCTGGGTGTGTATGTGTGAGTGCCTCTGTGCATGTGTCCTGTCCTCCAGATACAGAACATTCAGATCTACATGTGGGTTGTTTTACGTCATTCAGATGACCTTTAGTATGAGCATGAAGTTGGTTGATTTAAGTGTCGTGCCTCTGGGGATGACAATAACGGGTTTAGTCCACCACTTTGGTCTACTGTTGAAATATCGCAACAACTATTACATTGATTGCCATGAACAGACATTAATGTTCCCCAGAGAGGGAATCCTTCTGATTTTGATGATCCTCTGACTTTTCCCCTCAAGCGCCACCTTCTCCTACTTGTGATTACGCTAAGTGTTATGACATGGTCAAGTCATTTGTGCTAATTAGCAAATGTAACCGTAACAACATGTTATACTAAGACATTCTAACTACTAAACATTAGCATGTTAGCATCGTCATTGTGACCATGCTGATGTTAGCATGTAGCTTAAGCTAAGTAATGCCAAGGCCCCCAGGAATACTGCTCAGCCTTGCATCCAATTTCTCCCAGTGACAAAATGCTTTATTGCATCAGAAAAAAAAAACCCGTGGCCCAAAAAGCCTTTTCCCCATAGACCACCATTATAAAAGTAACATCTGTAAATTGTTGACAGGACACCTTGAAGGCAAATTATGTCAATAAGGCCTATGACTCTGTCTAATATGAACTTTGATCCATAGAGGTTTTATTTTTGTAAAAGTTTCCTGGAGTCTAGAAAAGAAATTTACAACAGCGATTTAACTCACAGGCAGGGCCAGCAGGAGAAACACTACTGCGCATATTCAGTGGGACACATACTCCAGTCGTAATCCCAAAAGCTAAAAACTTAGGGTCCTGTATCCCAATCTAATAATGGACCTTTCACTGAAATGGCGTTGCAAAGCAACAGCTTGGGTCTGTGTTTACTTCCTGTAAGCTGATGTCACTCTCACAGAGTGATAGTTTGCTGCGCCTTTTTATCGTTGCCAGGCAACCACAGACTCACCTCCTTATTCTAACCTTCCCGTGTAATCAATCTACTGTTTATTTATTTATTTTAGAAATTTGACAGTATTTAGTATCAAGTCCCTAAAATGTTCAGGCAGAGGGTACTTGCTGTAGCTCTGGTTGAGGGTGAGAGGCTGTCAGCAAAAAGTTTGTTGAACACAGGGAAACAGAGATCTGTGTGGGTACATGAGACCCTTAAAAAGAGGGTGGATCGTGGGGAGTACCACCAGTTGGTCCAGGAGCTTCTCCTCAGTGATGGCTGTTTTTATAGGCATATTTTAGGATGACTCGGGGGCAGTTTGACAACCTGCTGACTGTTGTCGCGCCGTATAGCTCTGGGTATCCAGTAACCACCACCACTACTTTCTCCTCCATTGTTTACCAACTGTAAACTTGTTGTAGTGACCACCACAGACGGCCCGCTGCCTCTCAGATCATCCAATTGGACAATGGGGAAAAATAATGACAAAAAAGAGATGACGTGGGGTGTTTTTCCGCTTTGACTTGAAGTCTTTTCAACTTGAGGAGTTAAAAGTGCTCCGCCAGAAACGCGAGGCGTGTCGCAACACAAAAACCACAAGCAATAAGCTTCATTCTCAATAAAAACAATAACAAAAAGCCGCCTCCAGTTGCCAAAATGTTGTCTGTGTGATAAGGACTAATCACTGCAAAACATTCCAACAGGAAATACAAAGGGATCATTTTTAAATCCTCACGTTGTCAAGCTTAAAACTGTCCATACATCCATGGTAACACCTCACAGAGGAGCAAGTCTCGCTATAGAGTCTTACGTCCTGATCAGACTGTTATAGAAGCTTGGGTTGGCATTTTGTAAGAGACCTTTTTCACAGCAGACAATTTGATACATGTGACAAGTGTGAGACTGACAGTGAACTATGAAAAGCAGAAGTGTCTCCTGTGAAAAAGGTCTGTTTTCAGTAAGAGGAAAGTGTTTTGCGTTGCTGAGTGCCACGCATTTTTCTGCTCTATGCACCTTGTGTTTTTGCAGGAGCGCTCTGAACACCTCAAACTGAAAGTACTTGTGAAAGTTGCTCAGTGGTGCATGAAACCAAAAAAGCTTACCTGGATCTTGTGACTAAGTTCACCAGTCAAGCAGCTAACTTCTGGTTAGCCCTCTGCCTACTGAAATGAGGATAAGATTATTCAATTGTGCGGCTGCTCTTGAGTTTCGAAATGTTATCGGACCGAATGGTTTAAAACAAGTCATTTCACAGGGGTTGTGACGGTCCAAAAAATGTATCAACTAATTTAAGACGTTTCTTTTGCCATGTAAGTCTATGGGAAAATGTCTTTTTGGGTCCCGTGACGACACATAAAGGACATGAATTGTAATTAATGTTTGGCCACTATGTAAAAATGGCTTCAAAGCCTGGAGCTGTTCCTGAGGGCTTGGTGGTAGCATGCTGTGTTAACATCAGCTCACTTTCAGCGTCACCCCAGGCAAACTGCACGGCATATTTGAACAAACTGCAGCCTCAACATACCCTCTCTAACATTCTACTAGTCGTAATTAGGCCCGATGATTGATAGCACATTGTCAAACTGTCCTCGACTCATCCTAAAATAAGCCTTGAACCAACCATCATCCAGGCGAAGCTCCTGGACCAGCTGGTGGGATTCCCCGGGACTTTTGCTCTTTCTGAGCCTCTCATGTACCCACACAGATCTGGTTTCCCTGTGTTCAGTCCCCAAGTGCCCTCCGCCTGCTCATTTTTATGTTGATTTTAAGGTAAAGATCTGTGAGTTTACATCACAGCAGGATAGTGGTTAAACTAATGGCAGGTGTTTTGGTGGTTGCCTAGCAACAACAACAAAAAAAAGACAGCAAACTGCAAAAAGTGCTCCACCTGATTGGGACAGGCTTTAACAAAGCAGGCAGTGTGGTGCGCCTCGTGTTTTGCAACCTGCTAAACATGCTCTGTCTGTTCATTGTCTTAGTCTCTTTAAACAACTAATATGAGGCGGATACTCGACTACAGCTGAGTTATATAAAAGTCCACAGCCTGTCTCTCTCTTTCTCCTGCAGCCACTTCATCCCAGTCCAGGCCCTAACCTCTCGAGGTCCTGTGTTACCTCCACCCTCCTGCACAATTACCCAACCAAGTGGAAGCTGTTCTGTCTGGCGTGGGGCACAGTTTGAGACGGGGTGGGGTGACTGCACAGCCCCTGCGTCTGTGGAGTCCTGAAGAGAGATGAGATTGGGGACATGGATTTTGGGGAAGGGGGATTATTAGACAAGATCATAGGCGTGCCTTCACAGATTGTGGCGCGCTCATTACACACATCGCACGAAACTCTCACTCCGTCAGTCTGCCTTCCACACTCAGACATACTGTTAACCCCCTGCGTGGAATCAGACACCACACAGACAGATAATCCTTCCCAAAGTCTGTCATTTGATGTCCCCCCACATTATTTTTCGGGTTTGGGGAGAGTGAAGGATTATTGATTTAGTAGGACACTGGCCAGATGTACCCACATGCTAGACACATTGTCATAAGATTCTACTATTTGCAGCCTGATATGTGTAGAGTGAAAGGTTTTACATTGAGTGCTTTCACTTCCCTTCATCAGTAATGGCCTCACTAATGTTTCTCTCCAGGGCCTTTTCATTCATGTCTAATATACTGTAGGTCCATCAATCCGTCCACACTTTTCTGTGTCAACATCCCAAATCCCTGATCTCTTGGTCTGTCCTTGCTCCTCATCTACAAGCCATTTTCCGTCTCTTCATCTCTTTGCTTTCTCGGCCTGTCAAACATCGCTCACTCTGCCCTTTTTTCCCCTCTCCTGCTATTTTTTTCCCTCTCAGCATTCACGTCACGTCCTCGTCTCCCCATTTGCTCCGATTTTAGGTTTGATTCAGGGAATAGAATCAAAACAGTACAGTTGCTCTTTGATATTTAAGTGATACATTAAAAAGGACTTTAAAACAGCCTGAATTCAGCAGCTCAGAGCACGTTGAAGTGTAGCTGCTACCTTGCTCAGTGTGCGTTTAAGTGCGTCTCTGTGTATATGTAAGGCTGAGCATATAAATGGAGCTGGCAGGACCAGGGAGCAGGACCAGACTCAGGAAGGAAGGAGCTCCACTCAAATTAATCTCCACTGGACGGCCCAGTAAAGGAGCAGAGCCATTTTTGGGAGCAAGGAGCCATCTCCTAGGTGAGCACCATGGCAACAGCCAACGTGGGCCCCAGCTTTCAGAGCTGTCCTTTTCAAGCGCCCGATCAGAAGTGGCAGGCCAGGTTTTTTTGTTATGTGGCGTCTCTTACTCTCGCTCTCTCTTGGCCATTCTTCTGCCTCTCCTTTTCTCTCCCT
Source organism: Cephalopholis sonnerati (assembly GCA_019142605.1). Classification (NCBI taxonomy): domain Eukaryota; kingdom Metazoa; phylum Chordata; class Actinopteri; order Perciformes; family Serranidae; genus Cephalopholis; species Cephalopholis sonnerati. The sequence continues at coordinate 25,096,773 of JAGQAX010000016.1, forward strand.
GCATGACACGGTCCTGGCCTTGTTCACCAGGGAGGCTGTGAGAAGACTGCAGAGGGCGAGTGTCTGTGGGAAAATATTGCCAGACAACACGGGGGTATGTGACAGTGAAGGCGAGCTAATATCGTCAGGGACAAAAAGGGAGTATACGGCTAATTCAGAGAGATTTTCAGAGCTACATTTGACACTATGAGCTGCAGATTTGATGCTTTACTCTTGGTGCATGCATGACAGGTATAAACAGAAATAAAAGAGCCTTTAAATCAAATTTAACATCAGAATGTAAAAACTTTGTGACTAATTTTGTTCTCATCTGCATGCTAGCAGCCTTAGACATGGCAAGGTTAGCTAGTTAGTCCACCACCGTGGTCCCAACTGAGATATCTCCACAGCTATTGTACGGATTGCCATTAAATTTTGTTCCCCAGAAGATGAATCCATCTGACTTTGGTGATCCTCTGAATTTTTCTGTAGTGCCACCATCAGGTTGAGATTTGTGTTTTTGAGTATAATGTCCCAACAACTATCAGATGGACTGTAAAGTGGTGCACACATCCATCCTTCATTTTGTCACTTGTCCAGCAGTTTTGTTTGGAGGTTGACCAATTTAACGGTTTGGCCAACTGATCAATAGGACATTTTACAGACGTTATCAGTTATTGGCAGAACTTGCCTCCACTAGTGGCCTTGTGATGGTCATGCAGGGATATAACTTACCGCTAGAGCTGAAGTCCGTGACTAAGTGAATGTTGCCACATTTGAAGTTCAAATGGCATGTCTGTGTCACCACTTCCGTCCAAGCACACCTCCTTCCAAAAATTCAAACAATGCTAGCAGCATGGCGTCCAGCAGATATTGACAAGCAGCCAAGGAAAGACAATGAGTACTTTAAATGATAATGTCTCATATCGATCACAGGACCCTGAATTGAATCGAACCAAAAATGTATCGTAGTAGAATTTGTGATATTAAGAAAATATTGTGTCCAAAGAATCCATGTTAAATCATATTGTGATGTAACTCTTAATTTACACCTGATTTTAAAACATTTGTCAGAAAAGTTATCGATGTAATAAGTAAAATTACTTTGATGAAGTAATTAAAATAGTTACATTGCTTTTTACATTTTTAAAAGTGGAACTAATAATCTGTAACCTATTACATGTCAAAAATAATTTTCCCAACCCTGCTCACAAAACGTGTTTGGCCATAATTTAAGAATTCCTGTGCTAATAACTCCAAGGTGGGAATTTGCATGTTCTCCCCGTGTCAGCGTGGGTTTTCTCTAGGTACTCTGGCTTCCTCCCACAGTCCAAATACATGCAGGTTAATTGGTGACTCTAAATTGTCCGTAGGTGTGAATGTGAATGTGAGTGGTTGTCTGTCTCTATGTGTCAGCTCTGTGATAGTCTGGCGACCTGTCCAGGGTGTACCCTGCCTCTCGCCCAATGTCAGCTGGGATAGGCTCCAGCACCCCCCCGCGGCCCCTAACAGGATAAGCGGTTACCGAAAAATTTATATGCTAATTATGACAAAACAACATTTTATATCCAACAGGTCAACTTCACTGTGACACCATAATATTCTATGTGGCTTCTTTGTGGCAACATCCATATATGAAGTATTGTCAACTGTCATGGCTACACAAGAGTCTAGACAGACCAGGATATAAACTGTAACTTGACTGGTTGGCGGAGGGATACCACCACAAGGCGGTACGTCTATAGTCCAATATTGTTTTTGATGGTTTTAGATTGATTTGTTGATGTTTATTTATTATATATTATTGTTCCTGTCTGCTAATGTCCTTGTTTTTGTGTCTGATGACCCCCTTAAAAAACTTGTTCGAGGTATCTACTCACAGTATATCTACTGTGACATCTGCTCATAATATCTAGTAGTATTTTCAAATGTTCAGATATTGAAATTTAAAAAGAAAAATCTTTTAGAGCTACTACATATACTTTAACCTGAATCAATGACAGAGCAGACATCAGGTGTGTTGTTAGGGTTTATTACATTCATAGAACAGTGAATACCTGGAGTGTTACAAGGTGCATGTCAACCAGTACAGTAGTCGCTTAAAATATCATCACATATAGGTTATTAAAAGGTATGTCCACATCACAAAACACATGCTGAATAATTCATTGTATTTCTTGCTGCCTCTGACCCTCTGGTTGGCAGATTCGTACATGAAGTGCTTCTCTGTTTATGTTAACAGACCGCCACCTTGTGGATAAATACGGGAGTCCACAGAGACAGATAGGAAGCCTCGACTGTGACTACATGGTTGTTATAGTTGTTCCTATAGGAGATGGATATTGTTAAAAGACAGAGGACAAGACAAAGGTTGAGCTCGATGAAAATGTTCATCTGATTCCCTGCTTTAAGTACTTATTCACCTGCATTATCATATATTTTCCATTACTAACAACCTCCATGTTCTCCCTGACTACCCTGCCTAACGGGAACCCATGAGAGACCGCAGCCAGTCGAGGTGGCGAGACACTTTCTGGAAGATGTACCCTTTGTTGCACTCAGACCCTGGAGGCTGGCTGACCACCCCAGTAAGGAAGAACACCTCCCTGTACAGGGTGAGTAAGGGGCTGCCGGAGCTCATGGTGCAGTCGGCGTTGGTCCGGGGAGCAGTGCAGCCCATTTTTTTGGTCATCAGGTTGGGGTGAGTCTCCAGACACTGTGGCAGGCGGTTGTACGCCAGCTGGTTAAGCTTTAGCTGGCCCTGGAAAGCAGTTGCCGGATTTGATTCTTTCCAGCCGGTGACAATGGCCGGGAAGTCTCCGTTCATCAGGATGCTCTCCGCAAAGTCTTTTTCTGGCACACAGGCAGCAACGACATCCTTTGTCAATCTGATGCGATCACGGAGCTCAATCACAGCCAGGTCATTTTCTGGGCTACCTGGCACGTAGCGTGAGTGGATGTGAACTACTTTAACAGACAGCGTCTGCTCTCCAGTGTCAGGGCTGATGGTGCGCTTGCCTGAGGAGGTGCAGGAAAGACAAGACGTTTGGGATGATGGTGTTGCTCAAGTTCATGCACACACTGACACGAAGAGCTGCAATGACTGGTTGATCAACAAGTTAATTGATGACTATTTTGATAGTCAAGTTATCTTTTCAGTAATTTTCTGGCTGCAGCTTCTTAATGTGAAGATTTAAAGTAGCAGCTGACTATTTTCAGATTTTGGACTGATGATTGGGCAAAACAAGACATGTAAAGGTCCAGTGTGTAGGTCTTAAGAGGATATATGGGCAGACGTCAAATATAATATATAAGTATGTTTTCTTTGGTGTCTTGTCATCTGAAAATAAGAATTGTATTTGTTTCATTACCTTAGAATGAGCTGTTTATATCTACATAGGGAGCAGGCCCTTGTTTATTGGGATTGCCATGTTTCTACAGTAGCCCAGAACAGACAAACCAAACACTGGCTCTAGATAGGGCCATTTACGCACCTAAGTTAGAAGCCCCTCTGTGACGCAAAGTTGCGAATTCTAGGACAGCAAAGGAATGCCCCAATCTACGCTCCCTATGATTGGCTAGTACTCATTGCCTTCGTTGGTTGAATTGGTTAGGATTAGGCAAAAGGAAAGAGATTGGTTAGGGTAAGGGTAAGAAAGTCAGGATTTTTTTTTAATGTGACACTGTTTTATTCAGGTTGTTTTACCAGTTTAAATCACTGGGTCCACTAGCTTTGGATAGGGAGAGACCTCTGTGGATAATTTGGCTCCCTGTAAAAAAAACCCTCTGAACATCTGAATCTTAAGTTATCAAAGAAAAAAGATTAGCACACATTAGCAGGTGCTAGGCCAACAGCCTGGCTCTGACATGTCAAACAGCGTCGAAGACACAATGACTTTGAAAAGGTGAGCAAATATTAAGTTATAAGAAAAAAGGGTGAACACACAGAGCAGGCTGTGGACATACAGCCTGTCTATGGTGCGATGAACAGCATAGAAGAAACACTGATTTGTAACGTGCTTTTACTGGTTTTAAACACCTGTTCCATTTGTTTTGGAGAGGAAGAAGGTCGCGAAATTATATAACCTGGTGGAGTTTCAGCTGCTTGAAATCTGCAATCCTCACTGCAAGACACCACTAAGTCTCCCTAAAACTTACACACTGCTCCTTTACAGACATCAAATTAAGCTCTGAGAGATTACACCAGGCATTTTTCACTAATTTCCAACATTTTATGTCAATTAATAGATTAATTTAAGAGAATAATCAGCACCTTAATTGATAATGGAAATGACTGTTAGATGCAGCTCTACCTACATGTAAACTGTGATCATTTGTCACTGACATCTCTGACTTTCATAGCATTTTACACTCAAATATAGTGTGGTCAAACAGCCTTCCTCTTAAAGGAGAAGTCCAGTATTTTGCACTTTGAGCCCCATTCCTGGTTGTTTATGGTGAAATAGAGTGGTTAAGACCAAAATCTTGACGATTGCTCCTTCTCTGAGAATTTGAGAGAATTTGGCTTTCCCCTGCCTGGCTTAACAATGCTGTCTATGGCCATGTGTAAATCTGTCCTAAAACCACCTTACATTGGTTTTCAAAGCCATGAAACTCACTGAGTGGTCAGTGGTGTTCGTTGATGTTCCCACATAAAAATCGTAGCAAACTGGTTTCCATGATGATTTATTTGACATTTTGTCCATGCATTGATTTCCTATAGGAAGCCTCATTGTCCGTTGGTAGTAATCCGCCACTGGAAACGGAAGGGGGTTGTTTACGACAAGGTTGTAGTCATTGTAGTCTTTTAGCTCAGCGAAAGTGCCGGCTCGACAGTGCTGTGTGCGCTCCTCCTCTTCGGAGGAATTCTCCTGCAGTCACTGACCACACAAAACTTGCCCATTATTACTCGCTTGTAAACAACCTTCGCAGTACGATGCCTTTGAACACAACGCCAGCCTTCTTCTTCTGCTTCTTTCTGTGTCCCATTACATTGCAATGGTTTCCTGCCGGTTGGCGACACTCACATAAAGTAGCATTATCACCATCAAGTGGGCTGGAGTGTATAACACTTCAAGGTCAAACGAACGATCAAGCGGAAGTTTACACACGGGTGTGAGGCAGCTGAAAAAATAGTTCCACAATCAAGGTGAATAGTGAAAACACGGATGGAAACCATAGTTTGCTACGATTTTTATGTGGGAACATCAACGAACACCACTGACCACTGGGTGAGTTTCATGGCTTTGAAAACCAACGTTTAAAGTGGTTTTAGGACAGATTTACACATGGCCATAGACAGCATTGTTAAGCCAGGCAGGGGAAAGCCAAATTCTCTCAAATTGTCAGAGAAGGAGCAATCGTCAAGATTTTGGTCTTAACCACTCTATTTCATCATAAACAACCAGGAATGGGGCTCAAAGTGCAAAATACTGGACTTCTCCTTTAATCTGTGTTGTGTATTTGTGCCTAAAAGAGATGATTTGGTGTCAGTGCAGCTCAATCCAAAATATTTGGAGCTTAGAAACAGAAAAGGTGGACTCTATAATGTGTAATCTCCACACTGTGCACAGTTTTTCTCAATCTGAAGAAATTGTATTGTATGGCTTTTGTAGTGTACAGCCCTTTTCTGAAGAAACTGAAATTTGTTTGGGAAAAATGGGTGTTTATATGTATCATGCGATGTCCTAATTGTAGCCTAACTGTTTACAGCAGCATTAAATGTTGCTTCATTTATTAGTTGTATAGAATACTTCTAACAGTTACAGTGGTGACAGTATGGTTATGTGTTTTGTCTACTTACCGACAGCCACCTGGAAGGAGTTGTATCTGTTGGCACACTGAGCTGAAGTCAGGACCAGGTTCTCCTTCAGAATGACACCGCTACAGTAACCTTCGGACTCTGCGCTCTTCAGAAGAGCCTGAAAACAGCACAACAACGAGCAGCTGTAAGACTCTGGTTTACTGTGACCTGTAATCTGTCATAGTTTGAGTGTTCCTACCTGCCAGGGGCAGTCTAAAGAAGAACAGGCAAGTCCTTCAAAGTTGCTGCGAACGTTGCTGGACATTCTGTCATCCCACCGACTCAGACTGTGCACCTTACCACAGGGGTATGTGACTGAGAGAAGAATGGCAGATGGTTTTCATAACATTTTTTTGCAGTCAAAAATGGTCTTTTTAGGGGAAAAAAGGGTCAGAGCTAGCTAATGAGTGGCTCAGATTTAGGTAAGGAAAAACACATATCAACTGCTCACAACAAGATCTGTGGGTTATCTTGAGTAACTGGGTCATGATTTCTGGAAAGAGACATTGCTGTTAAGTTTTTTAAATGTATTATTTTGGCTTTGAGCACCACAAGCTGAGCGCCATCGAGCTCCATTATATTCAAGAGAAGGCAGACATCTCTACAGCCAATATCGCCACCACTCGGCAGCTCACACCAAAACTATCTAGACTTATTAAAAGAACTAAAGGTAAGAGTCTACTGAGATGGTTAACCTGACCTCAGCTTTACCATAACCTGAAGCAGATACCTCTGCTACGCCTAACTGTAAACTAATCTGGATCCTACCTCACACCGCAGCGTCAACCTGCCAACATGCAGTGAGGCGTAAAAATCCATTTTACCATTCAGCAAACGTTATATTTTTGACGCAAATGTTTGCTAATGCATGACAGACGCAGACCGGGGCTAGGCTCGTTCAACAAGCTGAGATGCAGGACAACACTTTATGTTTCTAAGTTAGAGAAGAAGGAGATTTTAGGAGGAATGCTAATGTGGGTTGTTGATCAAATTCTGTGGCTTTTGTGTCGCGTCGCAGGCTGCTGTCTGGCTCGCTGAGACAGTCTGCTTTGCCTATGATAAAGCGCTGCTGTACGTGCAGGGATTTGATTGGCTGTATGGAAACGAGGTACGCATATAGATTTTCTGTATTCCTGTTTGGTACAGTTTATTAATTTTGCAATTACTGTACACCTGCTTACCATAATATATTATTTTATTCTATATTTCATGTATGTCATATTTTATCTTCTGCCTTAGACTCTCATTTTTTCTTGATTTTCTTTTTACGCATATTTGTACGAGCATTGCTGGAGGCAGCCTGAGATTTCCAATGACTGCTTCTCTGTACTTGCTGTGCTTATGACAATGAATAACTTGAAATGCATTTCAATTCCAGCTGGATTCAAACACTGGAAACAGACGTACCTGCAGGCTCACACTTATTCCTGTCCGTGCTGCTGAGCTTCCATCCGCGGGCGCAGGAGCACTCGTAGGACGTGTAGCTTGGTTTACAGAACTGGGAGCAGCCCTTGTTCTTCTCCAGCGTGCACAGAGTCTCATCTGCACCGTGGACACAGAGGTGTAAGGTTGCAGCACTCACACACCAAATAAAAAGTGAATTAATGTCGGCCATCACGCACAACTTGCTGATGCCTCCGCCTCACCTTTTTCACAGTGGACCCCTGTGAAACCGGACTTGCAGACGCAGTCGTAGCCTCCCACGCTGTCCGAACACATGGCTCCATTCTTGCAGGGGTTCTCAGCACACTGGTCTCCGTCTAAACACAAACAGCAAGTCTGTGAGAAGATGAGATGTTCTGCTAATGACTGTGCAGTGATGGAAAAGCACTTTAATGCAGCACTTACCAATGTAGACAGACCAGAAGATATCCTGCGGGAGAAAATAGGCATAATAAGTGAACAGTTGAAGATGCATGAGGTCATTCACACAGTGCATTCATGGCGATATGCAGGCTGAGATATGGACAAAGCAAAGAGGCACAGAGGAGGGAGTTACCGTGCGGTACGAGTCCTGGAAGATCTTTCTAGCCTCCTCGTATTTGCATACTCTCTCCATGCAAACCTGCTCCAGGCTGGAAGGGTTACTGTCGCCAACGTTCCTCTTCTGACGGATCACCGAGCTCGCCTGCTGCTTGTCCAGGAACACTGGGGGAACAGTAAATGTCTCAGCTGGTTCATCCACAACAGACTGACCTTTACCTGTTCGCCTATAAGGAGACTCGAAGCTGGGCAGATCTGGCGTCATTAGCAATTACAGTTTTGGAGAAATTATAAAATAGCAACAGCAAGTGTAAAATCACCTAAAAATGAGAATCTTTGTGTTTTTATTTGTATCTACACAGGGAGCAGGTCCTCATCCACAGACATCGCCATATTGCACCGCCATGTTTCTACAGTAGCCCAGAATGGACAAACCAAACACTGGCTCTAGACAGGCCATTTGTTTTTTTTGCATCAGCCACAGAGGAATTGATTCGGCTCAGAAGACAAACAACAATCTTCTTTTTGTTGTTTTTATTCTCCTTTCTTTCTCTAACCTTCGGATATAATTCTCAAGAAAATCCGGCTCGTGGTCCTGGTGCGCAAAACAATCAGTTACCAATCAAAGGATCAATAGATTAATGGGATCAGCGAGCGGATAGGCGGCCACTCAGTTAGCGGCTCCTCCACAACAAACTGAACAGCGTCTGAAAAACACTGACTTTTTATCGTGAAACTGCTTCTTCACTGTTGTTACCAGTTTAAATCACTGGGTCCATTTGGAAAGAAAGAGACCTCTGCGGATAATTCGGCTCTTTGTGAAATCCTCCTGAATATCTGGATCTTAAATTATAAGAGAGAAAAGATGAGCACAGATTAGCAGGTCCTGGGCTCGCGGCTCGTCTGCAATGAGCCAAACAGTGTAGGAGAAACACTGAGTTGTAACGTGAAACTACTTTATTCAGTGTTTTTACCGGTTTTAATCCCAAGGTCCATTTGTTTTGAAGAGGAAAAGACCTCTGCGGATAATTTGGATCCTGGTTAAAACCTCCCGAACGATGAACACTGAAGGAATCCTGACTGGGAATTCACGCTTGGCACATGGGAGAAGTTTCAGCTGGTTGCAGTATGCAATCCTCACCACTAGATGCCACTAAATCCTACACACTGCTCCTTTAAAGACGCGATCAGCAATTCTTATACAACACTCTTTCCGTCAAATTCAGCTAAACAAAGTGGCTCGAACCGAACTACACGACACTATTCCAATGCCAACAGAGGCGCTCGTGCTCGTGCTCGTGCTCGTGCACAGGACGGGGGAAAGGCCATGGATACATAAAGAGAAAGGCAGTGGGACCAAGAGGTAAATCTGACACATGCTAACTTGCTGAACTTCCAGTGCTTCATCAACAATCTTTCTCCAAAATCGCTGACTCACACTTAAGGTCATTTTTAAGCAACAACGCTGAAAACTTCTTTAGTTTCTGCTTTCAGATATTATTATTTGATGCTTTCTCTGTTTTTTTTTCATTGTAAACTAAATCAACTAAACTCGACTCAAGTCTTCTATACTTCTTCTGGTCCTCTTATTTAGCAGATACCACTTTGTTTTCACCCCTTTCTCTGCTCAATAACTTAACTGGTCTCTCAGGCATGGAACAACCCATTGAGAAAATTATAAAATTATAAACCAAACCATAAATCGAGAGAATAACCAGCACATTAAATATCATTCATACCTTTGTGCAAATAAACAGTAGTGTGTATTTTTTTAAACACACTGAGCTGTAGTTACCACGTCACTTCCTGAGAGCCTCTTTGCCAGTTGTGGACACGTAACCATGGCAACCCGTGCTAACCTCAGCTCTACCGGCAGTTAAGAAATAACTTAAAAATAAATTACGTGAAATTAAGTGAAATCTCGTATTTAAACTGGATTTGTAGAGTTATGGACATTACAGAGCTGTCTGTGTCGCTGTCCGCCTTGTCTGTCATGAACATTGTTGTCTACCACATTGCATTGTGGGACATGTATGCAGGCGCAGTGCTCTGGGTTTATTATTCTACTGGAAATACTATGCAAGTCACGTACTACTGGTTTCATACTAAGGTTTCAGACATACTGTTTTACTGCACTGAGTAGCATGTTAGTGTGGAATTTCGGATGCAGCCAATCAAAGTAACCATTAGTTGCTGTCCTACATTAGTTAATAAATAAATAAACAAGACAGTAAACATCATGATAATGATACCTCAGAAAAGGCTGTGCCTTTAAACCAGGCAGAAACAAACAAATGTGCAACCAAGAAACAGAACTAAACTAAGCCAGATGTGCAGCATCTCATCCACTGAGAATAAAGCTCCTATGTGATAACGCTACCACCCTGAAAGTCTTAAAAACAGCAAAGAGACTCAGTGTCATGTAATCAGCTTGACCTCCTTTTAATTCCTCACTTCTCTTTTGTCTCTCTAGAGCTCAGACTACACCATCGTCAGGCCCATCTGGCTCTCACCTGACTGGGGGGTCTGAACGGCTGCCGCGGCCCCCGCCAGCAGACACAGCAGAGCAGCAGATGTGGTCCAGGAGTTCATGGTGACACCAAAGCGTGTGCTGAGTTGAGTTATTGGTGCAGTTGGGAACAGTGTGTTCTCCTGCAAAAGAGACGAGCAGATTAAAGACAGGATGCACAGGAAGATCAGAGAGAGACAATGAGATGTGGAAGCGCACTGTAGCGTTGGGACCGCCCAGGGTTCATTAATGTTTTACTGGAAGATGATGGCAGCATCTGTAGCACCACAATAATGTTCACAAATGTGCTCTGGTCATTAGTAAACTATAGATGACTGCATTCATTAGATAAGACAGTCATACTGGAGAGCCAATGGGGCAAAGCTAATAATGGATTGAAGGAAGAAATATGATAATTATCCCCCTGAGACCTGAACTTTTGTTTGGTATGCATTTTTAATTTCTCCGAGCTATTTGGGATCAGTAGGACCTGATAAGTACAGTATAAAAACCTAAACACTGTCAACAGTAATTAAAGGAGAAGTCTAGTATTTGGCACTTTGAGCCCCATTACTGGGTTGTTTAAACCAACGTTTAAGGTGGTTTTAGGACAGATTTACACATGGCCATAGACAGCATTGTTAAGCCAGGCAGGGGAAAGACAAATTCTCTCAAATTCTCAGAGAAGGAGCAATCGTCAAGATTTTGGTCTTAACCACTCTATTTCATCATAAACAACCAGGAATGGGGCTCAAAGTGGAAAATACTGGACTTCTCCTTTAAGTCCCAATGTCCTCAAACGAGTCCTTCCCAATTAACGGCATCTTAGCTTGTTACTGTTGCTAAAATTGGTCACATTTGTTGCCATATCAAACTAAAAACATAATTAAGCTTCTTTACTCATGAAGCTTCAACCATAAAATGTGATCAGGTTTTGGACCTTGGCTGCAGACTGACTTGGCAGAGATGGCTGCCATCTTGTTTTTACATAGATTAGTGTATTGTCCTCTTACCACCACTAGATGGCACAAAAAAGTGTCCACGAACGAGGACAACAGGTCTACATTAAGTACAATGAAGTATACGGTCAAGTAAACCCAAAATGTGATGTCGTCATATCCTCCTGAGACCCTGTGTCCTCATATGAGGACATCAAATTCTGACTTGACCATATATGTCATTCTACTTAATGTAGACCTGTTGTCCTCGTTCGTGGACACTTTTTTGTGCCATCTAGTGGTAGTAAGAGCACAACACACTAATCCATGTAAAAACAAGATGGCAGCCATCTCTGCCAAGTCAGTCTGCAGCCGATCCCGACACAAAAGTGGACAAGTTTTAAAACCTGATCGCATTTTATGGTTGAAACTTAATTTATGAATAAAGATGTTTGCAGCTTAATATGGCAACTAATTTGCCAAATTTTAGCAACACTAACAAACTGAGACACGGTTAATTAGGATGTACTGGTTTAGGAAGATTGGGACTTTACCGCTGTCTCGTTTGAGGACATTGGGACTTAATTATGATTGACAATGTTTTTTTATACTTATTGGGTAATACAGATCCCAAATAGCTGGGAGAAATTAAAAATACATACCAAACAAAAGGTCGAGTCTCAGGAGGACATGAGGACGCAAAGTCTTAGGAGGTTATTGTCAGTCCAGGATGCATGCAGCCATGTTTTAGCTGCTGCTAAATGATCGAGTGATACACTCGTTTAAAAATGAGCTTGTATGTTTACTGTAATGTGTGGATTTATATGCACATCAATAATTCAGTTTGATAACTTAGCATGTATTAAATGATGGTATAATATTCAATTAATAACACATGTATCTTATTTTTGTAAATCCAAATCAAACCTTCCAGTCCTCGAGAAGTATAATACTGTACAATGTTGTAAATGCGACCTTATTCTCATGTTTAGTTTGTTTGTTTAATAATTAATGAAGCTCCAGTAAATGACCTCACACTGTTTTATCATGCCTGAGTCATTGTTGCACTGCTGCCATGTTGGTTTGGCCTCATTATCTGTGTACACATTGTAAACAAACACTGAATGCGTCTAAAATAATGTAATTCAGGTTTACAGCACTGACAGTCAGCTCAGCAGGGTACACTGTGTTTATTTGACAGCCTACGCTTTGTGTGTGCGCAGCTTCTTAGCAGCCTGATAGCATGTAGCTCATGTGATGTTATAAAACAAAGAAGGAGCCAGAACAAGTGAAAGACATCTCTTACTCTGCAGCAACAGGCTCTGCTTCTCTACAAGCTGCTGCTGCAATGTTACATGTGCAATAATAATAATAACATTTAAACAACCCGTCTGTTTTCAGGGCGGGTCCTACATGTTTCTGAGTAACGGTGCCAAACAGCGACAGTGACAGCAGTGATGCTCGGTACCTACCGTCCCGGACTGGATCACGGTACCGGCCCGGTCTGGTCCCTGTCGCTCCCCGCTGGTCCTGACACACGACGCAGCCTCCTGCACGGGTCGGGCCTATCGATCCCGAATAACGGATGATGACCACATCCAAGAAGCCTGCTCGCTGTTTACTGCCCGTGGTGAGTGTAATGACAGAGAGGAGCCACTAGAGGGAGCTGTAACACAGAGCTGGCTGTCAGTGCAGCACAGTGGGACACCCTCACTGTGTTACTGAGAGCCTGGAGGACAGAGAGGTGAGTTTAACCCTTTGAAACCTGAGCAAATTAGCTTGATTGCTTTTGAAAACACAGGCAGCAACGAAAGAAAGAAATGACCCAAAATATTTGCAAGAAATTAGCAAAAAGAGAAAATTAAAAACAGGGAGAAAAAGACAGCTGAAAACAAACAAACAAAGAAATTACCTTAAAAAAAGTTCTTAAAAATAATAATAATAATTCTGTAACATAATTTTAAAGTGTAATGATAATACTTATTTTCCCTCTTTGTTTTTGTGTATTTTTTTTAATGTCAAACTATTTTTTAATATAGTTTCCTCCAATTTTTTCCCCTTTTTTTTTTACCTTTTTTTTCTCTTTATAATCTTAATCTCTCTCTCTCTCTCTTTCTATGTATATATATTTCATTTATTTATTTATTTGCAAATTTGTGGGACATTGCTTCCCCTTGTTTTTTAAAAGAAATCTCACCAATTTGCCTCAAAGGTTTAAATACTTGCGAAGGGCATCTAAAATCAGCTCAGGAAAAGTGATGTCACTCCAAGTTTCAAAGGGTTAAAGAGCATTACACTAGAAAAAAATGTGCAGAAACCTCAACAGGAACAGATAAGATAGCACCCTGTGCCCAAGATGCTCAGTACAACCAACACAGTGAAATAAATATTTACATATACATAAAGGTCCAGTGTGTATAGCAGCAATTCACCGTACATTGAAACACAGGATATCCGTAAGATATATGGACATGATTCTTCTGAACTGAGCTCACTCTTTGTGGACACTGACAGAAGAATCTCAGTACATGCATGTCCTCCCACAGTCCAAAGACATGCAGGTTAATTGGTGACTCTAAATTGGCCGTAGGTGTGAATGTGAGTGTGAATGGTTGTCTGTCTCTATGTGTCAGCCCTGTGATAGTCTGGTGACCTGTCCAGGGTGTACCCTGTCTCTCGCCCAATGTCAGCTGGGATAGGCTCCAGCCCCCCCGTGGCCTTCAAGAGGATGAGCGGTTATGGAAAATGAATGAATAACTAAAAGGGTAAATCATGCAGCTCTTGTAGACTTTCCAAATTTTATTGTACAGAATGGATCAAATCCTGATAGAGGAGGGAAAATGTATCTACTGATTCCCAGACATCTCTTTCATCTTGTAAGGTAATTGGAAAAAGTCTTTTCGGGCCGCAGGCCATCAGGTGACAGAACAGGAAGTTGTAATTACACTGTTTGGCCACTATAGAAATTGGCTTCAAAACCTGGTGCTTTCCTGGAGGCCTGGCATGAAGCCAAAAAAGCTCTGATCAGCACTGCTTCCTCATCAATGGGCCCATAGAGTAGGCGCACTACATACTTCCACCAGCTAAGCCAGGTACTTCCAGTTTAGCGCTGTGCTAACTTAAATGGTAAAAAAAGATTTAATGTTGCTGCTCTGCTAGACTGTTCAAATGTCACTGGACCGAATGGATCAAATCCTGATAGTAAAACGAGTCATCTAGTGCACGTTGTGACACACAAATATATTCACTGATTTACAAATGTCTCTTTCTCAAAGTAAGTCAATGGGAAAGAGCCTTTTTGAGCCAAATGGGATCACGTTATGAAATGTTTGGTCACTAAGAACATTGGCTTTAAAGCCTGGTGCACCTCTTTGGGGCCTGATTGACATACAGAGCAGGTCCTCTCCCACAGAGTCCACCATGTTGTTTCTACAGTAGCCCTGAGCAGACAAAAATCTCTGGCTCTAGATCGAGTCATTTGGGTTTTCTCAGGTGTTCTGTCAGCCACTGTAGTTTTCTTACGTGCTTCACACACGGGAGAAGTTTCATTTCTGCAACCTCGCCACTAAATGCTACTAAATCCTACACACTGCACCTTTAATATAAATATATTGTCAATTGAAATATACATACACAGACGTACTAAAAATGTTTTGTTTTGTTTTCCTGGACATTTTCAGGCTTTAGAAATCCTTCAAATTGAACAATCCAAGAAGGAAAAGACACTTTGGTTGAACTACTCGTGACTTTTATCAACATAATGGGCCAAAAGTATTAGTTTAAAATCTGCTTTTTAATCTTCAGCCTGATACACTTATATGCACACATGTATCTAAAAAACAAAAAGGTTTAGGACTATCACTGCTATTTTCCTCAGCAGTGTGATCAGAATCAGGGACTCCTCTGATGTGCACACTTGATCAAACAAAATGGGATGCTATCTGCTGTGATCAATAGGAGAGGCTTAACTGCAAACAAACACACGAGTCTAGACAACAGCAAACAGCCAACGACCAGAGTGGGGCTCTACACAAATCAGCTAAAGCAGACAAGTGAAAATCAAAGAGGACAGAAGGATTAGATGGAAACTGTTGAGAAACTGAGGGCAGAGAGGCTGTGAAGTTTCTGGCACATTGAGGAGCAGTCTTATAGATCACATCTACAATGAAAAAATAAAAGCTAAAAGATTTATAAAAACATTTAGTTCGCTCAGGAGGAGTTATGAGCCTTTAGAGCTGTTGCATTTTTAATGTCAAACTTTGTGATTTGCGATTCTTGTACGGCGATGATCAAACACACAATGATAAGAGCTGCTGAAACTAGGCCATCAGGGCTATGCTTTCCAAACGCAAAGTCCCTCCTCAGTGGCCTTATTTCAATGGGATTGTTTGTGAGAGCAATGTAATTTGCAGACAGAGCCGTGGGGCTTTAGTCTCAGCTGCAGCCGTGTTAAATGTCTCCATTTCCCAAGTCTAATAACGGAGGTATTATAAGAGCCTGCTCAGACCAGCTGGTCCCTGGTGCTGGACAGGGGCAGGAGCTGGACTGCCCAGTCCAGGGAGACTCACCCAGGGGTGGGGAGAGTGGAAGGAGAGCCTGCCCTGACACGCAGAGCTGCAGCTAGATGTGTAAATGATTAAGATGTTGGTGATTTCCCTGGTGATCGTGGTCTGAGGTGAAATCCAAAGTTGCTGTCGAGCAGACTCACGTGTTTATACATGTGCAACGATATGTGTAGAGTACAGGAGCATGCACTGTGTTTGCATACACTGGAGTGCATATCTCCCCCAGTCATCCATCTCTTTCTCTCAGTTATGTTTTATTCAACATGCCCCTCTTGTATTGTCTCTCTCACTCTCTTTCTTTCCCTCTCTCTCTCTCTCTCTCGCCTATGTCTTCCCACTCCTCTCATTATTCTTTGAGTGCCAGCTTTGGAGCAGGAAAGAAAGAGCAGCGCTGCGCTCACGTGTGACCTCGCTGACCCATTCCTCTTCAAATCCAGGGTCCAATTTAACAGGCGCGCTAAACAAACAGCCATCACAGAAGCCATTTATAATTAATGTCACCTGCCTCTTGACAACTTTCTGATGGATACAGGCGAGAGACGAAATCCCCGGGACTCCCTGCATGTTGGAATCTTGATTATTCTCCTTGCATCTTATTACCTCCTTTGCTTTTCATTCCTTCTTTTTCTACTGAAATATCTCAGCAACTAGAGGAGGAATTTTCATTAGATTTTGTGCAGACATTCATGATCCCCAGAGGATGAATTGTATTAACTTTGGTGATCCACTGACTTTCTTATCTAACGCCACCATCAGCTCAAATGTATCACATGAGCCCTATCTGTACTTTGTGTTTTGTGCTAATTAGCAAATGTCAGTGTAGCAGAGTGGGCTCTCTCTTCTGTTTTTTCTGCCCATCATCCTCAGGCTGCATGGAATGATTCCCTGGAGCCCTAATTACTGGGCGGCGCTGGTGAGTGCTGTATCAGGCAGGTGGTGCCCGCTACTTGGATGTGCATTTCCTACCTGGCTTCCATGTCAGTGCCAAGGCTATTAAATGAGGACTGGGACACGGTGTTTGATGCCATGGGAGCTGTGTGGTAATGACACATGCGCAGTGTAACTGGAGCTGTGATGTTGGAGTGCTAGAAAGAAATTGATGGTGTCCACTCAGGTGCTCTTTAGCTGCTCTCAAAGGGATGGCGGCCAAAAAACAATACAACATTTTCAAATAGAAAGCATTAGTTCATGGTCTTGTTTTGTTCGTTCGTTCGTTCATTCATTCATTTTCCATAACCGCTTATCCTCTTGAGGGTCGTGGGGGGGCTGGAGCCTATCCCAGCTGACATTGGGCGAGAGGCAGGGTACACCCTGGACAGGTCGCCAGACTATCACAGGGCTGACACATAGAGACAGACAACCATTCACACTCACATTCACACTTATGGACAATTTAGAGTCACCAATTAACCTAGCCTGCATGTTTTTGTATGGTTGGAAGGAAGCCGGAGTACCCTGCCGGGACCCACGCTGACATGGGGAGAACATGCAAACAGAGGGGCTCCCCCACGCTGAGGTTCGAACTTCCCACTCAGGGTTCGGACCAGGAACCCTCTTGCTGTGAGGCAGTAATGCTAACGACTGCATCACCATGCCGTTACATATTGTATTTCTAACTTGAATTTTATTTTTGCATAATGCATATTGTGACCCAACGCCAACCGTGTATGCTTCAGTGTGCATGTGTTGTACCCCAGTGATGGGACGGTGTGTCCCAGTCTTTATTTAATAGCTTTGGTCAGTGAGGTCGTCTGCAGTTTGGCATGGCTGGTTCAGATGCCGTGTCTCCTTGCATTCAGGTTCCAACAGATCGTAAGCAGAGCCAGCTCATCGTCTGGCAGAGAATCTGGAGTGATGCTGTCTGCCACAAGCCTTTGCTTATGCAGTTTTGCTGTTTGCGGAGTGAGGAAGCCACGGTCTGGCGGCTCTCGCCCTCCTGCTGTCGCAGAGAAGCTGTATCTCTGTTCTCTGGTAATTGTTTGCCAGGCTGTGCATTGAGGTGGTGGCCTGTTCCATATTCCAGGCCTTTATCTTCCCCGCTTTGTCTCCACACCTTTATGTGGTCTCTACTGTTGTCTCTCGGTGTCCCTTCTCTACGCTCCAGTCCTTGTTTTTACATTGAGTGGTTTTACTTTTATTGTTTTTGTACCGCCACTGGCTCTACTCCATAGCTTTGTCGACGCTCACGTTAGTAGAGTGGTGAAACAGGCCATTAGGACACTGGGAGTGTGACTGGTTTCCCTGTGAGGATACGAACAGTGTGTGTTTGTTTCTTTGTCTTTCTTTCGTTGAGGTTGGTTTAAGTGGTGGTATTGGGTTTCTGAGGTCTTCTCAGTTTGTTTGTTTGTGGGAGCTTTTTCTTCATTTTTGTGCTTCTTGTGTGTGTTATTGTCATTATTAGTGGTGTTTAATCTATTTGTATTGTTGATTTTTTTCTTGGTTTCTTTGTTTAGTTGGCTGTGTGTGAGTGTGAGACCAAATTTTAAAGACTGTTAATCACTGTTAGTCACGACAATACATACATATTACATATTTTTGCTCAGTAACTAAGTACATTTATTTTGTAATTTAATTACATGTAACTAATTACATGGACCTAGTTACTCCCCAACAATTTATTTATTTATCATGGATGCACCAATTGTAAAAGTCTGTGCCGATACTGTTACCGATACACATCGTCATACACATTTATGAAATAATGGACCTGACTGTTTTACTTGTGTTTAATATTGTTTCCATTACACTGTCTTTTATTTGTGTTTTTATTTGTATTTTGAATCAATTAAACTTCACAACTATTCACAAAAAATGGTACAGGGTGGCATCAAAACCCCTCCGCTGGCGCCGACTAGCATTTTGGAGGTATAATTGCAGAGTGACAATTATAAGTCGTGTTTTGTCTCCAGCTAATGACATCATTGTGACTTTGGCCCTAAAAGGGTCTATATGTTGTCATTTTTACTGTGTTACATCCAGATATTCAGCAAATCTCATATGCAAGCGTCACACACCTTAAAGCGTGAGATTAAAAATGTTCAAATCCACATGGATCAGCTTTATTCTGCTTAGTAACTAACTATAAATGTCAACATACAGAACGACAAATATTTCTGTGGTGTTTGAGGCAATAACACGAGTCTGGTTTTGCACGTTTGTGCTTGTCCACATGTGATCATACAGCTCAGTGAGGATGTGACAGTGTGAGGTCCCCAGACAATGTGTGTAATGATGATGTAATGGGTTAATAACACACACGCACACACACACACCCGCTCATACACACACAGATGTACTAATGACCTGCACAGCCCTTTCCTACCAGTAACCTCTTTCACATATATTCCTGCAGGGGGTAAGGATGTCAGGTGGAGGTGTCACAACACTACATAACCAACAATGCATAACAACCACCACCTGCCCCTGTTTCTAAGACCACATTGTAGTTGCACATCAAAAATACCCTCACACGTGTACAGTAGCTGTTGTCCTGTATTGAATCCAAAAGCAAACAACAACCCACACACAATACAATCACGCCTATATCAAAGCACCAGAAGATTACGTGTAATCGAGTTTGTGTGACAAGGACCAATGATGATGTTGTATTAAGTACTGGAGAGCAGGCAGGCACTACCCCTGTGGGGGTCTTTCACAGCTACGCTAGCTACTCTTGAAGAATCACCTTCCCTTGTCCCACATTTCTACGTGATCAATTCATGTCAGCTGGCCATATTTTATTTAACACTTAATCGTGGCGCTGCCCTCCCTGCGTCCCCCACAGCTCATTTGTTCACACGAAGCAGAGAAGAATTAAGAGCACGTGATTGCTCCTTCAGACTGTTCTCACCTACCCTCACTCCTTCACGCTGTTCCCTCACTCTCCTGCATCTGATTCAAGTGGCATTCAGCAGAAACAGGTCAGCCATTATTTGGCTGCTTCTGTAATTAATTCTTCCTTTCATACGGTGCCCTCCATCTGAAGTGTGGAGGAGGCTCAAGATGCCATAATTGAAGCCCCAAGCAGGTTTTAAGACGGTCCTGATCCTCTTCTGTGATCTCCTGCTTTGTGACTCATGAGTTTTCTTCCACAAAAACTTCTTTTCGTCTCTCTTTTTTTGTGTAAAACTCTTTAATCTCGTCTGCCCTCGGGTCCTTGTCGCAGCCACATGCACTACCTTTTAAATAATACACTGTATCTCACTTAGACAGCAGAGCAGAGCAGAGCAGAGCAGAGCGTGGTTGTGTTTCCTTAGACCTGTGGAGAGGTGGCGTAGGCCTTGATTGTGCTGAAGAGGCACGGAGAGAGCAGAAACACAGCTGACAGCTCTCTAAATGGACGTGATGTTTCACCGTAGTCATGCCAAAGCTGCACTGATGTCTACTTTCTGCACATATAGCATCTCCTAAACGTGGGTGGGGGTGCTTGTGTGTGTCAAAGAGAGGACTGACACTGAGACTCTTGTTGCAAACATAAAGCTGCAAGCATGTAGGCCTACTTGTTTTGATAGTAATCGGCTAACGGCCACATGGGTATTAAAACCAAACATCACTATGATACAGTACGGCCAGCTGAAGCAGAGCACAGTTTGGGTCCAAGTCGGTCGGGGGGGCTGGAGCCTATCCCAGCTGACATTGGGCGAGAGGCGGGGTACACCCTGGACAGGTCGCCAGACTATCACAGGGCTGACACATAGAGACAGACAACCATTCACACTCACATTCACACCTATGAACAATTTAGAGTCACCAATTAACCTGCATGTCTCTGGACTGTGGTAGGAAGCTGGAGTACCCGGAGAAAAACCCACGCTGACACGGGGAGAACATGCAAACTCCACGCAGAAGGGCTTCCCCACCCCAGGGGTCGAACCCCCTACTCTGGGTGGAGGTAGTATTGTTGTGAATATCAGTAATAAGGAAGTTTGTACTCATCCATCTCGTCAGTGGTTACTCTGAGAGCACAGGTGCTAGGTAATTGGTTTGTTTACATGACATGAAGGAGTTCCATATTTAACAGATCCAGTGTGGACAAAGAGTGTCCGATATAATGCGATGTGGCGCGATAGTCTGACGGCCATGTCGAGTTAGGACACAGCGTGAGCAAAGTTTCAAATACAGAGGTAAACGTATGTAGAAGCAATCCCTGTGAGCAAAAGCCTGAGGTTTCTACCGCACTGAACACTACCTTTCTGAAAGGTTTTTCTACTCTGGCTACAGTATGACGTCACAGTGTGCCGGATTTCTTATAAAATCACCTGCTCCAGGCACATTACTGCAAGTGTTTACATTACATTGCATACACTGCAACGTCTGCAGTGTCTGCAGTGATGTGGGCGCTGAGTCAGACCGTCATGGTGAAGGGGGAGCTGAGCCAGAAGACAAAGCTTCCGATTTACTGGTCCATCTACGTCCCAACCCTCACCTATGGTCATGAGCTCTGGGTAGTGACCGAAAGAATGAGATCGCAGATACAAGAGGCCAAAATGAGTTTCTTCTGAGAGGTGGCTGGGCTCAGCCTTACAGATAGGGTAAGGAGCTCAGACAACCGGAGGGAGCTCGGAGTAGAGCCGCTGCTCCTTCACGTCGGAAAGGGTCAGTTGAGGTGGTTCGGGCATCTGATCAGGATGCCTCCTGGGCGCCTCCTGTTAGAGGTGTTTCAGGCACATCCCACAGGTAGGAGGCCCCGGGGCAGACCCAGAACACGTGACAGGGATCACATATCTCATGCAATGACAAGGCACGGATGCCAAGATACAAGAAGCTGGAAATGCAGACCAGTGAGAGCACACTGGGCTTTTTTGGGAGGGGGCATTATCATAACAGGCATTAAGAACAGAGGTTGAATACTGTTCCAGCACAGACAGTATAAGGAAAAAAAAGCGTTTCTTGACCATTAAAATATGTAAAAATGTTATAGTAGAAACCTTAAATACACGTATAAACCTGAAAATGAGCATAAGAGGATCTCTTTAAGCTTCCTTGTTTTCTTTTTGACATTCATGTATGCTAACTACAAAACAAAGAAATGAATGCTAGATGTCAGTAGTTCCATATTTCCTACAGTGAGTGAAGTATATGATATTGCACCAATACACTTCGAGTGTACAGTCTGTGGTGTAATGACCAGATTAGCATGCATGCTGGTATCTTTATTAAAGAGAATTAGTGATGAATCACCGTCATGCATGAGCCATACATCACTAACAGACTTATTTTACACATGATCCATGATGATGAACAGGAAAAAAATTGCATGCCAAGAAAAAGAATATTGTCAATATTTTAGATACCCTCCAAATTCCACAAATCATGTTTTCAGGGGAGCTCATGACTTATTTAGAGGAGCCAAGCTCCCCCTGGCTCTCCTGTGGTTTGCACCCTGAGCTGGTGGAGGAGAATCAAGATGCATATGGTGAGCCATTACTCTCTGCATCTCTTGCTAGAGTGGTAACTCAATTTCTCCATTTCCTGGACAGCATTTCACTTTTACATTATTGTATGTGTTTCTGATTTTTATTAAATGATGCAATTACTATAGACTATATAATATAATGATTGAAACTATGCCATTTGACTATGTTGTATAGTATTGTAAGCTTTGTTTAATAACGTACAGTATTTCTGAGCTAAATTATAAGCCAACAAGTAACTCCCTCTTGATTTAATTTGCTATTGGAGTATACAACACTTTCACATACGGACTGTGGAGGCTTGATACATGGTACTTTGTTTGTTTTCTTTCTTTTCTTCTAAAGCATGTGTCATAACCAGACAAGTGCTATGGGTTATAACTTGCAGGTATGCCTTGTAGCTCAAACATCTCTGCTTCAGTGTTATGGTGTGTTTTGTTTGCATTGGGAATTCGGAACCATGTAAACTCTAGCCCCGTTTCCACTGCACAGTATGGTTCAGTTCGGTGTGCTTTTTTTTCGTTTTCACTGTGAAAAGTTGTGGATGGTACCAATGGAACCATTCATACTGTCCCCATTTTTGGTTCCCCCTCTGTTGGGGTACCTAGCACACAGATGTGGTACTAAAAGGTGGAGCTGTGAACACTGCAGTCTGTTGATTGGTCAGTAGAGGACGGTCACTCTGCTCAGGGCTGAGTTGTGGCTGGTTTTGATGCTCATGTAACCACTGTTCATAACAAGGTGCAGACTTAAGAGTACTGTTTGCGGTGGAAACACTAGGGTCTAGGTACCATGTCTGAAGGGTTACTGTTGGTTCCAAAGGTACCATACTGAAAGTGTTTGGTGGAAACGAGGCTTTTGAGTCATTTTAGGTTCATACGCATCATCCTAACCCTAACCACAGTAATCTAACTTGCCTTAACCTTACCTCTATAAATTCACGTTAATTATGTAACTTTATGTAAAGGACATAACGTCATTTGTGGGGAGCTAATTCATCGGATATTATATGAACAGTAAATAAGGATACGCTGCATTAGAAGTTGAATAATGCTTTGTTTTGTTTTGTTTTGTTTTGTTTTTGTGACCACTGGAGAGACTAAGCAAGCAATTTTATGACTTTGCTTTGGACTCTGTCGTTATTATTTTTCATTCTGTAGACTATCAAGAGCAAATTAATGAACAGGTCCCACAACTCCTCTCCAGTATTGTGCTGCGTATTCCCTGAACGTTCTCAGCTTCCTTCATTACGGTGGTGAAAGCAATGTACTGTAGCTGAAAATGTTTGGGGAATAAACATATCATGCTGGAGAAAAGTTCATTAATTTGATTTTTATAGACTTGCATCAGTTATGCTTGTGTTCACAATGGGCCCCAAAGTTCCTTGATAGACTCAGAAATTACATTTTCCAGACCAACCAGCTAAGGGATGACGGATTCATCTGTGGAGAAGATAAGTGTCAGAGTGTTTCTCAAGAAAGAACTTGTGTTTTTCAGTGTCAGCCTTTTGCTCATTAGCACATTTTAACTGGAGATACAGACAGTTCACACTGCATGGCAAATTAGATTGAGCAGCCAGCCCCATCCCCCACAACCCCCCCCAACACTCACACACACACACAATCACATGTATTTATACTGTATGTAACATTTATGAAATGCAAATAGACCTGTGGGTTCATGTTTGTGCATTAATTTATAGATTAATGATCAAAAGCAATCATCAAGAGTAAAGAGATGTACAACAAAGAGACACACTGACAGTATGACAAGGGCAAACACACTCTATCCTTTTCCACAGTCGACTTAACCCTCCATTTATCTTTTCTCATCTGTCACATCCCCATCAGTTTTATTGTCTCTTTGTGTTCCCTACCCTCAAACAGGAGCCTCTCTTTTTCTCCGAGCATCCCTGCTGCCTCCGCTCTCAGCCTCCATCTCTCTCCCTCACTTCCCTGCTCTCTAGCATGCCCTCAGTCTCCGTCTACCTTCCTCCCTCCTTCCTTCTTTCCCTCCCTCTCTCCTCCTCCTCCTCTTTCCTCCTCCTCCTCCTCCTCCTGCTGCGCTCCCGACTCGTTCTCATTCCCCCTCGCTCACACACTCAGGCAACATCCTCCCCTCTCCACTTCTACCTTCACACTCACCTCTTCGCGCCTCCCTCTCCACTCCTCTCGCCTCCTTCCTCTCCGTCACCTACTAACACATATCATCTCTGGCATCTCCCTGTCTGTTGTCTCCCTCTCCACCTCCACCACCACCACCATTTCTCCCTCCTTCTCACACTCTCAACCTTGCCGCCTCGTGCAAACTCACGCGTGCACACACTCATGCTGATTGGCACCCAAGGACAGAGCACCCTCTCTCCCGTACCGGCGACCAGGCGGTTTGCTCGTGTGGCCAGGCTTCTTGACACTGAGCTCAGCTGAGGAAGAGGACGAGGAAGAGGCCATGGAGCACAGCCACATCTTCCCTGTTTTCTCCCCAAATGGTAGCACCTGGAGCCCGGGGCAGCATCCCTCTGAGTTTGCCCAGGGATGCCCTCTCGGACCGCTGCCTGTCATCTACTACAGCGTCCTGCTCTGTCTCGGCCTGCCGGGTAAGAAATGTGCACATGAGTGTGTGTTTTTATGTATATGTGTGTGTGTGTGTGTCTAATCACAAGCACGTCTCATTCTGTGTGAATTTGCTCATCGGTGCTTTGCAGGAGTCACGCTTTGCATCTTGATTTGTTGTGCACTTGTCTGCAGGTTTGAGTGAGTGTGTGTCATGCACAGCTGCTCCTGAGTGTCACTCTTTGCACACACACACACACACACACACACACACTGTTGATTTGTCATTCTGACCTTGTGGCAATCACTTGTGCATGTGTATGTACTTTGTATGTATTTGTCATTGCTCATGCTGTTTGGCGTTTGTACATTTGTTTGTAATATTGAAGCACCGTTTAAAGAGTGGAAACATCAACTGTATGTGCAGGGCATCATTAAATCTGTCCATTAACCCTTTGAAACTGCACCTATTTTGTTCATCTGGAGCCGCTCTTGATGACTACGTGCATGACAGATTGAGTGTTGACACAGGCTTGACCTCGGGGACAAGTGTGCATTACATGGCTCCTCTCAATGACCTGAATTGATGACACTTCCTTGTTGCGTCTTTACCATTGACTGATTAGTCCATTCACAGTCACTGTCGGACCCATTTACTGCCCCACTCCCACTGCGTGATCTATGAGCGCTGACCTAGTCTCACACAGGGAAGCAAAGCGGTGTGTGCATGTACATCTGTGTATATGAATGTGTGTGTGACAGAGAGACAGAGACAGAAAAGATGGAGGTCAGATGAAAGAGAAAAAGTGTGGATGACTAATCAGAGGTCGGGGTTCACGCTGTCAGATCCACTCTGCTTCAACTAAAATGCTGGATTCATTCTGTGCTTGAAGGATAATTCAAGTGTTTTACTACTTAACCCTGATGTTGATGAACACAATCAGTGACTTTTCTTGTCTTATTTACAAGACTAAGATATCTTCTTAAGCTCTGCACCCCCTTTTCCTTGATAAAGACTGAGAGCGAGATATTATCAGCAACCTAAGCTGTTCTGGTTCAAAACAAATCTGCAATGCAAAGTGAAAAGCTCTCGTATGCCAAGACTGCAGCTGCTCCACGAGATTTTGCAGCCTTGTAAAAGTAAAAGTCTGCCATCCTGATCAAATCTCACCTAATTATTTCTCCTGGACGGCAAATCAAGTCTTGCGCAAGCAATTCTCCCTGCTGTCATTTAAAGTTTCTCCTGCCTCGGAAGTTTTATTCGATTCTGCTGCTGAGTCGTCTTTACAAATGTGATTGAGGCTGTTTGTTTAATCACTGAGTAACAATAACCGGGGAGTGTAATGCAATCTTACAATGGTTGTCTGAATTAATGGCAGAGTTGAGTGCGGCGGGCTGATACTTTGCGGCAGCCGAGTTCGACTTATTCAATCATTATGACACAGCTCGTTCCACTCAAGCTGAATCATGAATGTTTCATGAGCGCGGCATGTGTGAGTAGTAGCGGTGTGACCCACAGACCCACAGGTATTCAACACTCTAGAAGGATTTGAGGCTGTTACTTTGATTACCAGCCAGTGTTTCATTAGTTATAACAGCAACAGGGCTTCAGGGAGAAGTCGTCATGGTGTCCGTATGTTTCTCTCAGACTTTGACCTTTAAGCTGCAGCCGGTGAGGGGGTTGCATCAAGAGCACAGACTTGAGGATGGAAAAGATGATGGAAGGTGATGAGAGAAGGGGATTACGCAAGTCAAGTGGTGGGATATGATTACTCCATGACCTAGGGAAATGATGAACCGAAAGCTCTGAATGAACAGGACAGTGTGTATGAGGCAGACAAGGACACCCAGAAGAAGAAGAAGAGCGGAGTTAAGAGAAAGAGATGAATAGCAGCAGAGCCTGCGAAGTAGCACCCCTGAGCCCTGAGTGGGGGAGCTACAGACGACGGAGCCGAGACGAATTGCCACATTTTTAATTAATCGCTAACTCCCTCTCTCTCCTCCTCTCTCCGCTCACCACGCCACACTGCTTGAGACAGAACAGACGTGTGCTGGCATAGCAAACAGCACAATGAAGGAGTCGGTGCTTCGCCTAAGTCTTTGACATGCTGGGATTACTGAAGTGAGGCCTGCTCTTTGTACAGTACAGTATGTCTCATAACACTCAAAGCTAATGCTGTACAGTATGTTGAAGCTGATGAAGTGATTCTGTGTGACATAACTGATTGTCCATGTGAAGCACCTCTGAATATCCGGGCTGAGACAGCTGCCGTCGTTTTTTCTCTGCACAATGAATTAATGGTGTTTACAGACTTTTTACCTGCACGCATACGTTTTAAATCCCACCTGCTCGAGTGTTGTTAACTCGAGGTCACTGCTGATGCCTGAGTATCGCTTAAAGAGGCCTGCTTTTAAATGACTCGTAAATGTGTTAATGTTGATAAAACGTCCGTGCAGAAAGGCACAAAAGCCACTAAGAGGATTAAATTAAGTTCTATTGTATTCTATTTAATAATTCTACATTTGTAATTGTTATTTAATCAGTCATCAAGCACCCATGAAAGACAGTTTGACCAAAACTTGCATTGTGTTAAGGTCATCCACACACCAGCAACATGTCCACACCTCATTACTGTGTGCTGCATTAAAGGGTAACATCAGTGTTTTTTAACCTGGACCCTATTTTCCCATGTTATTGTGCCTAAATGACTAATGGAGACACAACAGTTTTTGAAATTGGTCATTACTGAAATTGCAATTGATCAGCCTTAAAAACACGCTGCAGCGTCACCACTCAGGGCGATGGTGCACGGTCAGTTTACGTCCACTTAAAGTGTTTGTTTTTGCCATTGACAGCCTTAGATTATTACTTTAAGTGCCTGGCAATGACGTAGAAAGGCTCTCTAATGAAACAGACCTTTTCTTAAAGAGTACAATCCTTTATATTAACCCCAAAGTCGCTATCGACAAACCCACCAGGGTCCATTTAAATAAAGAGTCATTTTAGTGTGTACAGAGCCGGCACATTTTCACATCTAACTGTGTGAATTAAGGGTTTATTTTAAATAAATCAGAGTCGGTGTTTGCTGGACAGTAGGAAGATGAACCAAAATGGATTTTGTGAGTGTTATTTTGCTTCTGCCAGCATTAAATGAAAGTTGTTTTATGATGATAAAATTACCGTATTTAAATGGAGTCTGGTGGGTTCGGCGATAGCCATTTCGGGGCTGTTTCAGGTGAAACAAAAAGGATCTTACTCTTTGACAAATAAGTCTATCTTTGTAGGGATCTTTTCCATAATGTGTTCAGACACTTAGAATAACAATCTGAGCCTGTCAGTGGCAAAAACAAGCATTTTGGTGGATGTAAATTGATAATGCATATACGCCGAGTGTTTACATTGCAGCCTTTTTCACAGCTGCAGTCTGCAGCACTGTCACTCAATGTTGGACCGGTTTCAAAGATTGTTGTTCCTATTAGTCACTTAGACAAAAACATGGGAAAATAGGGTCCAGGTTGAAAAATACTTAAGTTACCCTTTAATGTAGAGTTAAAGGATTTGTGATACTCAGCCTACTTAATGTCACACCTGACACTGGTGGAAGAATTCAGATCATTTGTTTTGTATGTAAAGTTGTAACCAGCAAAGTAGCCAGTAACTCCTGCTTAAAAATGAAAGTAGGAGAGCAGAAATTACAATATTTACCTCTGATGCAGTGGATTAAAGATAGAAAGAAACATGTAATATAAACTAGTACAAGTAAAATCTACTCATGGCATGTTGTGTTTAGTTGCATTCAAACACTTGAAGTTCTTGAAAGAACACCAGCTGAACATCAAACAGTGACAAACCATGAAGAAACATTGATGGAAATCTGACATTATTTGTTTGATTCATGTTTTAATGTGAGGACAGTTATAAGTCACCTCCACGGGGATGTTTTCATCTGTCACTGTCTTTCGTCTCGTCGGTGGAGTGAAAGCTTGAGGGACAAATGAGTCACATGCTTCACGTGTGTCATGATTTATTCTGAAAGCTTGCCTCCACTGCCCTTTGTTTTTATCGGTACATCAACTTTTACACCTCAGCCAGGCATAAAAACTCTTATTGAAAAAATGCGACGTTTTTATTTTTTATTTTTGGCATTTACACTCACAAGGACGCACAAGTTTAAATGTGGATAAAAATATTGGATGGACTGTTATAGCCACAAGTCCGCAGCAGCAAAAGGTTGGACTTTGACAGGGTAGACAGCTCTTCGTTCTCCTACCAACAGTCATCAGCTGTGTCACAATTCAGGGGCTGCAGCCTTTGAAGGCTGCATTTGGAAACTAACTGCGTCACATCGGCTCGACCAAGGCTGTTCATTTGGAAGGGTCCTTCAAATGCGGCCGAGAAATGCAGCCTTGTTTCCATGAATTGGAGGATGCAATGGATGAATCCTTCATGGCCCAGACGATTATATAATAAGTTACCTAACAGTTGTTAACTAGCTAAGGGTCAACATTTCTATTAGCTGAAAGCACACAGTGTAAACGATCTTAATTTAATGAGTCTACCTGAAAACGGTCCATCAGCCTGAAATACATCAAATGACTCTGTCTCCAGTGGTGAATCTTTTCCGCCAGTAACAAAATATACATATACAGTATATATAATAACAATCTCTGCGTCCATGATTTAGGGCTAAACACCTTCTAAGGCGTAGTTTTTTCAAAACTCCAGTGGCTTTGTATCCGTGTGGACGTGTAAAACAGAGCATTTGGAAACGATGACGTCTCCTCGATTCGCGCATGTCAGTTATTGCTCTGTGTTGTAAGCGTTTGCTTATGTTTTGTTAGCACAGCTTGGTCTACTTTACACTTAAACTTAGTGTTGCTAATCCACACCATGGATGAACTGAGGTGTTTGCGCCCGATGTTATTAGGCTCGTTCGAGATGAACTGTGCCTCGCCTGGAAAGTAGACGAGATCAGGCGGCTGCAGCAGGGGGCGGTGACAAATAGCCGCGATCAAGTCGGACAGGTTCCTGACAGTTTCCAGCAGCCCTCAGTCCGTACAGGAAGTCACAGAAACACTCACATCCTGTCCGATATGATGTCAATTTGTTAAAATACTGTCAGACTTATATATAAGCTTCAGTCAAACAACATGTATTCTGTTAAGAGAATAAACCTTCGGATAGGACAAATAAAATTTAAATATCTGAAATTCAACAAAATTAACGTCATATTGTTGAGTCAACATCTAAACCAATCAGCTGTTAGATCAGCTGAGAGCCAGTGGGTGGAAAGCAACTGCAGCGCCTAGCTCTAAAAACTGCGGCCGCCTCGCTCTCGCGATTTTATCGGCATCCACTTTTGTAATACGTCAGAGCAAGTCAGAACAAAGTTGGACACAAAACTAACCAGCATGCACTGTGCGCCGATCGCCGGTGATCAAATCTGTGCAGGCCTGACTCATCTCGAACGAGCCTATTGGCTCCAACTCAGCATCTGCAGCTTAAAGGCCGCCAGAAACCATGGCTTTGGATCAGGATTGGTTAGATTAGCTGTCGGTGTGACAATTTTGAGAGTGGGATTGTTGTTGATAAGGCGTGGACGGAGACCTTTTGCGTGTCCAGAGCATCACTCATATCTTTGATTGAGCTCCTTGGTTTTTATATTGAAGGGGAATAAAAGGTGATGAGATCTGCAGCAGGTGTTTTGACAAAGGCAACGCTGGCCTGAACACTGAAGAGCGCTTGGAGTTGTTCTGGTGTTCTAGTGTGTACAGAGATATTCTGTAAAGTGAGGGACATGTGGACAGATTTTTTATTTTCTTTAAACAGAGTGGGAAAATATCTGTAGATGTGTAGACAGGGTCTGAATAATCCTCACTCAAACGTCTATTGACTGTTTGAGTGCTTACAACCGGTGACTCAAACTGGCTGTGTAATGCTGAATAGGTGCCGACAAGTGGTTGTATAGTGTAGAGATGCATGTGAACGTGTCCTTCCTCCTCTTGTGTGCACAAACATGTGACCTCACGTACTCCACAGCATGTTGGTGCGTTCCTTCCCCCTTCCTTGAAGCCTCCTACGGTTTGTGTGGCTGTTTGAGAGTCAGCGGTGTGACTGGCACACGTGAGAGTTGAAAATCATTCCCTCCCACTCCCACTTATCTGCACACCAGAAGGGGAAAAGGTCGGGGATGTTCAGCGCTAACAACCCTCTGTTCCACGTCGCAGTGTAGGCCAGGTGTCAGCCGCTACTTAATGAAGAGATGGGCCCCAGCGGTTTTCAGTTTGGACTTATTGATCTGTCAGTCTGCACCAGCGACAGGGCATCTGTGGTGGGATGGTGGCTTGTTAATAGATACTATCACTCTAAAAGTGGAGTTTGAGATTAGGTGGTGTAAAGTGGACAAAGAGGAGAGGATGTGGAAGCTCGTGTTGAAGCATGGACAGCCGGGAAAAGATAGTGAATATTCAGTAAATCAAATGGAGGAGGTTTTGTAGCTCTGGTTTGTCTCCACTCTGAGAACGGAGAGGAAGAGAAAGAGAGACGTGGTGTCAGCTTGTCATGGGGGAGACGAGCCAGAGAGGGCGCGGGAGGACAGAGGAGGCAAGAGAGGAGGGAGGTGTTGTTAGAGGCAATAAATCAGAGATGTTGTTGATGCAGTGACAGAGCTGACTTTGTTTGACCAGCTGACAACAGAACGCTGTTGCTGCTGCTGAAAACACTGCAAACCCAAATCCCCCACGTATCGTTTGGCATTTTTTTGGATCACAGTGATACATCAGTCTGAGGATAATTACAGTGCTGTGATCTAGATGTCGTCTTAATGTTTCATCTTCCTCCTCATCTTCCATCCATTTACCCTTCTTCCTCTCTGCATTTAATTCTCTCCTCTTCCCTCTATCTCCCTCCAACTAACTTTCACCTTTCGTGTTTTTTTTCGCAGCTGAAACCTCATAAAACCATTTGGAAAAGATCCCAGAGCACATTATAATTGTTAGCATTGTTTATAAACCCTTTAAACACGATGAGCTGTCAGGCTGCAGTGTATCATCACTGGCAGCAGTGTTAGCCTTGATGTAAGGACAGTCATCTCCACCAAACTTTGACTCACTGTGGCCTGTCTGTAAAATGAATGGCTGTTAGAGGTGAGCAGAGGCAGAGCACTGCAGTAGCATCAATATCATTAGCAGCTACCAGGGCCTCTCACTCTCTCTTAATATGCCCATTAACCTTAAATATCTTGTTTCAATACATATCTCTTCTTCTCATTCTTGCTCTATCATCTTTATTGCATCTTTCTTTTTCTTATGAGCTTCCCTTACCCTTCCTCATTAACTCTCAGATCACATACATCAGGCTTATGCTCACAATAAAATGTGTCAGACTGATATTATCCAACACAATCACCAGGAAAATGTTTGGATTGTACCCTTCTGCAAACCACAGATACATTACATTTGCACAATGTGTTAAAACTTCACGTTTCAACAATGCAAACTGTTGAGGAAAAGGTCATGTTTTGGTGGCACAATACCCTCTTATTTAATGTTTAATTCTTACCTGTTCTACTTTTGCATTTTTATTTTGCACACTTGTAGGATAATGCACATATTTGTACATTTCATATGTTTCTATTTCTTACACAACATATCTGTTTTAATATTTTTATATTTTCTTTCATTATATTCATATTTATATATTGTGTTATATATTGTAGCATAATGCACATTTTGCATTTTGCATCATTTTTTGCACTTTTTTTCTTGCATAGTGCTTTTTTTAAAATTTTCTTATAGTTTCTTTATGTTTATGTAGAGGGTCCCTGCAAAATCCCCATGTTTGGAGCCAAAAAACCTGCAGGAAAAACATTGATGGGTTGCTACAAAATGTCCCCCTTGGAGCCAAAAGAGATGCAGAAAGAACTCTGACAGGTCACTACAAAACGCCCACGTTTGAAGCAAAAAAATCTGCT
The DNA here is from genome assembly GCA_019142605.1 of Cephalopholis sonnerati. NCBI lineage: Eukaryota > Metazoa > Chordata > Actinopteri > Perciformes > Serranidae > Cephalopholis > Cephalopholis sonnerati. The sequence continues at coordinate 25,129,488 of JAGQAX010000016.1, forward strand.
GGAAAAACACAGATGGGTCACTACAAAATGCCCACATTCAGAGCCTAAAAAGCTGCTGAAAAAACACTTACAGGTTGCTACAAAACATCCATGTTTAGACCCTGAAAAGCTGCTGGAAAAACACTGACAGGTCACTACAAAATGCTCACATTTGGAGCTTAAAAAGCCACTAGAAAAAGTCTGGCAGGTCGCTATGAAACGCCCACATTTGGAGCCTGAAAAGCTGCTGGAAAAACACTGACATATCGCTACAAAATGCCCACCTTCAGAGCCTAAAATGCTGCTGAAAAAAAACAGGTCACTACAAAATGCCCCCTTTTGGAGCCTAAAAAGACGCCGGAAAAACACTGGCAGGTAGCTACAAAACGATTTCATTTGAGGCCTGGAAATCTGCTGGAAAAACACTGGCATGTTGCTACAAAATGCCCACGTTCAGAGCCTAAAACTCCCCTGGAAAAACATGGACAGGTTGCTACAAAATGCCCATATTTAAAGGCTAGAAATCTGCCAGAAAAACACTGGTGGATCGTGACAAAATACCAACGTTTAGAGCCTAAAAACACACATGAAAACACTCACAGGTCACCACAAAATGTTCAAGTTCAGAGCCTAAAAATCAGCTAGAAAAACACTGATGGGTAACTGCAAAATACCAACGTTTAGAGCCTAAAAACACACTTGAAAAACACTAACAGGTTGCTACAAAATGTTCAAGTTCAGAGCCTAAAAAGCCGCTGGAAAAATACTGACGGGTTGCTACAAAATGCTCGTGTTTAGAGTCAAAAAAGACAGGAAAAACACTGGCAAATCACTACAAAATGTCTACGTTTGGAGCCCGAAGAGCCGCTGGAAAAACACTGATGGGTCACTACAAAACGCCCAAGTTTGAAGCCTAAGAAGCTACTGGAAAAAACACTCACAAGTAGCTACGAAACACCCACATTTGGAGCCTGAAAATCTGCTTGAAACACAGCAATGACTTGCTAAAACATAACCGATTTTGTTATTTGTTAGTCTCAAATAGTGGTCTGCAGGTTGGCAGGGTTTTTTTGAGAGATGGTGATATGAAATGTATAAAACAAATGTTTTTAGCCAAATAAATAGCAGCAGGATTTAACTTCATTACACTAAGGGTTTTCTCTCTATTTTAAACTGTTTTAAAACGTCAGCAAAATCATAATTCTGTCTTCACTGCATGGTGTTTTCTTTTTTTGTGGCTTTGTTCCTGGTTTTCGTTTGGGGGAATTAAGGAATGGCCTCTGCTTTATGTCCGGTCTGACACTTAGAGAAGACAAAAGGGAAATGGTTGTCATCAGGAACAAAGTGCTTGTGACCTTTGAAGCAAGCTTTGATATTCACCCCCTCTCTGACTCTCGCCTCGCTTCCTTTCCTCTCACCGCCTCACCGCTCTCCTCTATACCCCTCTCCTTCTGTCTCATTCTGTCTTTCCGTCTAATCCTCCCCTCCATTCCCTCTCAATAACCTGCTCTCTTTTTTAACTATCTGTGACCTTCCTCAGACCACACTTTTCCTTCACCTTCCATCTACTTCCTCATCCCTCTCTTCTACACTCATCTCGTCTTATTAGCCTCCGGATAAGCCGTCAAAGCGAAACCTCAATTTTCTCCAAATGACAAAAAAAAAATGCTTAATTGCATTGCTCACTTTTTTGGGGGTATAATTTCCTTTTTAAAATGTTCAGTGTAATATGAGGCCCAGGAGAAAGCCTAATGACTTGTATGCAGCCTCTCATGTTTTGCCACCGGTTTCGAGGAGCTAAGATGCGCAGTGTCGTTTGTCGACAGCCCGTCTGAATACGTCCTTTAGTGGTGGGATGAGTCAGCCTCGTTACACACCTCGGGGAGCACGCTGTGCCGTCTCTTTTCCCGCTAAACGACGTCAATGGCCCTGTCCCTCGTCATATTAGGGGAGCAGCAGGAGGAGCGCAGACACAAAAGCTCTCCCACGCAAGTAGACAGAAGGGGTCACCCATGCAAACACATGCACACACACACAAGTAAATGCAGACAGAAGACAAACACACAGCAGCCCATTATCTGTCCTGCGGGTCATTTTAATCCCCTCTCAGTGGGACACACTTATTTTTCCCTGCAAAGAGAAACAGTGGGGGACACTTTGCATGTGTCTCCGCCTGAATGTCCAGGTATGAGATGCACATGTCTCTGTATGCATTCACTGATGCCTGTTTGTGTTTTGTCCTCATCTCTGCATGGGTGTGCAGCTCTCCAACTCGTCTGTCCCCCCTACCTCGACCCCCGAGACAATGCAAGGAGCAGGAGTCAATTGAAATGAATGGGCAATCCAGTGCAAGCTGGCTAGAGCTAAATGGAAATGTCAGGCTCACCACGGATGCCTTTTGTTTGTCTGTAAAAGGCCTCGTCACACCGGGGAGCACAAACAGAATAATACCCAAACAGTGACAGTCAACACCTCACTGTTTCCATTTCATGTCACTCCTCTCTGTTTAGCGGGCAGAAGTACAATACAGGAAGTGAGGCGAGGGATTAAAGGTGAGGCACATTCTGCAGGGTTTGTAATGGACCTTCAATAGAAAGTTTATGAGCAGCTCAGAGCTTAGCAGCAACTTTTTCTGGTACAAAAAACACAAACAGTGATAAGATCTCCAGGTGAGAGGCTGCAGGTGTGTTTACAGTACGGAGGTGGCTGTACGGGAAACAACACAAAAGAGTCAGTATGACCAGAAAGAGACAAAAAAAGATTGTTGACACAAGCAGAAGCCAAAACAAGGCACATAAAATAGGGTAGCTCAACAGATGAGCTGCAGGTCACAGTTGTTTCGTTTATTCCACAATGACACCTCAAGGAGGTTTATGGCAACCCAAACGCCAGAATAAATGTTGGCATTGTACGTTTCTGCAAACCATGGATATGTTTAATTTGTCGACACATTCTTATTCTGACCTCGTCACATATCATCATGTGGTCATGGACTGTCCACGTCCAGATGCAACGTGAAAGGTACCCTGAGTACGTTGGTTGTTGACGTTGTTGGACACCGTGTCAAGTTCTGTCTGTTACGTGCATTGTCTTCTTTCAAATACACTTCCGTTTTCACAGGAAATTTAACATCACATACAGTCTCTTTCAAAATAAACGCAATACATCGGTACAACAACGTGAATTGATTTTTTTTTTCCTTTAACAACTGACCGTGTTTCACCATGACGCTGTCGAGCTTTTTTTGTCAGTGTCTGACGCCACAAGTCACTGCCCAAGGACCGGATTTGACAACCGGGCTGAATTTGAACATTAATAATGTAGTGGGCAAAAACCACTTTGTTGTGGTTAGGCTTTAAATACCCGCTTTTGGTGCCACAATACTGTGAATGCTGGGATGTGTCACTGTGGAGCGGCACAATTTCCACTCGCAATGCCACCAATGTCTCTCTGAAAAACAACCAGTTTGGTTGTCTGTTATTCGTAAAAAGGGTTCTGCATTTCTGCGAAAAACGCAGAAAATCGAACCTGTTGTGACAATTTTAACGACAGGCAAAAGTTTTAAAGTCAGTGTGGAAATGTGAAGTTGTATTTATATTTAGACTTGCGACAATTTTGGACAAAAAAAATGGACTCAGTCCATTCCAAATTTACCAGGTTAGGTTTAGGCAACAAAACTACTTCTTAGTTCGGCATTAAAAAAGTACTTTTGTCACTGATGTAACATATATGCCATGTGATGTACGTCACATCCGGCACTGGCGTAGCATGCCAAGCAAACTAGTATTCCAGACTGCGTTATTATTAAAAGAAGTCAACCTTGACTGCGGGACGTTAACACTAGTCACCTGGGTGAAAGTCTTATGTTTGTTTGACCCAGCCACCACCCCTGCTGCTCACCTTTTTGGGGCATCTTCGATATTTGTACATTATTATGAGGACTTTGTCGCTTTTTAAGCTATGTCACGTCAGTTTCTTCTTTGCTCCTGTAATAATTACTACCACCACTAAGGGGTGCCATCTAACAATAAAGTATGGGTATGGGTCGTAATAAGCTGCCTCCACAGACGACAGTTTACCTTTAACTTTCTTTTATTGCTGAAGTTTGGTCAAATCAATGTACAATAATACTTGTAAAAACATAGAGTACACGGTGTAGGAACATTAATATCCCACATCTATATTTAGATAGATTTGTTTTATGTACAGGGCTGAGCTAAAAAAGACAAATTACAAATACAAAATCAGTCTTAAAGAACCTGCAATCATTACGCTGAAGGTTATTAAAAACCTCATGATGCTTATTGTGAGGATCTGTATCCTTGAGTCCCAGGTTAATCTAAAATTTTATGTATTCTGGATTAATGCGCAGTGATTGTGAACCAAACTGACCACCAGGAGAGAAGAAGAAACAGACAGACAGAAGAAGATTAGTAGCTGAAAACAAAGAATCAATAACACGATCGACCAAGATTCGACATGAAAGCAATTTAACTTGCCTCTGCAGAGGTTGGTGTGGTGCACAAGCGGTGGTGAGTGTGAAGGTGGGGGGTGTAGTGCAATCCAGCAGCCCTACATGTACATTTATATTGGCTTGTCGAGTCCTGTAAACTGCTTTGACGTCTCATTTTATGTTTATTGATAGATTGTGCGTTAGTGTATCGGCGCATCCCTAATGATTTGTGTGCATGTGCAGACATGTGTTAACGTGTGTGTGTGTGTGTGTGTGTGTGCGTGTGTCTTCTGCTGCACATCCTCCAGTCTGGCAAGGACATCTTTAGTCATTAGCTGGAGCCGGCTTTGTAATTTGTAATCAGCTGATAGTGGCTGAGGCTGTGAAGTGTGATGTACCAGACTCCTAGCTGCCATATTTAATCCAATCCCAGATCTATTACTGCAGAGACGGACAGGACCACAGAACACACACACACACAGACGCTGTATGGACGGTGACAGCTGCTAAATGCATTGATGTCTCAGTGATGCTGCATGCAAATCAATGTCAGAGGCATCTTCGTCCCAGGAAACAGATGGGACATGTCTTCATGCTGCACCAGCAAGTTTCACTAAATGGGATTGGTTAGCAGCAGAACACAAGGATGGATACATTAGTGTGTTAGGTAATAATTTAAAGTAGTGCAGCATGAAAGAGGAATCTTTGGACACATCATAAAGTATTAATTTTCTCAAATGAATTTTACAATTCATGTCACCATTGTATTGAATGTTGTTAATGCACAATGTGCAAACACACACATGTCTACTTTAATAAATAGGAATATCTAAATTTTACCAGTTTAAATCAACTGGTCTGTTTATTTTGGAGAGGAAGAAACCTCTGCGGATAATTCGGCTTCTTGTGAAAACTTTCTAAACATCTGGATCTTATGTTATATTAGAAAAATGTGACTAGCCACCTACAGCAACATGCAAAATTGCATCAAAAATAAATTAATTTATAACGTAAAACTGCTTTATCGAGTGTTTTTACTAGTTTAAATCACTTGGTTTATTTGTTTTGGAGAGAAAGAGATTTCTGTGGATAACTTGGCTTCTAATAAAAAAACTCCTGAGCAATGAACACTGAATTAATTCTAACCAGGAGGGTCAGTTTGTTTTTGAGAGGAAGAGACCTGCAGATAATTTGGCTCCCGGTGAAAACTTCCTGAATGTATGGATCTTAAGTTACGAGACAAAAAAAGTGAGCACACATTAGCAGGCGCTTCGATAGCTGCCTGTCTGTGACGTGCTGAACAGCATCGGAGAAACACTGATTTATAACGTTAAATTGTTTTATTCAGTGATTTTACCAGTTTAAATCAACTGGTCAGTTTGTTTTGGAGAGAAGGAGACCTCTGTGGATAATTCGGCTCCCAGTGAAATCCTTCTGGACAATGAACACTGAATTAATTCTAACCGGGAGACATTTCAGCCGATTGCAATCTCCAGTCCTTACCACTAGATGCCACCATATCACCCTAAATCTTACACACTTATTTCAACATCACAGTGTAAAAAGTAGCAGCCTACGTAAAGTACACTACAGTGTAAGAAAGGTCAGCATCTTGTTTACTGTCTCCTCTAAGTTTGGGAGACATCTGAGCATGCTCACAACCTGTAAACTCAACTGTGTGATGATGGGAATCACCAGGGAATACTATGCACACGTGGCAACAGGGGGAAACAGCGAATAGACAACAAAGAAAGAAGACATGTAATGAGCCTGTTCAACGCAATCACCCAACTGCGGTTCCACGTGAGAGGCAGGGAGCTGCGCTGCTCCTGCCTGGTGCAACCGCACAGAGGTCATGCTTTGGTAAAAGCAGCAGTGGGATAAATCACATCCAGGCCTGTGCGTCCACGTTCTTCTCAGCGAAAAATGAGAGAGTAGTGGTGCGGTCTCCTGGGATATTCAGCTGTTCTGTGAAAGAAAGTGACAGAGTTGGAATAAATAAACAAGAAGGTGGCGAGGGGAACATTTCATTTGGCAACATGAAAGAGAAGGTATGGCGGGTTATGTCGGGGATATGGAGTGAAGATTACGAAAAACAGAGGCAGACAGAGAGAGATGTTGCGTCCTTGTGCTTTGTTTTAGGAGCTAAATTGCCGGTGGCAGGGTGGCAGGCAGTAGCGAACTCAGCAGATTGCCGAGGCTGTGATGCTGCACGTTGCCCTCCTGTTTTTGTTGTGGCTTTGCTCTTTATTAGAGATAACAATTTGGCCAAAGGCAGAGGCAGGTGCTGCTGGAATTACACAGCAGGTGTAGATGAAGGGAAAAAGGGAAGGGAGCAATAAACAGAGGAGGGATTACACAGTAGGAGAGCTGGTTGAACGTGGTACAGACTGACTGGGGGCGATAACAGTGTTTTCTTTGCATATTGCAGGATGAAACTAAAAGAAAATGTGCGCTTGATACTGTTGATGGTGCCACATGTTTTTGTTTGTGTTTGTATTGTGTGTTTTTGTTGTTACCTGACAGTACATATCCACTGCATCTCTGTTAGTGTTTGTTGTTGCCTCTTTTCAATCACCTGCGCACTAACACTCAATTTTTCTGTTTCCTTCCCTGCCCTAACCCGTGCCCATTCCTTTTCCAATCTCATCATACTTTTTCTATCATTTCCCTTTTTTCCTCCACCTATCTCCTTTCAATCATCCTCCGACATCCCTCCTCCCCTCCTTCCTCCTCCCAGCTAACATCCTGACAGTGGTCATCCTGTCCCAGCTGGTGCTGCGTCGTCAGAAGTCCTCCTACAACTATCTCCTGGCACTGGCAGCCGCCGACATCCTGGTCCTGCTCCTCATTGTTTTCGTCGACTTCATACTGGAGGATTTTATTTTGGCAACGCCGCTACCTCCGTCACTGAACAATGCAGTGCAGGTTCTGGAGTTCTCCTCCATCCACACCTCCATCTGGATCACCGTGCCGCTCACCATTGACCGTTACATCGCTGTTTGCCACCCGCTGCGCTACCACACGGTCTCCTACCCAGCCCGCACACGAAGGGTGATATTTGCTGTGTATATCGGGTGCTTGCTCTCTGCAGCTCCTTACTACTGGTGGCCTGAGCTGTGGCACAGCCTGCCTGGGGTGGGCAGTGGCGGCGGAGGAGGAGGGGAGGGCAACAGGAGAACTGTGGCACAGCATGTTCTGGTGTGGGCCCACTGCGCCACCGTCTACCTCCTCCCTTGCACTGTCTTCTTCTCCCTCAACACCGTCATCGTGCGCAAGCTGCGCAGACGCCGCAGCTGTTTCCGTCTGCGCGGCTACTCCACCGGCAAGACCACCGCCATTCTCCTCGCCATCACTTCCATTTTTGCTGTTTTGTGGGCGCCACGTACCCTCATGATCCTCTACCACTTCTACTCCCCTCCTCCAGCCTCACAAGGTGCCGGCCGGCTGCTCCACATGCTCACCGACTTAGCGAACATGCTAGCATTACTCAACACCGGGGTCAACTTCTTCCTCTACTGCTTCATAAGCAAGCGTTTCCGGGGCATGGCGGCCAATGTGCTGCGAGCCCTGGTCCACTGCCGCAAGCAGCCGCCGCCATTCTACGCCAGCCACAACTTTTCCATCACGAGCAGCCCCTGGATCTCACCAGCCAACTCTCACTGCATCAAGATGTTGGTGTACCAGTACGACAAAAATGGGAAGCCAATCTGTATTTCCTCTTGAGTCCTCAGCCACCAGCAGCCGCCCCCACCCTCAGTTGTTGGGGAACATATTCAGGCATTGTCTCCTTGGTGACCAGCTTTGCCCGCATGGGACTCTTTGAGGCTTGAAAATGTCAACACGCCCGGAGAGCACAGAGGGGACGGTTTAGCTAGCTTTGAGCGATAACAAAGTGGTTGGCTAGCAAGGTGGAAAAGCAAACAGCAGATGCGTGCTTGACAGAAAACAGCCTCTCATGTTCAATAAAGTATTCACAAAGCAGCGACCAGCATCAAATAGATGTTGTTTCCTCCATGCAAAAAAAAAAAAATACTGTAAAGACTGTGACTCACAGACTGATAAAAGGATATCACCACCATCTATCACTTGACTATGAGCCACAGCACTAAAGAATAAACTGACAGTTAGACGAAACCTCGGTGAAGCTTCAAACGCTCAGAGACATTGATTTCTTTATGGGCGCTCTCTGTTGCACACTGCCGCCAACAGTGTGAGGAGCTTTGAACAGCTGCGTCTTTGTCCGCTGGGAGTTGTTTCCAGAGAGCAGAGATATCCAGTCTGAGAGTCTGGGCGCTGAACATCTCACCTCGAGGGGTGATTCACTCAGGCAGAGCCACCGACGGTTCTGGCTGTCTCTCAAGCAATGTTAAAACAGCGCTGTCATTTCCACTTTAATATGCAGGGGAGTCTCAAAGGCATGTTAACTTGGGCTTTTTTTTGAAAAACGAACAGCCCTCCTTGACTATCCTCGTGTGTGTGCCACGTTCATCCTAGCAGTGCAGGTCACCTACAAGTCGGCGCTCGCTATGGAAGTTAGACCACAGATTGTCGTAGGATGAGTAGACTCTGCTTAATGTTGGTTAAATATTTATTAATGGTAGACTTGACTGTTATTGTAGCTTGACAAAAATACAAGACAAAAAATATGACTTGGGGTCAGAGCCAAGATGTCATTAATATAGTAATCACATTTCCAATATTAGGAAGAGGAAATTTCTGCTATTAGTAGATAGTCCTCTATTAACTATTAATGGTCTCTGGTGACTTACTGTTAGCCATTATCTGGATGAATATAATGAATGTAACAGCTCTTTAACCCTTTAGCTTTTGGAGAGACTGAGAGAGAGAGAGACAGAGAGGACAGGAGAATCGGCTGTCCTTCCCTTCGGTTTGTTGTCCCTCATCCAAGGTTTTCTGTCCCATGATGCAGCAGTGAATTTGGTCTCAGGGCCACGGTGACACATTTCAGCTCGGCTCATTCTGCTGCTGGCTGATGGCAATTCAGTAACATTTTACACTGAAACACAGTCACGTACATCAACTCTGTCTCAGTGCTGCCCGAGTCCTGCCCGGTAACAAACCATAAATGTTAACACACACACACACACACACACACACACACCACGCACTGTATTGCCCACAGAAACAGCACATTGAGATCAATGCACATCCATTCTGCAGACACCTTGGGGCATTAGCAGTGTTCATCTATCTTGCGAGAATGGAGCTGCGCCAAAGGGCAGATTTCTGTTAATACCTGCCCGGAGATATTAGACACATCAGGCCTTGTTTTAATGGATAAGGCTTTAAATCTGATGAATGTTAGGTGTGTCTCTCGCAGCTGATAAAGTCGTGCCCTCCAAACTCTTGTTTGGCACTCGAACGTCTGAGACACTGCGAGGGGTCGACTGCAGGTGCGACTGCGACTGTTAAAACAAAAAAACTGGCTGCAGCTTAAAATCAGGGTTTCATAGCTTGGGCCATTGTTCAAATCATCATTATTTCACCAGCTTCAGTGCTGAGATGTGTGGACAGGTCGACCCAACCCGACGTGCAAGGTACCCTGGGTGTGTTGGTTGTTGACGTTCTGGGACACCGTGTCAAGCTCTGCCTGTTACATGCATTGTCTGCAATCAAGATACACTTCCATTTTCACAGGAAATTTAACGTTTGCATACAGTCTGTTTCAAAATAAATGCAGTACGTTGGTACAACACTGGGAATTTACTTTTTTTCCCTTCAACAACAAACACACATGGTTGGGTTTAGGAAGAAGAACAGGGTTTGGCTTTAGAATCTTACGGGAAACAAACACCGCTCTCTCAGGAGAAAGTAGGTGTTTGTTGGACCCATCCACCACCCCTACTGCCCGCCCCTCTCAGACTTGCGCCACCTTAACTTCCGTCCTTGTTTCCCCCTGTCGTGGCCAGGTGCTGCTGAAATATAACGGCAACCAGCCACGTACTGTATCACACTGACATTAAAGGGTGCCTTTTTCCGTTGGTTTCTGACACTGCAGGTCACTGCCCAAGCGCTGGATTTCAACGACCTTGGAGTGAGACCAGGAACATTTCATTGTAGAGTTGCTTGCAGCATACTGTTAGCATCACACGGCTAACATTACTCAACTGTTATTAACGTGTTAAACAACAGAGTCACCATTTTGGTGTCGGTGTGAGATTAAACACTTGGTGTTGGATGTTAGCTGCTGCTGTGGGGCTTCTGCCCGAGCAGCAAAAATGACGAGTAACGTTAGTAATGTCACGCTCATGCTAACATGACACAGAGCTGCTGGACACAGTCCTTAAGCACCGTATGAAACTGCATCAACAGCTGATTGTTGAAGCCCAGCTGATGCCCGTACCCCCCACCATCACAAAAAGATTCAAGGGGCTGTTTAAAGAATGAAAATAACAAAATATTTTATGTTAAATTCATTCAATTTGGTTTAGTTTTTGGTTCATGCCCCTGGCACTCCAGGCAGAGAACCAGGAGGTGGAGGAGGGATGGAGGTCAGGCTGTAGGCTGGGCCCGCGCCACAGACCCACAGCCGGCTGTCAATCCTGGCCCACACACACCCTGGCTTCTGGATGCCTAAACGAGGCAGAACAGGAGGCTCCCCAGCCCCCGATGCACCCCTCAAACCCCACTAGAGCGTCCCGTCAGACTTATACACATAATGCAGTCGGCACAGACATGTGTCCTCCAGCAGCAGCACCAGATTATTGTGGGCCTGACTGCTGCCCCTCTCCAGACCCCAAAGGGACGGAGGAGGAGGGAGAGAGGAGGAAGCGCCAACGGGGAGGAAACAGTTGGCTGCACTTTTAGAGTTGTGGGGCTTATACACGCCGTACAGTGTCAGGAGCAGGTGGTCATAACGTAAAGGAAAAAAGGTGTGAACATCTGAGATAAATTGGAAGAATTGTGACGCCAGGAGGAAACAAGGAGAGGACAATCAAAATCTTAAATCCCCGATGTCATATGACCTGCACCCTTGACTTCACAAGTAGGTGAAGTTTTGGCTAAATCCCCACTCTGCGTTGCAGTGCCCTGTAACATGAGGCGTTAGTTCATGCAGGACGCCAGTCTGTTCTCATTCCAGAGTTGTCAAATATTTCGGCGTTAGGCACCCGACGCCAAAAGCAACCTTTCGCGTCAGTATGATACGCCTCCAGGCGGTGTCAGTTTGTAACACAGCTGGACATAACCTTTGGCAGTGTTATGATACGCTGCCAGTCGGTCAAACACCACCTGTCATGGTGGTATTATATCCTGCTAGATGGCGTGAGGTTAAAATGCTGCCGGTAACGATGAAATATACGGAGCCAGAAAGTTCCTATTGCGCGGTTAGGAGGGGTGGTGGTTGAGTCATTGTCTCTAATCAGTCACGCACCAATCACAGCCCATCCTCACGACAAGGCGGCCCATTTAAATATGACTTCATACTCACTGATCCCTGCTACACCAGTGCTGCCACACTCACCAGTGCTGCTGCTGCTGCTGCTGGCAAAGCTTCTTTCTAATTAAGAGTCCCCACATGGCTGAAAGGTCAAAATGGTATTTAACGTCTTGCTTTGGGCCCAGGGTTGGTACTCTGTGTTGCTGCTGTCTGTCTAATCCAGGGATTATCTTAAAAGGGAACTACACCCATTATTAACATTCATACATGTTATTCCTGTTGTCTAAGAAATAGAAATATAAGTGAATATAAACAACTCAAGTCTGGAGCTGCTCCATTGACAATGCATTGGTAAAGATGTTCTAGATGACGCTGAGAGCATCTCGGGAAAGTTCTCAGTATGTGAGTACATTTTCTGTTTGAGAACGGAGAACACTACAACAGAGTAAAGCTCGTTTTGGCATGAAAAATTAAATCAAAGTCAGGCTCCAAGTCATTGTCTATGGGGCACCTCCAGACTTTGCACTTGACGTCACAAGTTTGAGACTTCTCTGGTTTCTGGCTTTGAGAGAGAGTAGCTCACGTTCACAAATATCAGTTGAACCTTTCTTGACCATGGAAATAACATGCTGGAATTCTTAATTTAGGTGGTGTTTCCCCTGTAAGAGCGGAGCCATCAGTGCCAAGCATAACTGTATTTCCATTTGTTGCATTAAGCGGTTAAATCTATAACGAGCGTGTTCCTGGTTGAGGTGTTGTAAAAAATCTCAGCAATATAATCGGTGAATAACTCAGAGCCGACATGAATTATGGCCCAAACTACTAAAACCCAGGTAAAATTATCTTCAATCTCCAGTCTGAGCTACGTTAAAAACCTCTTTCTTTACTACTGTATTTGCAGCGACTCCAACTTTTGGCTTATGTGATAGTCTTTTCAATTTCTTTTCCCATCAAAGATTACTTTAACTGGAGTGAACCTATTTCTCCAAATTCCCCTCTTTTCGCTTCAGTTGTGATTCGCTCCTCCTCCCTCCATTCCCATTTCTTTGTTCCCCACAAAATTGATTTTCTTCAAAATTGCAATGTGAATGAAGGAGCGCCAACTGCCACTTTACTCTGCACTCCTCCCACTCATCCCTCTTTCCTCCCACTTTATGTCAAACACACTCACTCGTAGTTAATTTCACAAGTGTCCTTTTTGCTCGTTAACTGATTACCTTGGAGTCTTTTGTGCTACATGTGCATGCTGAGCATATTCTCATCAGAAAATGGATCCATGCGGTTAGGGACCTTGAGATGAAGCTGGTGGATGTCCAGCTCTATTTGATGGAGATGAGCGGCCAAAGGGTCAATGACCGGTAATCACATAGCTAGCTCCTTGACTCCGAGTCCATCAAAGTCATCCTCAGCCGGACATTTCATTTAGTGTAAAGGCACTAAAATATGTGCTTTAATCCTCAATCAATATCGCTAATGATCCGACTGTGATCGTTAAGAAAGTACAATCACAAAAAATGATTTGGGCTTCAGCCTGCGGAGCTCATGCCAGATCAATGTTGCCATGACATTCATTTCACGTGTTAACCTCATCCAGTGTTTCGGGCGATGTTAATGTGACATTTGTGGGAGAACCGGCGCCTCAGTCCCGCGGCCTCCTGGGAGCGAGGCAGGCATGCTGGGAAACCAAAGCAAACGGATGAGTGGGGGGGCTGCAGAGAGAGTGTCACATGCAGGTGCTTCTTCGTCTTCCACGTGAGGCACTGGGGAGCAGGTGGGAAGGTGTGTGTGTGTGTATGTGAGGGTGTGATGCCAAGAAATCCTCCCTATTATGAGAAAAAAATGCCCAAGATCTATATTTTCTTCAGCCAGATATTAAAAAGATAACCAAACATAAATCAATCAGAGGGTGAAATTGTATTTTCTCTCTCTCACCTCCTCCGTTTCCTCTCCGTCTCTCTCCTGCTTTGCTCTACAGTGTGTGTGTGTGTGCGTGTGTGTGCGAGTGTGCGTGTGTGAGTGTGTGTGTGTGTACATAATGTCCGTGTAGACAGAAAGAAGCTTTAAAAAGTGTTTGTGCCATAGGACATGTAATGTATGAAATCAAATATGTATTTATACTCAGTCATGGTGAATATAATTACATACAGCACAGTATTATAACGATATATCAATGAATGTACAACTGATGCTTCTGGCTTTTTTTTTTTTTCTTTTTGGTATTTTTCTGATCGTGATTTTCTACACAATGACCTTTTTTGAGCAGTATTTTACCTTTCTTCATGGCAGTGTTTCAGAACTGTGTTTTTTGATTGTACTGGAGTGATTATAGGCTTGCATAATTTTTCCTCCTAATGAATGTATTGACTGTATAAAGAGTCTGTATTACTGTGCTGTGAGAAAGTATGCAGAAAAGTATTGGCTGATATCAATATTTTTTGATTAAAGAAATAAAGAACAGTATCTCTGAGGATTGAGATAGAGTGCTGCTGATGATCCCTCTTTTCTTTTTCCACACGCTCAACTCTTTCTTTAATATACACAGCACACTTTACTGATTTTGTTGCATATAAAGTGATGCTTTACCAAGAGGGTTCCCAGTTCGAATCCAAGATGGGGGTTCAAACCCTGGATGGGTACTCTGGCTTCCTCCCATAATCCAAAGACATGCAGGTGAGAAAATGTGAGAGTGAATGGTTGTTTTCTCTATAGCCCTTTTTAAATGGGAATTGTGCAAATTTGCAGGAAAGTCTTCGAATCAGACTTTGTTCAGCATTGGCAGTATAAAAACAAAATCGGGGAGTGCAGCGAAATGCCGCCTGCCTACTTTTGTGCATATAGAATGTGCCTTTTTCAGGGCTATGGGGGGCGTGAGCAAATAACAAAACGTGTAGCTCAGCATGTGACGTAAACAGTGACGTCTTGCGCCTTGCCACAGCTGGTCAGTCCTTCGGCGATTCTCTCATAAGTTGGCCCATCCTTCACCGTTCCCGTCATTTGATGGTTAATGGCCTCTTCCTTTGCGAGGGCAAGGAGGGCGCGCAATTCCTTGTCTCGCCAGTTGCTCATCTTTCCATTTTCTTTCAGGTTGGTGTTGACGTTGTTTGCGTTTCCCTCTTGCTACTAGCTGCTCATTTCTGCTATCAGCTGTTTCCAGTTTTTAAGTCCACCGCCAGTGGGTCGCACGTGCGGCGTCATCAACAGCCCCTCCCACAAGTCATCAACAGCCCCTCCCGTGGTGGAAGGGGCGCCTCGCTCTTTTTAAACCAAAAAGGTTCCGCCAATATGTTTACCCCTACGTGGCGGAAAATTGGGCACCTCGGATCAACTCGCCAATCCGGCTCTGTGTGTCTAAACGCTCGCAGCTTGCCTGCAAAATGGCCCAACATTCGCCGAAAATCTGGCAGTGTAAAAGGGGCTTGTGCGTCAGCCCTGTGATAGATAGGCTCCAGCCCCCCTCAAGACCCTCAAGAGGATAAGCGGTTGCCAAAATGAATGAATTATCCAGAATTTGTATACATTTGTTTTTCTTGCATGCCTCTGCTGTGAACGAAGAATCCAAAAATGGAAACAAAATTCTATAAAACTATATCAAAACATCCACTGACACAACTCGTGTGTATAATCCAAGCCTCATTTTGCAGTCGTATGCACAGAACTTCCCGAACACATGCACTTTCTGTCAAACATTACCATTTAAATCACATTATTACAAACAATTAAATGCATGCCCAAGTAGCAGGCCTGGGTTTGCATGTGTTTGGCACACTCAGTGTAGGAAGAGGTGGAAGTGTTTTAATTTATATTGTAGCAAAAATCTTTGGGACGTACTGTGCATATAACTGGATAAGTAAGACCTGAGGCCTGTACTATGAAGAAGGATTTGGAGTTAGCAAGGTAACTTACCAGGGTTAACTCCGGGAAGCTGGTTCTCTTTTTAGCAGAATAAATCACCGTGGTAACTGATGCTGAACAGCTAACCCGCTCCAGAGTTAACTTCAGAGTATCAGATCACAGCCTGTCAGCATCGCGACCTCTGACCAATCAGGTCACTGAAGAAAAAAGTATCCATGAATGAAAAGATTTTAACTCATGCAAAGTTTATTTTAGTCCGCAGTGACAGTGTTGTTGTTTTACACTCTGATTCCGTCACTGCAGCTCAAAATAACACGAGACACTTGTGAGGTGAGAACTACGGAAAAAAGATTCTATTTTATTAGAAACATAATCAACACACTGTTAATTGGCTCTTGTTACTATAAATGCACGAGTCTGTCTGTCTGCTAACTGTTTCATTTGACATTCAGAGTAGTTTCATCATCTTCCAACTGAACAGCACATCACATACAGCCCAGTAATACCTACATGTAATTTACGTCTTGGCCAACAGTGAATTTTGGATAGTATTTTCAATGTTTCTACATTTCTGTTGTAAGATTACAGAGTACTGGTTACGTCCCACACCAGTGACGTTTTATTTTTTTGTCTCGCAGTCCCAGATGCTTCTGGTACCATTTCATCTCATATCATATGAAGTAGCCGACTTCATTCATGGTTCTGATGATGTCACTCGTAATTACACCCCTGCCTCCTTAACTGAACATGCTTGTGGCTGGATAGCAAAACCCAGAGTTAACTGAACTAGTTGATAACCAGCTTTGTAGTACTCGTTATCCAGATGGACAATATAGTCAAACCAGATATCCTGGAAAAGTTGAACTGGCTACGTAGTACAGGCCTCTGGGTTACACTGAATGAGTTGTGTAACAGTTTGTAAACAGACTTTTTGGTGTAGTTTTGCTGTCGTAAAACATGGTTTCCGATTAGTTCGATTTACAAAGAATGCTTGCCTTTTTTGGATTGTGCGTTCACCCTGAATTCAACGAAACATGGGGTAAGTACATGATATTTCAAATGATCATATGGGGTGAAGTATTCTTTAACACCTTCCCCTTCGCATATTACTGCGTTTACACTAAAGGTTTTATCAAGCATTATCACTCATGTTAAATTGTGAAAGAGTTTTGCTTTCTTTGTAGTCTTCATGTCATAATAAACACTTCTACAGGCTCTGCAGCCTACAGTTGAGCAATTAATGTTAAATCACATTTCTGATCATGCTTTGATTAAAAGTTATACAATGCAGGATTTTCCTAAAAACCAAAGTATAGACACATACAAATTTAAGATTTTGCCAGGTGTTTTTAGCAAATATAACTAATGTTAACTTAGCATTTTCTAAAATGTTTTTGCGGAGCTCTGGCACCTTTTGCACTGTGTGTCTGTAACAACTAACAACCAGTCTAAGCTACATTTTTGTCTTCAGCAACTGTGTGTTGAACATGTAACCAGAACAAAAAGGGATTGTTCCTGTTGCCATGGTAACCATTAATAAGAGAAATAAAACCACAAGAGTTTCACGAGACGTAGTGAAAAAGTATAAAATCAGAATTTGCAGAAGAGAATGACACGTAGACTGACAAGTCTGTCACTCAACGTCAGTACATGATATCCCTGTCTTTCCCTGTCTGACTATATTCTCAACCTACATTAGAAAATAAACTCAGCAACATACCTTCAATTATGTATTTAGTCATCAGGGCTGAGAATGAAAGTCTGCTGCTAATTCAGCGTCATGTTTCGCTCAGGACAGTTTTTAATGAATCACAAGTTATAAAAATGTGTAAACTGCATCGCTAACACAGACGAGCGGAGGATTAGCTGGGAAACATCCCATTTATTCACTTTACATGGAGCTACAGTTAATACTGAATTATGTGTATTCAGAGATCATAAATCATCTTTAGAAGGAACAGATGTTTACCTTCAGCTAGCTCGGGCCATGTTAAATTTAACAATATTTTAACGGTGCACGGTAAGCTAATTGTTAGCATGCTCGGTTGAAAAGGAAAAAAAAACATGCTTTGTGATGGCTGTCAGAGATGAAGAGGTATGATCACATGATTCCATTTGACCTTTAACAGGTGGTGTGCTCCACGTTTTATTTCCAAATTGCTCTTGGAACTAAGAATAGAGTACTGTAAATAAACTGTTACCATTGGAAATCGCCGTTTTCAGTTCAACGCCAGAAGTTGCACCCATAATTCACGCAAGGTATCATGGGAGCTAGGAATAGTAATAAGGTGGACAAAACCTGTGATGTTTGTTACAGATTGAACAAGGTACAAGGAAGTTACAACAACTTCCTGTTTGGTGGCGACACATTGAAATTTGACAGCTGGCCACGGTCACATGGTTCGATGAAAACTCAAGCTTTAAGCAACTGTTGATGTCAAAGGTCTTAAGATGACACAGACGAAAATTTGAAGTCAATCGGATCTAATCTGTAGGAGGAGCTTGTTGGAGTGCGGCGCCTGGAAATGGCCAAAAATCCCCAAAATTACACATAAAATTCAAAATGGCCGACTTCCTGTTGGGTTTAGGATAAGGCTCCAAGAGACTTTTTTGTACGTCTTGGGATGTTACATGTGCCTGCCAGGTTTCGTAGACATAGGTCAAACCAGCTTCAGGGGCTGCTTCGTAGAAATTTTATAGGGCCCCCTAAATATCAAATTTTTCACCAGTTCTGATGTGTGTGCAAAGCTTCATGAGTTTTTGAGTATGTTAATCCCCTCAAAATGTGCGATTCGTTCAGTAGAAGAATAACACTCCCTTGAATAGGGTCCTCACAACACGTGGTGCTCGGTCCCTGATAAAAAGTGCTGCC
The DNA here is from genome assembly GCA_019142605.1 of Cephalopholis sonnerati. Classification (NCBI taxonomy): domain Eukaryota; kingdom Metazoa; phylum Chordata; class Actinopteri; order Perciformes; family Serranidae; genus Cephalopholis; species Cephalopholis sonnerati. The sequence continues at coordinate 25,148,046 of JAGQAX010000016.1, forward strand.
CAGTTTTTCCAGTTTTAAATGAAACCCTTTATATCGATAACAGCGACTCATTCCAACCACATCTGAACTAAATATTCATATGACCTATATAAACATCTTGGACAGAATTTCTCTCTCGTTTATTGACATTTCAAAAACTGATCCAAATCCAAAGTGTTTGTGCAGCATGAAAATGATGTGAGCGCCACATGCCAGGGTGTTTGTCTCCATCTGTGAGTTTCCCATCAGAGGATGAATGTCAATTGATGATCGCTGAGGATCAACATGTGCACAGCGACCTGACTGTTAAGCATCCCAGACACTCTGCAGAGCACTCATGGCAGCACTGGCCGCCAGTTTGCTGCTGTGTGGTCACAGTGTGTGTTTGTTAGCGTGATAACAGTTTTGTTATAATTCAGGGGGACACACTCTGCAATGCAGCGACAAACAGGGCTCTGTTGATCCGCAGCACCAGAACAACTGTGGCAATCCAGGTGATAATCACGAGCTGAGAGAGAGAGGAGGGATTCAGCCGTGTGTGTGTGTGTGTGTGTGTGTGTGTGTGTGTGTGTGTGTGTGTGTGTGTGTGTGTGTGTGTGTGTGTGGGTGCCCAATTAAAGTCTTGACAGCAGCACTGACTCAGCCGACACTTTGTCCCTGTCAAACGTCGGGATAAGTGAGAAACATAGCATAGTGTACATGAGAACAAACACACACAGATTTAATCCGCCTGTAATCACCTCTGAGTGAAGTTAAAGCAACACGAGTGTGTCAGCTTTCAAACTCCCCCTGGTTACATCCACAGGCACAGTCGGCCAATCACCATCCTGCTCACATTCACAGCCTACCAGAGCCGACCCGTCAACGCGCAGAGCTCACGACAAGACAATTAACACCAAAAAACACTGCTGCCAAACACGGCTCACTCTTCGCTGACATTTCCCTGCATAAACAGTCAAGTCACCAGCAACTGCAACAAAAAAGGATCGCTGTGTCTCTTTCAGTGACAACAACTGGCCTCTTTATATAAGCCGGGGTCACTGCACTTCTCTTCTGTACCATAATATAAAGTAGGTCTGTCTGATAAATGTCCCATCAGCCCCTGATCCGTCCCTCATGTGAAGCTCATGCAACAGATGAGGAGAGAAAAGGAGACAATGAAGACAGAAAGATGGAAGGACAGGAGGGGGGATAAAGTGCATGTGTGGAGTGTGTGTGTCTCCACATGTGTGTCTGCTAAGTGTTAGAAGTGTGTTGCTGCAGTGATAAAGATGGATGAGTCGTCTGCTGCTGCTGTGATTAGGCTGCTGTTGATTGTGAGTGTCCACATGCAAAGATTTATTTAATTATTTATTTGGACCTCAGGCTGGTGTGTGCATTTTGGAGTCAAAGAAATAAATGTGAGGAAAAAAACATCCTCCGAGCATCACTGCAGAGGGGCATTTCTAAATCTATGTCAAGGCTATTTATTATATATATCTGCCAGTCTCTCCAGAGCAGGGACGATGAATCATGCAATGTAGGGACAAGAGAGCAGGTTTTTTTTTCTTTTGGTGGCATACATTTTTATTGAGCAGCGTGCTCACATACAGACACCATGTCTTTATTCATTCATTTATTCATACATTAATAATGTTGTGTTTACAGTAAATGTGTCCACCGATAAGTGGCGAACAAACGCATCCTGTCACCCTGTTTCACCCAGTTTCTGTGTCCATCTCATCATCGTATTTATGTGATACTGTGAAATACTGCAAAGGCAAAACATGTACAGTGTCCTCTAACTGCAAGGTGCAAGGTTTTTAAAGGGATATTCTGCCAATTTTCAACTAGCAATGTGTGTAATATTTCAACTTCCCTCTATCTTACCAGCACCTTTCAGCTTAAATCCACTGGAAGACCGTTTTTTGGTGGCTCTGGAGCTGCTGCCATGGATGCATAAAGAGAACTGGATACAGCATCAGAGGTGGGGTCCCTTCCTTTGTTTGAGAACTGCAAAAAAAACATGCGTAAGTTCAATCAGGAAGACTGTCTTTATGCTATATCCATTCACAATCCTCTCTCTATCCCACCACTTCCTCCAGTCAGCTGACTATAGGTGTTCCCTCTCCCAGTTATCTAATCAAACTTTGCTTCAATCTCCTTCGGCCATTCATGTTGCTGCTGCCAAACTTTAAATCTGTTCTCCTCTCTGCTCCTGTCAGCTGTCATTTTAGGCAGAATTGTCACACCCTTCTCCACCCCAGTCACCTCCAGTCACCTTACCCAGAGCCCAGGACGAGCTCATCAACAGCCCAATCTTCTTCACATCCAGACCTTCAGCTCCATCTTCCCTAATCTACGACGTCTTTACCACTCTCCTGGAATAGATGACATCACGATGGGGTCTAATCGCAAACCGACTGTTTGTTCCCAGCCAGTCGCCATATTGTTTCCTGTGTCTCAACGGTGAAGCTTGCATTATGTCACCCATCAGCAGGTAGCAGGTGCACTTATTGGTCTGGTAGTTGTAGGTTGTTTGCCTCTTAAGCAACAGTAGATACTACAGCCATTTTTTCCCTGTTTTCTCTGGTTGTAGCACCAATTTCAAAAGTATTGGTGTCTTTCTACTGCGTAGACAGCCCTTCCCAGCAGGGAGTTACTTCCTTAATTGGGGTGGTCAAGTTTTAAAGAATAAAATTGATAGTGGCTGAATTCCATTTAGCTGCTTCAGTTTGAGGGTCCTGGTGTTGTGCATGCTGGCTCGCTGTCACATATATATTGTCCCATATGTCATTGTTAATGTCATTAATACCAGCTGTGCTTCGTGTTCAAATTGTTTAAGTCATCCAGCTACATTTTAACAGTATGTGTGTGTGTGTGTGTGTGTGTGTGTGTGTGTGTGTGTGTGTGTGTGTGTGTGTGTGTGTGTGCGCAAGATGTGAGATTGGAGCAATCGATGGCATCACAAGCAGCGCTGACATCAAGGAGGATCAGGTTGGAGCGCTGCCCAGTTGCAGCAGCTGTAAGGATGTAATTTCAGACTTTGCTTCAAAAAAGAGCTCTTGTCCGCTACATACCTCCGAGGCTTGACTTTTACCCTCATAATGCTGCAAACGCGGCCCATAAAGACTTCTAGAGCTGTGTCTCGGTTCTTAGTGTGATAAGAAGTGCTGCAGCAACCCACTCACACTACAGTGAGTCATTTGATTTGATGCTACTGTAATGCCATAAATTTGCTTAATGGAGCTTTCACACAGAACTTTTAAAACTCAGAGTCTGAGCAGAAGGCGGGAGATTTCTGGGACAATTTATGGATTCAAATAAAGTTCTAGGATTATTATGATATCATTTCTACGCTGGGAAAAATAATTTGCTCTTGCAGTCTTTACAGCGTCACAAGATCCTTCAGTTCTAGATGAAACATTTGGTGCTTTTTCCACTTGAGCTCAGCTTTTAACGGAGCGTACACGTCCACTTAACCTTGAGTAGGCACTGAGGAGCTTTTTAAGCGTTTATATCACAAACTGCTAATGTAAGAGATGGTTTATCTTCGGGGGGGGGGGCACAGTAACAGCAATCCAAAAAATATGATCCTGCAAAAAGCTACTGCCGACCGCACAGCCCTGTCTCTTAATAAATGAGGAAAATGTGTGTTAATATACACTGTGAAAAAATGTTTTAAAAAGGGTCAAAGGACTGGCAGCAGCGGCTACCAAAGTAAAATATGCTGATACAAATCAGGTTCAAAAGCAATAAATTTACTAGGGCTGCCCTCTAATAGTCGACCAAATGTTGGTCGACCAGAAGGTCATCAGTCGGTAAGATTCCATTGGTCGCTTAGTTGCAGAAAAAAAACAACAAAGAAAACGAATGTGAAACTCTATCAGGAGCTGCGCCTTGTCAAAATAAATCAAAACCTTTATGACTGGACCATGTGGGAATTTAATTTGAAAGGACAAACACAGGAAGTGGCCACGCTCAGCAGTCAGGAGTCACATTAATTTCCAGGGCTGGTACCTGCGGTTATTCCACAGGCTAGTTAATAACATGTCGGGCAGGGAATCCAAAGTGTGGGATCATTCTGAGAAGGTGAAGGACGAACCCAAGGTGATATGTAAACTCATCTTCATTGGTCGACTACAAACATGACGTATCATGTGAAACATGGAAGTAGCTACATGCCCATTAGCCGACAGCGTCATTAACAGGCGGCTCGCTCAGTGTGTGACGTGCACTTGTAGATAAAATATAGGCCTATATTAATGAAGGTTCATTAGTACGGTTTGTATTTCTCTGTAATGTAGCACAGTGTTAACAATGTTACTGAGACTATTCTTTCTCACACCTTCAACTCAAACCATTGTGTTGCCCCGCCCAAAATATATCATTTAATAATTAAATTAATATCATAAACATGCAGGTGACTAGTCATTAAAGGTTTTGTGGAGAAACACAACAAGAAAAATGCTGTTATTTTATAGTTTTTTTTCTGAATTATTGCGACAAAATACCTTCAAGAAATTGAAGGAAAAACATTTTACTCTAACCAAAGTGCAATTGTTGCCCAAACCTGCGACAGGAGTCCGGGCACAAACCCAGAGTTTTGGATTGTACACACCTGACGTCCACCCTAACCACTGTCTTTTAAAGCCTACGCAGTCAACACATTCTCATTCTGACCTCGTCACATATTGACGTTTGCTCATGGACTTTCCACATCCTCACACAATGTGCAAGGTACCCTGGATGCGTTGGTTGTTGACGTGCAGTGGTTTCTTTCAAATTACATTTCCACTTTCAGAGGAAATGTAACATTTACATACAGTCTCTTTAAAGAGAAACACACTACGTCGGTACAACACCGCGGATTGAGTTTTTTTTTCGTTCAGCAACACATGGTTAGGTTTAGGCAACAAAAGCACGTGGTTAAGTTTAGGAAAAACAGAACAGGGTTTGGCTTTAGAATCTTACGGGACACAAACACCACTCTCTCGGGTGAAAGTCTGTCTTTGTTGGACCCATTCACTTCCCCTCCCAGTTGGACTTTCATCACTTTAACTTTCGTCCTTGTTCCGCCACATTTCCCCTGACGCTACTAGGCTCTGTTAAACTATAACAGCAACCGGCCACATATCATGCCGACGTTAAAGGAAGACTTTTTTCATTGGTGTCTGACGCCTTAAGTCACTGCCCAAGCGTCAGACTTCGACGACATCGGAGTGAGACTTGAAAGTCAGGAGCAAAGTTCAAGGCTTTTTCATGGCATTGGACAGTATTAGAAAATGTTAAAATATGTAAACACACTAGTTTAACAGTATTATAAATATATTTTTATAGTTTCACATAACTTTTTTTCATTAGATTATATTTATAAATTGAAAACTTTAGCTCATGCTGTCCACCCAAATGAACATGCATGTTAAGAAAAAAAAAAGAAATTCAAATTCTTTTTTCATACACTTAGGGAAAAATCTTGACTGAGATATTCATAATTCATGCATGACAGGGTTAAGAAAGCAGTTTAGTTATGATACTGATACTGTTCACATTTCTTGTACTGCGCTGCATTTTACTAACGCATGATCCAGCACACTGGTGTTCCTGATATTTTCTTCACAAAGGTTAAATTCATTGCAGAGCTGCTCTATTAGATTGCATTACACTGTTATTGCTTCCGCTGTGTTTCTGCCTGTGATGTAGGTGTCTGTGTCTTCGGCCGCCTCAGGTTCTCTCTAAAATACTCAACTCATCTTCTTTACCGAGCAATAACCGCTGTCATCTTTGGTATAGACACAGCAGGTCTGTGAGACTGGAAAGAAATAAAGTAAATAAAACAGAAACAGGGAGGAGAGACGGCAGCACTCTGTCTTGTGACTCAGCTGATGAGGTTTAAGTTCTTTACGCAGAAAAATGACCAGCGATTGACTTTCAAAACAAGTCTAACCATGCGTGGATAATTGACTCACATGGCAAAAGACATCAGTAACAATTTGTATCTGCAAAATTACAGTCACAAGTGTGTCACACCTGAGCCTGTCTCTGACTGCAGCTGGTGGAAAATGACACCTTCAGAGTGGCAAGATTATACTCTGGGGTGATGACGCTTCAGAGCGGTTCTTTAACTGGAGGTTTATATTCAGGAACACCAGAAGTGCAACCCAGTTACCAGACGAAAATTTGGCCTCTCACTTATCATATCAACATTTGTACAGTGACGAAGTTTAGATTACATGTATGGGCTGAATTTGTCATCAGGAGGTGGAGTGGATGTTGGATGGCGAGACACCTGCCACACTGCAGACCACTCTCCAAGACCAACAACAACAAAACCAGTTGTCAGGGTATCAGGGTAATCAGGGTAATTTAGGGCAAAACATGATCTTTTCCTCACCATAACAAAGTGGTTTTTGTACCTAAACTTAACCATATGTTATTCACAGCATTGCTGAATTTGCTACTGAATAACGTGCAAATGTAACGTATCTAAAACGTAAATAAAAAATGGACGCAGATTAACCAATCATAATGTAGCATCAGGGTGGCTCAGACCAGCTGTGCTCCATTGACTCTAATGCAGTGGTTTCAGATTTCCTTCATTTTCAGGCTGGTTTTGTGGATTTGGAGCTAAATGTTGTGCCTGGGGCACGTCGTGTATTAATGATACTCGTTACCTGGAGAGGTTGGAAAAAGATATACGTTTCTTCCCTGTTCCAAAACCAAAATCAGACCCAGAAAAGTGCAGCTAGCTAGCTACTGAAGATATAGCCTACTGAATGTATACACATGCTGCTTTTGCTTTGTAATGATTATAACAGTGAAACAAAGACTGACCCTGCTGTACAGGAACCAGTGAAGGGAAGCAGGGAAACTTTGCTCATATTCAACCAGCTGTGTGTCATCACATTGTGCTCATTGTGCTTCAGTATCAGCAAAGTTTCCCTTTATATTCATTGTCTTCTGTGTTGATCAGCAGTGATGTGGTGGTTCACTTTTCCACTGTGATCTGTAGCCTATAGTTGGGCTTTAGCTTCTAACTATCTTTGTCTTTTTAACCTGTTGTTGCTGCTGAGTCAGTTTGACATCCTGGATATATCCTTCAAACACAGACTGTAGACCCTCTGTCTGCTTCTCTCTGGAATCATTTCTCCAAAAATATGATAATATTTCTTCAGGGAGTGCAGTTAGTTACAGTGTGGGCTCCATGCTTACTCTGACACCTTGTTGGACCATCATAAAGGGGCGGGGCTTAGTGAAAGGTCAATTTGGTTGCCCCATGGTACAGAGAAATGCACCTCTAAAGACCCTCCAAGTTTTCAAGGACTTTAAGCTACTTATTTTAAGGGAAAACTGGACACTAAGGGGTTAGGTTTACTGAATGGACCTATCGGGCACAGGCCCAGGGTCAGGGGACTCCCTGGGCTTCACCTGCATAATGTCATTCTGCATGACTACAAAGGGGTGCACATCCACCATAAAGTCTGTGTGTCTTGCTCCAGTGCAGGAGAGGTGGTGGAACGTTTTTCCTATCTGTGCTCAGGGGCCCTTTGTAACATAATCTGCCCATGGTTGGGACCTGAAACATCAGTGCCTTTCCAGTCAGCTTCTTTTTTAAAAAAAAACAAAAACATTTTACTTTACTGTACTTCAAATGTTTGAAAACCAGTGAAAGGATACATACAATAAGTCCATTGTTGACATTGAAATTTTGTGAGGTATAAAAACGTGTCTCGTCTAAGACAAGTAAAAGGCACTGCTTCTTTGCTGCCACTTTGTGCTACTTTAATAGACAAACCTGCTGAGTCGCTTCATGTAGCGACTCATGGCTCTGCTGTGATAGAGCGAGCTGATGAATCCATGCTAATCCTCCTTTTCATCCCACCTAGTCCTTCTCCCCAGCTGCCTCGCCTGTGGCTCTGAATACCTGCCTGTTTAATGTATTACCCGCCATGCAGCCCCCTCTGCTTTCATCTAGCTAACCACACCACCTTGATGTTGGAGTAGTGCTTAATTCAGGGTGGTTAGAGCATCAAACGACCTGCCAAGTCCAGGCAGACAAAAGATCACCTGTGAAGTTGAGCATTGTCTGGGTGAGATATTGTGCATGTGCACCTGACAAATTTGTTAATGTTTGCATCATAAAGGATGTGTTCAGTGTGAGACCACTGACCAGTGTGATCCAGGATACTATGTGGTGCACTGCAGCAACCTGTAAAACGACATAAAATGTGATAGAACCTCTTTTGTTCTGCACAAAACACACACACCGCTGCATGAATCCCTCCCTTTGGTTTCAAACAATCAAGCAAGGTTTAATGAGACATTAAAGCTGTGGCACATGGACAGAAGGACTGTCCCTGCTTTCCTCAGGGACACATTGTGAGGGGGTGGAAAATACAAAAGCATGGCCTCACTTTTAATGAGAGGAACTCCTCCTCAGCCCCATGTTGCCACCCCTATTCATCCTCTCTATTTACTCTCCTCCTCTACCTCTGGTCAAAAGGTCTCCTCTAAGTCAGATTTGCACAAAGGTGCAGCAAATAATGGATGAGTGTATTACTCCACCATCACCTTTCTTTAATGATGACCTCCTCCTCCTCCTCCTCCTTCTTCTTCTTTTTACCTCTCTCAAGAGCTGTCACTAATCCTGCCTCAGCTTGTAGCCATCTCCCTCTTCAATCATAACTCAAACAGTGTATCAAAATGCAGGAGCAAACGGCAGCAACAGCAATCCATCAAAACACTGGAGCCGCATGCATATCTGATGAGGAGTACAGTAGAATCAACACAATGCAACAACAGTTTGCTGATCACGTCCATTTTTCTTTCAGGTGCTGTTTTTTTTTCAAAGTGTAAACCCACTGACCCAACTTTTGAAAATTTCCACACTATGTTATTCACCAGCACCTCATAGATTTTACATCGAATTGACGAAAAACTCTTTCTGATAGACTGCAGCAGCGGTGTTGATCCATTGTAATTGAATGTGTGAAACATGCTGATTAAATATTGCATATCAATCACTGTCCATAATGAGGTGGGTGATAAACAAAACAGCTCGATGCTGGGCTTAATAATCAGAAATGTACCATGTGCTGGTAGAACCAACACGTGACTCCTCAAACATGATTGTTTATGATATGGGTGCTTGTATCTGTTTGAGATGTATAAAAAATGTCATAGCATAATATGTTGTAAAAAATGTTTTTAAAAAAAGCCATGGAATAGTATGTCAAAAAATGTTAAAAAAAAAAAAAAAAAAAAAAAAAAGTGATAGTATAGTATGTCTTAAAAATGTTGCAAATATGTCATTGTACATCCATCCATCCATCCATCCATTTTCATCCACTCATCCCCCAGACGTCCCTCTCCCTAGCAACGCTTTGCAGCTCCTCCTGGGGGACTCCAAGGCATTCCCAGGCCAGATTAGAATCCTCCCCGGGTCCTCCGACCAGTGGGACGTGCCTAGAACACCTCCAGCAGGAGGCGCCCAGGAGGCATCCTGATCAGAAGCCCGAACCACCTCAACTGAACCCTTTCGACGCGAATGAGCAGCTGCTCTACTCCGAGCTCCCTCCCTCAGTACTTCATAAAAAATGTTTGAGAAATGTTATGGTATAGTATGAAATAAAAAATGTCTTGAAAAAAAATCATCGAACAGTGTGTCATTAAAATGTCAAAAAAATGGCATTGTATATTATGTCATAAAAATGTGAATAAAAAATGTTATAGGATAGTATGTCATAACTTGTCAGGAAAAAATGTCATAGTTTACGATGTCAAAACAACAATAGTATAATATGTCATGACAAGTCATAGAATAATGTGTCATAAAAAGTCATAGTATAGTATGTCAAAAAAGGCATAGTGTAGTATGTTAAAAAAAGTCACAGTATAGTATTGTTATGAAAAAAAATCACAATACAGCATGTCAACAAAGTCAGTATAATTTGTAAGAAAAAAAAGTCATAGTATAGTATGTAAAACAAAATCATACTGTAGAAAATTCAAAAATTCATAGTATAGTATTGTAATAAAAAAAGTCATAGTATAGCATGTCAAAAAAGTCATAGTATAATATGTCAAAAAAGTCATAGTATAGTATGTCAACAAAAATCATAGTATAATATGTCAAAAAAAGTCATAGTATAGCATGTCAAGAAAAACCATATTATAGTATGTCAAAAAAGTCATAGTATAGGATTGTAATAAAAAAAGTCATAGTATAGTATGACAAAAAAGTCATAGTATAGTATTGTAATAAAAAAGTCATAGTATAGCATGTCAAAAAAATCATAGTATAGCATGTCAAAAAAGTCATAGTATAGCATGTCAAAAAACTCATGGTATAATATGTCAACAAAAATCATAGTGTAATATGTCAAAAAAGTCATAGTATAGCATGTCAAGAAAAACCATGGTATAGTATGTCAAAAAACTCATAGTATAGTATTGTAATAAAAAAGTCATACTGTAGCATGACAAAACAGTCATAGTATAGTATGTCAAAAAAGTCATAGTATAGTATGTAAAAAAAATCATAGTATAGTATGTCAAAAAAATCATAGTATAGCATGTCAACAAAAATCGTAGTATAGTATGTCAAAAAAAATCATAGTATAGCATGTCAAAAAAATCATAGTATAGTATGTCAAAAAATTCACAGTATAGTATTGTAATAAAAAAAGTCATAGTATAGCATGTCAAAAAAGTCATAGCATAGTATGTCAAAAAATTCATAGTATCGTATTTCAATAAAAATCATAGTATAGCATGTCACAAAAGTCATGGTATAGTATGTCAAAAAAGTGATAGTATAGCATGTCAATAAAAATCATAGTATAGTATGTCAAAAAAGTCATAGTATGGTATGTCAAAAAATTCATAGTATAGTATTGTAATAAAAAAGTCATAGTATAGCATGTCAAAAAAATCATAGTATAATATGTCAAAAAAGTCATACTATAGTATGTCAAAAAACTCATAGTATAGTATGTCAACAAAAATCATAGTATAGTATGTCAAAAAATTCATAGTATAGCATGTCAATAAAAATCATAGTATAGCATGTCGAAAAACTCATAGTATAGTATTGTAATGAAAACGTCATAGTATAGGATGTCAAAAAAAGTCATAGTAGAGCATGTCAAAAAAATTCATAGTATAGTATGTCAAAAAAGTCATAGTATAATATGTCAAAAAAAAACCATAGTATAACATGTCAAAAAAGTCATGGTATAGCATGTCAAAAAAATCATAGTATAGTATGTCAAAAAAGTCATACTATAGTATGTCAACAAAATCATAGTATAGTATTATAATAAAAAAGTCATAGTATAGCATGTAAAAAAATTCATAGTATAGCATGTCAATAAAAATCATAGTATAGCATTTCAAAAAAGTCATAGTATAGTATGTCAAAAAATTCATAGTATAGTATTGTAATAAAAAAGTGATAGTATAGCATGTCAAAAAAGTCATAGTATAGCATGTCAAAAAAAGTCATAGTATAGTATGTCAAAAAAAATCATAGTATAGTATGTCAAAGAAGTCATAGTATAGTATGTCAAAAAGTCATAGTATAGTATGTCAACAAAATCATAGTATAGCATGTCAAAAAATTCATAGTATAGCATGTCAAAAAAAATCATAGTGTAGCATGTCAAAAAGTCATAGTATAGTATGTCAAAAAAGTCATAGTATAGTGTGTCAAGAAAAATCATAATATAGCATGTCAAAAAAGTCATAGTATAGTATGTTAAAAAATTCATAGTATAGTATTGTAATAAAAAAGTCATAGTATCGCACGTCAAAAAAGTCATAGTATAGAATGTCAAAAAATTCATAGTATAGCATGTCAATAAAAATCATAGTATAGCATGTCAAAAAAGTCATAGTATAGTATGTCAAGAAAAATCATAATATAGCATGTCAAAAAAGTCATAGTATAGCATGTCAAAAAAGTCATAGTATAGTATGTCAAAAAATTCATAGTATAGCATGTCAATAAAAATCATAGTATAGCATGTCGAAAAAGTCATAGGATAGTATGTCAAAAAATTCATAGTATAGTATTGTAATGAAAACGTCATAGTATAGGATATCAAAAAAAGTCATAGTAGAGCATGTCAACAAAATTCATAGTATAGTATGTCAAAAAAGTCATAGTATAGTATGTCAAAAAAAACCATAGTATAGCATGTCAAAAAAGTCATGGTATAGCATGTCAAAAAAAGTCATAGTATAGTATGTCAAAAAAGTCATACTATAGTATGTCAACAAAATCATAGTATAGTATTATAATAAAAAAGTCATAGTATAGCATGTAAAAAAATTCATAGTATAGCATTTCAAAAAAGTCATAGTATAGTATGTCAAAAAATTCATAGTATAGTATTGTAATAAAAAAGTGATAGTATAGCATGTCAAAAAAGTCATAGTATAGCATGTCAAAAAATTCATAGTATAGCATGTCAAAAAAAATCATAGTGTAGCATGTCAAAAAAGTCATAGTATAGTATGTCAAAAAAGTCATAGTATAGTGTGTCAAGAAAAATCATAATATAGCATGTCAAAAAAGTCATAGTATAGTATGTTAAAAAATTCATAGTATAGTATTGTAATAAAAAAGTCATAGTATCGCACGTCAAAAAAGTCATAGTATAGAATGTCAAAAAATTCATAGTATAGCATGTCAATAAAAATCATAGTATAGCATGTCAAAAAAGTCATAGTATAGTATGTCAAGAAAAATCATAATATAGCATGTCAAAAAAGTCATAGTATAGCATGTCAAAAAAGTCATAGTATAGTATGTCAAAAAATTCATAGTATAGCATGTCAATAAAAATCATAGTATAGCATGTCGAAAAAGTCATAGGATAGTATGTCAAAAAATTCATAGTATAGTATTGTAATGAAAACGTCATAGTATAGGATGTCAAAAAAAGTCATAGTAGAGCATGTCAACAAAATTCATAGTATAGTATGTCAAAAAAGTCATAGTATAGTATGTCAAAAAAAACCATAGTATAGCATGTCAAAAAAGTCATGGTATAGCATGTCAAAAAAATCATAGTATAGTATGTCAAAAAAGTCATACTATAGTATGTCAACAAAATCATAGTATAGTATTATAATAAAAAAGTCATAGTATAGCACGTAAAAAAATTCATAGTATAGCATTTCAAAAAAGTCATAGTATAGTATGTCAAAAAATTCATAGTATAGTATTGTAATAAAAAAGTGATAGTATAGCATGTCAAAAAAGTCATAGTATAGTATGTCAAAAAATCATACAATATTATTATAATAAAAAAGTCATAGTATAGCATGTCAAAAAAGTCATAGTATAGCATGTCAAAAAAGTCGTAGTATAGTATGTCAAAAAAAATCATAGTATAGCATGTCAAAAAAGTCATAGTATAGTATGTCAAAAAATTCATAGTATAGTATTGTAATAAAAAACTCATAGAATAGCATGTCAAAAAAGTCATAGTATAGCATGTCAAAAAAGTCATAGTATAGTATGTCAAAAAAAATCATAGTATAGCATGTCAAAAAAGTCATAGTATAGTATGTCAAAAAATTCATAGTATAGTATTGTAATAAAAAAGTCATAGAATAGCATGTCAAAAAAGTCATAGTATAGCATGTCAAAAAGTCATAGTATAGTATGTCAAAAAAAACCATAGTATAGCATGTCAAAAAAGTCATGGTATAGCATTTCAAAAAAGTCATAGTATAATATGTAAAAAAAAATCATTGTATAGTATGTCAAAAAAGTCATAGTATAGTATGTCAACAAAATCATAGCATAGTATTATAATAAAAAAGTCATAGTATAGTATGTCAAAAAAGTCATAGTATAACACGTCAAAAAATTCATAGTATATCATGTCAATAAAAATCATAGTATAGCATGTCAAAAAAAGTCATAGTATAGTATGTCAAAAAATTCATAGTATAGTATTGTAATAAAAAAGTCATAGTAAAGCATATCAAAAAATTCATAGTATAGCATGTCAAAAAAAATCATAGTATAATATGTCAAAAAATTCATAGTATAGCATGTCAATAAAAATCATAGTGTAGCATGTCAAAAAAGTCATAGTAAAGCATGTCAAAAAATTCATAGTATAGCATGTCAATAAAAATCATAGTATAGCATGTCAAAAAAGTCATAGTATGGTATGTCAAAAAAAATCATAGTATAGTATGTCAAAAAATTCATTGTATAGTATGACAAAAAAGTCATAGTATGGTATGTCAAAAAAACCCATAGTATAGCATATCAAAAACGTCATGGTATAGCATGTCAAAAAAATCATAGTATAGTATGTCAAAAAAGTCATAGTATAGTATGTCAAAAAAATCATAGTATAGTATTATAATAAAAAAGTCATAGTATAGTATATCAAAAAAGTCATAGTATAGCATGTCAAAAATTCATAATATAGCATATCAATAAAAACCATAGTATAGCATGTCAAAAAAGTCATACTATACTAGGTCAAGAATAATCATAATTTAGCATGTCAACAAAGTCATAGTATACTATGTCAAAAAATCATAGTATAGTATTATAATAAAAAAGTCATAGTATAGCATGTCAAAAAAGTCATAGTATAGCATGTCAAAAAAGTAATAGTATAGTATGTGAAAAAATTCATAGTATAGTATGTCAAAAAATTCATAGTATAGTATTGTAATAAAAAAGTCATAGTATAGCATGTCAAAAAAGTCATTGTATAGTATGTCAAAAAATTCGTAGTATAGTATTGTAATAAAAAAGTCATAGTATAGCATGTCAAAAAAGTCATAGTATAGTATGTCAAAAAAATCATAGTATAGTATGCCAAAAAAGTCATAGTATACTATGTCAAAAAAAAATCATAGTATAGTATGTCAAAAAAGTCATAGTAGAGCATGTCAACAAAATTCATAGTATAGTATATCAAAAAACTCATAGTAGAGCATGTCAACAAAATTCATAGTATAGTATATCAAAAAACTCATAGTAGAGCATGTCAACAAAAATCATAGTATAGTATGTCAAAAAAGTCATAGTATAGTATGTCATAAAAGTCATAGTATAGTATGTAAAAAAAAATCTTGGTATAGTATGTCAAGAAAAATAATAATTTAGCATGTCCACAAAGTCATAGTATACTATGTCAAAAAATCATAGTATAGTATTATAATAAAAAAGTCATAGTATAGCATGTCAAAAAAGTCATAGTATAGCATGTCAAAAAAGTAATAGTATAGTATGTGAAAAAATTCATAGTATAGTATGTCAAAAAATTCATAGTATAGTATTGTAATAAAAAAGTCATAGTATAGCATGTCAAAAAAGTCATAGTATAGTATGTCAAAAAAATCATAGTATAGTATGCCAAAAAAGTCATAGTATACTATGTCAAAAAAAATCATAATATAGTATGTCAAAAAAGTCATAGTAGAGCATGTCAACAAAATTCATAGTATAGTATGTCAAAAAAGTCATAGTATAGTATGTAAAAAAAAATCTTGGTATAGTATGTCAAGAAAAATCATAATATAGCATGTCAAAAAAGTCATAGTGTAGTATGTCAAAAAAGTCATAGTATAGCATGTCAACAAAAATCATAATATGGCATGTCAAAAAAGTCATAATATAGTATGTCAAAAAAAATCATAATATAGTATGTCAAAAAAGTCATAGTATAGCATGACAAAAAAATCATTGTATAGTATGTCAAAAAAGTCATAATATATTATGTCAAAAAAGTCATAGTATATCATATCAAAAAACTCATAATATAGTATGTCAAAAAAGTCATACTATAGCATGTCAAAAAAAAACCATAGTATAGCATGTCAAAAAAGTCATAGTACAGCATGTCATAAAATTCATAGTATAGTATTATAATAAAAGCTCAGAGTATAGCATGTCAAAAAAGTGATAGTATAGTATGTCAAAAAAACTCATAGTATAGTATGTCAAAAAAGTCATAGTATAGCATGTCAACAAAAATCATAGTATAGCATGTCAAAAAAGTCATAGTATAGTATGTTATCAAAATTCATGAAAAACAGTCATAGTATAGCATGTCGTCAAAATTCATGAAAAACAGTCATAGTATAGCATGTCGTCACAAATCATGAGAAACAGTCATAGTATAGTATGTCGTCAAAATTAATGAAAAAATGTCATAGTATAGTAAGTCGTCAAAATTCATGAAAAACGGTCATAGTATAGTATGTCGTCAAAAAACATAAAAAAAATGTCATAGTATTGTATGTCGTCAAAATTCATGAAAAACAGTCATAGTATAGCATGTCGTCAAATTTTGTGAAAAACAGTCATAGTATAGCATGTCGTCAAAATTCATGAAAAACAGTCATAGTATAGCATGTCGTCAAAAAACATGAAAAACAGTCATAGTATAGCATGTCGTCAAAATTCATGAAATACGGTCATAGTATAGTATGTCGTCAAATTTCATGAAAGACAGTCATAGTATAGTATGTCGTCAAAATTCATGAAAAACGGTCATAGTATAGTATGTCGTCAAATTTCATGAAAAACGGTCATACTATAGTATGTCGTCAAAAAACATAAAAAAATGTCATAGTATAGTATGTCGTCAAATTTCATGAAAAACAGTCATAGTATAGCATGTCGTCAAAAAACACAAAAAACAGTCATAGTATAGCATGTCGTCAAAATTCATGAAAAACAGTCATAGTATAGAATGTCGTCAAAATTCATGAAAAAAAGTCATAGTATAGCAAGTCGTCAAAAAAAATGAAAAACAGTCATAGTATAGCATGTCGTCAAAATTCATGAAAAACGGTCATAGTATAGTATGTCATCAAAATTCATGAAAAATAATCATAGTATAGCATGTCGTCAAAAAAAATGAAAAACAGTCATAGTATAGTATGTCGTCAAAATTCATGAAAAACAGTCATAGTATAGCATGTCGTCAAAAAACATAAAAAACAGTCATAGTATAGTATGTCGTCAAAATTCATCAAAAACAGTCATAGTATAGCATGTCGTCAAAATTCATAAAAAACAGTCATAGTATAGCATGTCGTCAAAATTCATCAAAAAAAGTCATAGTATAGCATGTCGTCAAAAAAAATGAAAAACAGTCATAGTATAGCATGTCGTCAAAATTAATGAAAAACGGTCATAGTATAGAATGTCGTCAAAATTCATGAAAAACGGTCATAGTATAGTATGTCGTCAAAATTCATGAAAAATAATCATAGTATAGCATGTCGTCAAAAAACATGAAAAACAGTCATAGTATAGTATGTCGTCAAAATTCATGAAAAACAGTCATAGTATAGCATGTCGTCAAAAAACATGAAAAACAGTCATAGTATAGAATGTCGTCAAAATTCATGAAAAACGGTCATAGTATAGTATGTCGTCAAATTTCATGAAAAACAGTCATAGTATAGCATGTCGTCAAAATTCATGAAAAACAGTCATAGTATAGTATGTCGTCAAAAATCATGAAAAAATGTCCTAGTGTAGCATGTCGTCACAAATCATGAGAAACAGTCATAGTATAGCATGTCGTCAAAATTAATGAAAAAATGTCATAGTATAGTATGTCGTCAAAATTCATGAAAAACAGTCATAGTATAGCATGTCGTCAAAATTCATGAAAAACAGTCATAGTATAGCATGTCGTCAAAAAACATGAAAAACAGTCATAGTATAGCATGTCGTTAAAATTCATGAAAAACGGTCATAGTATAGAATGTCGTCAAAATTCATGAAAAACGGTCATAGTATAGCATGTCGTCAAAATTCATGAAAAACGGTCATAGTATAGCATGTCGTCATAAAACATAAAAAACAGTCATATTATAGTATGTCGTCAAAATTGATGAAAAACGGTCATAGTATAGCATGTCGTCAAAATTCATGAAAAACAGTCATAGTATAGTATGTCGTCAAAAAACATAAAAAAAACGTCATAGTATAGCATGTCGTCAAATTTCATAAAAAACAGTCATAGTATAGTATGTCGTCAAAAATCATGAAAAAATGTCATAGTATAGCATGTCGTCAGAAATCATGAGAAACAGTCATAGTATAGCATGTCGTCAAAAAACATGAAAAACAGTCATAGTATAGCATGTCGTTAAAATTCATGAAAAACGGTCATAGTATAGAATGTCGTCAAAATTAATGAAAAACGGTCATAGTATGGCATGTTGTCAAAATTCATGAAAAACGGTCATAGTATAGTATGTCGTCAAAATTCATGAAAAACAGTCATAGTATAGCATGTCGTCAAAATTCATGAAAAACGGTCATAGTATAGCATGTCGTCAAAATTCATGAAAAACAGTCATAGTATAGCATGTCGTCAAAATTGATGAAAAACGGTCATAGTATAGCATGTCGTCAAAATTGATGAAAAACGGTCATAGTATAGCATGTCGTCAAAATTCATGAAAAACAGTCATAGTATAGTATGTCGTCAAAAAACATAAAAAAAATGTCATAGTATAGCATGTCGTCAAATTTCATGAAAAACAGTCATAGTATAGTATGTCGTCAAAATTCATGAAAAACAGTCATAGTATAGCATGTCGTCAAAATTCATTAAAAAACAGTCATAGTATAGCATGTCGTCAAAAAACATGAAAAACAGTCATAGTATAGCATGTCGTTAAAATTCATGAAAAACGGTCATAGTATAGAATGTCGTCAAAATTCATGAAAAACGGTCATAGTATGGCATGTTGTCAAAATTCATGAAAAACGGTCATAGTATAGTATGTCGTCAAAATTCATGAAAAACAGTCATAGTATAGCATGTCGTCAAAATTCATGAAAAACGGTCATAGTATAGCATGTCGTCAAAATTCATGAAAAACAGTCATAGTATAGCATGTCGTCAAAATTGATGAAAAACGGTCATAGTATAGCATGTCGTCAAAATTGATGAAAAACGGTCATAGTATAGCATGTCGTCAAAATTCATGAAAAACAGTCATAGTATAGTATGTCATCAAAAAACATAAAAAAATGTCATAGTATAGTATGTCGTCAAATTTCATGAAAAACAGTCATAGTATAGTATGTCGTCAAAAATCATAAAAAAAATGACATAGTATAGCATGTCGTCAAAAATCATGAAAAACGGTCATAGTATAGTATGTCGTCAAATTTCATGAAAAACAGTCATAGTATAGTATGTCGTCAAAATTCATGAAAAAGAGTCATAGTATAGCATGTTGTCAAAAAACATAAAAAAATGTCATAGTATAGTATGTCGTCAAATTTCATGAAAACCAGTCATAGTATAGCATGTCGTCAAAATTCATGAAAAACGGTCATAGTATAGAATGTCGTCAAAATTCATGAAAAACGGTCATAGTATAGCATGTCGTCAAAATTCATGAAAAACAGTCATAGTATAGTATGTCGTCAAAATTCATGAAAAACAGTCTTAGTATAGCATGTCGTCAAAATTCATGAAAAACAGTCATAGTATAGTATGTCGTCAAAATTCATGAAAAACAGTCATAGTATAGCATGTCGTCAAAAAAACAATAAAAAACAGTCATAGTATAGTATGTCGTCAAAAAAAATGAAAAACAGTCATAGTATAGTATGTCGTCAAAATTCATGAAAACCAGTCATAGTATAGCATGTCGTCAAAATTCATGAAAAACAGTCATAGTATAGTATGTCGTCAAAATTCATGAAAAACAGTAATAGTATAGCATGTCGTCAAAATTCATGAAAAACAGTCATAGTATAGTATGTCGTCAAAATTCATGAAAAACAGTCATAGTATAGCATGTCGTCAAAAAACAATAAAAAACAGTCATAGTATAGTATGTCGTCAAAATTCATGAAAAACAGTCATAGTATAGCATGTCGTCAAAAAAAATGAAAAACAGTCATAGTATAGTATGTCGTCAAAATTCATGAAAAACGGTCATAGTATAGTATGTCGTCAAATTTCATGAAAAACAGTCATAGTATAGCATGTCGTCAAAAAAAATGAAAAACAGTCATAGTATAGTATGTCGTCAAAATTCATGAAAAACGGTCATAGTATAGAATGTCGTCAAAATTCATGAAAAACGGTCATCGTATAGCATGTCGTCAAAATTCATGAAAAACAGTCATAGTATAGCATGTCGTCAAAATTCATGAAAAACAGTCATAGTATAGTATGTCGTCAAAATTCATGAAAAACAGTCATAGTATAGCATGTCGTCAAAAAAACAATAAAAAACAGTCATAGTATAGTATGTCGTCAAAAAAAATGAAAAACAGTCATAGTATAGTATGTTGTCAAAATTCATGAAAACCAGTCATAGTATAGCATGTCGTCAAAATTCATGAAAAACAGTCATAGTATAGTATGTCGTCAAAATTCATGAAAAACAGTAATAGTATAGCATGTCGTCAAAATTCATGAAAAACAGTCATAGTATAGTATGTCGTCAAAATTCATGAAAAACAGTCATAGTATAGCATGTCGTCAAAAAACAATAAAAAACAGTCATAGTATAGTATGTCGTCAAAATTCATGAAAAACAGTCATAGTATAGCATGTCGTCAAAAAAAATGAAAAACAGTCATAGTATAGTACGTCGTCAAAATTCATGAAAAACAGTCATAGTATAGTATGTCGTCAAAAAAAATGAAAAACAGTCATAGTATAGTATGTCGTCAAAATTCATGAAAAACGGTCATAGTATAGTATGTCGTCAAAATTCATGAAAAACGGTCATAGTATAGAATGTCGTCAAAATTGATGAAAAACGGTCATAGTATAGTATGTCGTCGAAAAACAGTCATAGTATAGTATGTCGTCAAAATTCATGAAAAACAGTCATAGTATAGTATGTCGTCAAAATTCATGAAAAACGGTCATAGTATAGCATGTCGTCAAAAAACATGAAAAACAGTCATAGTACAGCATGTTGTTAAAATTCATGAAAAACGGTCATAGTATAGAATGTCGTCAAAATTCATGAAAAACGGTCATAGTATAGCATGTCGTCAAAATTAATGAAAAACAGTCATAGTATAGTGTGTCGTCAAAAATCATGAAAAAATGTCATAGTATAGCATGTCGTCAAAATTCATGAAAAACAGTCATAGTATAGCATGTCGTCAAAAAACATGAAAAACAGTCATAGTATAGCATGTCGTCAAAATTCATGAAAAACGGTCATAGTATAGAATGTCGTCAAAATTCATGAAAAACAGTCATAGTATAGCATGTCGTCAAAAAACATGAAAAACAGTCATAGTATAGCATGTCGTCAAAATTCATGAAATACGGTCATAGTATAGTATGTCGTCAAATTTCATGAAAGACAGTCATAGTATAGTATGTCGTCAAAATTCATGAAAAACAGTCATAGTATAGTATGTCGTCAAAATTCATCAAAAACAGTCATAGTATAGCATGTCGTCAAAATTCATAAAAAACAGTCATAGTATAGCATGTCGTCAAAATTCATCAAAAAAAGTCATAGTATAGCATGTCGTCAAAAAAAATGAAAAACAGTCATAGTATAGCATGTCGTCAAAATTAATGAAAAACGGTCATAGTATAGAATGTCGTCAAAATTCATGAAAAACGGTCATAGTATAGTATGTCGTCAAAATTCATGAAAAATAATCATAGTATAGCATGTCGTCAAAAAACATGAAAAACAGTCATAGTATAGTATGTCGTCAAAATTCATGAAAAACAGTCATAGTATAGCATGTCGTCAAAAAACATGAAAAACAGTCATAGTATAGAATGTCGTCAAAATTCATGAAAAACGGTCATAGTATAGTATGTCGTCAAATTTCATGAAAAACAGTCATAGTATAGCATGTCGTCAAAATTCATGAAAAACAGTCATAGTATAGTATGTCGTCAAAAATCATGAAAAAATGTCCTAGTGTAGCATGTCGTCACAAATCATGAGAAACAGTCATAGTATAGCATGTCGTCAAAATTAATGAAAAAATGTCATAGTATAGTATGTCGTCAAAATTCATGAAAAACAGTCATAGTATAGCATGTCGTCAAAATTCATGAAAAACAGTCATAGTATAGCATGTCGTCAAAAAACATGAAAAACAGTCATAGTATAGCATGTCGTTAAAATTCATGAAAAACGGTCATAGTATAGAATGTCGTCAAAATTCATGAAAAACGGTCATAGTATAGCATGTCGTCAAAATTCATGAAAAACGGTCATAGTATAGCATGTCGTCATAAAACATAAAAAACAGTCATATTATAGTATGTCGTCAAAATTGATGAAAAACGGTCATAGTATAGCATGTCGTCAAAATTCATGAAAAACAGTCATAGTATAGTATGTCGTCAAAAAACATAAAAAAAACGTCATAGTATAGCATGTCGTCAAATTTCATAAAAAACAGTCATAGTATAGTATGTCGTCAAAAATCATGAAAAAATGTCATAGTATAGCATGTCGTCAGAAATCATGAGAAACAGTCATAGTATAGCATGTCGTCAAAAAACATGAAAAACAGTCATAGTATAGCATGTCGTTAAAATTCATGAAAAACGGTCATAGTATAGAATGTCGTCAAAATTAATGAAAAACGGTCATAGTATGGCATGTTGTCAAAATTCATGAAAAACGGTCATAGTATAGTATGTCGTCAAAATTCATGAAAAACAGTCATAGTATAGCATGTCGTCAAAATTCATGAAAAACGGTCATAGTATAGCATGTCGTCAAAATTCATGAAAAACAGTCATAGTATAGCATGTCGTCAAAATTGATGAAAAACGGTCATAGTATAGCATGTCGTCAAAATTGATGAAAAACGGTCATAGTATAGCATGTCGTCAAAATTCATGAAAAACAGTCATAGTATAGTATGTCGTCAAAAAACATAAAAAAAATGTCATAGTATAGTATGTCGTCAAATTTCATGAAAAACAGTCATAGTATAGTATGTCGTCAAAATTCATGAAAAACAGTCATAGTATAGCATGTCGTCAAAATTCATTAAAAAACAGTCATAGTATAGCATGTCGTCAAAAAACATGAAAAACAGTCATAGTATAGCATGTCGTTAAAATTCATGAAAAACGGTCATAGTATAGAATGTCGTCAAAATTCATGAAAAACGGTCATAGTATGGCATGTTGTCAAAATTCATGAAAAACGGTCATAGTATAGTATGTCGTCAAAATTCATGAAAAACAGTCATAGTATAGCATGTCGTCAAAATTCATGAAAAACGGTCATAGTATAGCATGTCGTCAAAATTCATGAAAAACGGTCATAGTATAGCATGTCGTCAAAATTGATGAAAAACGGTCATAGTATAGCATGTCGTCAAAATTAATGAAAAACGGTCATAGTATAGCATGTCGTCAAAATTCATGAAAAACAGTCATAGTATAGTATGTCATCAAAAAACATAAAAAAATGTCATAGTATAGTATGTCGTCAAATTTCATGAAAAACAGTCATAGTATAGTATGTCGTCAAAAATCATAAAAAAAATGACATAGTATAGCATGTCGTCAAAAATCATGAAAAACGGTCATAGTATAGTATGTCGTCAAATTTCATGAAAAACAGTCATAGTATAGTATGTCGTCAAAATTCATGAAAAAGAGTCATAGTATAGCATGTTGTCAAAAAACATAAAAAAATGTCATAGTATAGTATGTCGTCAAATTTCATGAAAACCAGTCATAGTATAGCATGTCGTCAAAATTCATGAAAAACGGTCATAGTATAGAATGTCGTCAAAATTCATGAAAAACGGTCATAGTATAGCATGTCGTCAAAATTCATGAAAAACAGTCATAGTATAGTATGTCGTCAAAATTCATGAAAAACAGTCATAGTATAGCATGTCGTCAAAATTCATGAAAAACAGTCATAGTATAGTATGTCGTCAAAATTCATGAAAAACAGTCATAGTATAGCATGTCGTCAAAAAAACAATAAAAAACAGTCATAGTATAGTATGTCGTCAAAAAAAATGAAAAACAGTCATAGTATAGTATGTCGTCAAAATTCATGAAAACCAGTCATAGTATAGCATGTCGTCAAAATTCATGAAAAACAGTCATAGTATAGTATGTCGTCAAAATTCATGAAAAACAGTAATAGTATAGCATGTCGTCAAAATTCATGAAAAACAGTCATAGTATAGTATGTCGTCAAAATTCATGAAAAACAGTCATAGTATAGCATGTCGTCAAAAAACAATAAAAAACAGTCATAGTATAGTATGTCGTCAAAATTCATGAAAAACAGTCATAGTATAGCATGTCGTCAAAAAAAATGAAAAACAGTCATAGTATAGTATGTCGTCAAAATTCATGAAAAACGGTCATAGTATAGTATGTCGTCAAATTTCATGAAAA
Source organism: Cephalopholis sonnerati (assembly GCA_019142605.1). Taxonomy (NCBI): domain Eukaryota; kingdom Metazoa; phylum Chordata; class Actinopteri; order Perciformes; family Serranidae; genus Cephalopholis; species Cephalopholis sonnerati. Next base: position 25,172,411 of record JAGQAX010000016.1, read on the forward strand.
ACAGTCATAGTATAGCATGTCGTCAAAAAAAATGAAAAACAGTCATAGTATAGTATGTCGTCAAAATTCATGAAAAACGGTCATAGTATAGAATGTCGTCAAAATTCATGAAAAACGGTCATCGTATAGCATGTCGTCAAAATTCATGAAAAACAGTCATAGTATAGCATGTCGTCAAAATTCATGAAAAACAGTCATAGTATAGTATGTCGTCAAAATTCATGAAAAACAGTCATAGTATAGCATGTCGTCAAAAAAACAATAAAAAACAGTCATAGTATAGTATGTCGTCAAAAAAAATGAAAAACAGTCATAGTATAGTATGTTGTCAAAATTCATGAAAACCAGTCATAGTATAGCATGTCGTCAAAATTCATGAAAAACAGTCATAGTATAGTATGTCGTCAAAATTCATGAAAAACAGTAATAGTATAGCATGTCGTCAAAATTCATGAAAAACAGTCATAGTATAGTATGTCGTCAAAATTCATGAAAAACAGTCATAGTATAGCATGTCGTCAAAAAAAATGAAAAACAGTCATAGTATAGTATGTCGTCAAAATTCATGAAAAACAGTCATAGTATAGTATGTCGTCAAAAAAAATGAAAAACAGTCATAGTATAGTATGTCGTCAAAATTCATGAAAAACGGTCATAGTATAGTATGTCGTCAAAATTCATGAAAAACGGTCATAGTATAGAATGTCGTCAAAATTGATGAAAAACGGTCATAGTATAGTATGTCGTCGAAAAACAGTCATAGTATAGTATGTCGTCAAAATTCATGAAAAACAGTCATAGTATAGTATGTCGTCAAAATTCATGAAAAACGGTCATAGTATAGCATGTCGTCAAAAAACATGAAAAACAGTCATAGTACAGCATGTTGTTAAAATTCATGAAAAACGGTCATAGTATAGAATGTCGTCAAAATTCATGAAAAACGGTCATAGTATAGCATGTCGTCAAAATTAATGAAAAACAGTCATAGTATAGTGTGTCGTCAAAAATCATGAAAAAATGTCATAGTATAGCATGTCGTCAAAATTCATGAAAAACAGTCATAGTATAGCATGTCGTCAAAAAACATGAAAAACAGTCATAGTATAGCATGTCGTCAAAATTCATGAAAAACGGTCATAGTATAGAATGTCGTCAAAATTCATGAAAAACAGTCATAGTATAGCATGTCGTCAAAAAACATGAAAAACAGTCATAGTATAGCATGTCGTCAAAATTCATGAAATACGGTCATAGTATAGTATGTCGTCAAATTTCATGAAAGACAGTCATAGTATAGTATGTCGTCAAAATTCATGAAAAACGGTCATAGTATAGTATGTCGTCAAATTTCATGAAAAACGGTCATACTATAGTATGTCGTCAAAAAACATAAAAAAATGTCATAGTATAGTATGTCGTCAAATTTCATGAAAAACAGTCATAGTATAGCATGTCGTCAAAAAACACAAAAAACAGTCATAGTATAGCATGTCGTCAAAATTCATGAAAAACAGTCATAGTATAGAATGTCGTCAAAATTCATGAAAAAAAGTCATAGTATAGCAAGTCGTCAAAAAAAATGAAAAACAGTCATAGTATAGCATGTCGTCAAAATTCATGAAAAACGGTCATAGTATAGTATGTCATCAAAATTCATGAAAAATAATCATAGTATAGCATGTCGTCAAAAAAAATGAAAAACAGTCATAGTATAGTATGTCGTCAAAATTCATGAAAAACAGTCATAGTATAGCATGTCGTCAAAAAACATAAAAAACAGTCATAGTATAGTATGTCGTCAAAATTCATCAAAAACAGTCATAGTATAGCATGTCGTCAAAATTCATAAAAAACAGTCATAGTATAGCATGTCGTCAAAATTCATCAAAAACAGTCATAGTATAGCATGTCGTCAAAAAAAATGAAAAACAGTCATAGTATAGCATGTCGTCAAAATTAATGAAAAACGGTCATAGTATAGAATGTCGTCAAAATTCATGAAAAACGGTCATAGTATAGTATGTCGTCAAAATTCATGAAAAATAATCATAGTATAGCATGTCGTCAAAAAACATGAAAAACAGTCATAGTATAGTATGTCGTCAAAATTCATGAAAAACAGTCATAGTATAGCATGTCGTCAAAAAACATGAAAAACAGTCATAGTATAGAATGTCGTCAAAATTCATGAAAAACGGTCATAGTATAGTATGTCGTCAAATTTCATGAAAAACAGTCATAGTATAGCATGTCGTCAAAATTCATGAAAAACAGTCATAGTATAGTATGTCGTCAAAAATCATGAAAAAATGTCCTAGTGTAGCATGTCGTCACAAATCATGAGAAACAGTCATAGTATAGCATGTCGTCAAAATTAATGAAAAAATGTCATAGTATAGTATGTCGTCAAAATTCATGAAAAACAGTCATAGTATAGCATGTCGTCACAATTCATGAAAAACAGTCATAGTATAGCATGTCGTCAAAAAACATGAAAAACAGTCATAGTATAGCATGTCGTTAAAATTCATGAAAAACGGTCATAGTATAGAATGTCGTCAAAATTCATGAAAAACGGTCATACTATAGCATGTCGTCAAAATTCATGAAAAACGGTCATAGTATAGCATGTCGTCAAAAAACATGAAAAACAGTCATAGTATAGCATGTCGTTAAAATTCATGAAAAACAGTCATAGTATAGAATGTCGTCAAAATTCATGAAAAACGGTCATACTATAGCATGTCGTCAAAATTCATGAAAAACGGTCATAGTATAGCATGTCGTCATAAAACATAAAAAACAGTCATATTATAATATGTCGTCAAAATTGATGAAAAACGGTCATAGTATAGCATGTCGTCAAAATTCATGAAAAACAGTCATAGTATAGTATGTCGTCAAAAAACATAAAAAAAACGTCATAGTATAGCATGTCGTCAAATTTCATAAAAAACAGTCATAGTATAGTATGTCGTCAAAAATCATGAAAAAATGTCATAGTATAGCATGTCGTCAGAAATCATGAGAAACAGTCATAGTATAGTATGTCGTCAAAAAACATAAAAAAAATGTCATAGTATAGCATGTCGTCAAATTTCATGAAAAACAGCCATAGTATAGTATGTCGTCAAAATTCATGAAAAACAGTCATAGTATAGCATGTCGTCAAAATTCATGAAAAACAGTCATAGTATAGCATGTCGTCAAAAAACATGAAAAACAGTCATAGTATAGCATGTCGTTAAAATTCATGAAAAACGGTCATAGTATAGAATGTCGTCAAAATTCATGAAAAACGGTCATAGTATGGCATGTTGTCAAAATTCATGAAAAACGGTCATAGTATAGTATGTCGTCAAAATTCATGAAAAACAGTCATAGTATAGCATGTCGTCAAAATTCATGAAAAACGGTCATAGTATAGCATGTCGTCAAAATTCATGAAAAACAGTCATAGTATAGCATGTCGTCAAAATTGATGAAAAACGGTCATAGTATAGCATGTCGTCAAAATTGATGAAAAACGGTCATAGTATAGCATGTCGTCAAAATTCATGAAAAACAGTCATAGTATAGTATGTCATCAAAAAACATAAAAAAATGTCATAGTATAGTATGTCGTCAAATTTCATGAAAAACAGTCATAGTATAGTATGTCGTCAAAAATCATAAAAAAATGACATAGTATAGTATGTCGTCAAAAATCATGAAAAACAGTCATAGTATAGCATGTCGTCAAAAAACATAAAAAAATGTCATAGTATAGTATGTCGTCAAATTTCATGAAAACCAGTCATAGTATAGCATGTCGTCAAAATTCATGAAAAACGGTCATAGTATAGAATGTCGTCAAAATTCATGAAAAACGGTCATAGTATAGCATGTCGTCAAAATTCATGAAAAACAGTCATAGTATAGTATGTCGTCAAAATTCATGAAAAACAGTCATAGTATAGCATGTCGTCAAAATTCATGAAAAACAGTCATAGTATAGTATGTCGTCAAAATTCATGAAAAACAGTCATAGTATAGCATGTCGTCAAAAAAACAATAAAAAACAGTCATAGTATAGTATGTCGTCAAAAAAAATGAAAAACAGTCATAGTATAGTATGTCGTCAAAATTCATGAAAACCAGTCATAGTATAGCATGTCGTCAACATTCATGAAAAACAGTCATAGTATAGTATGTCGTCAAAATTCATGAAAAACAGTAATAGTATAGCATGTCGTCAAAATTCATGAAAAACAGTCATAGTATAGTATGTCGTCAAAATTCATGAAAAACAGTCATAGTATAGCATGTCGTCAAAAAACAATAAAAAACAGTCATAGTATAGTATGTCGTCAAAATTCATGAAAAACAGTCATAGTATAGCATGTCGTCAAAAAAAATGAAAAACAGTCATAGTATAGTATGTCGTCAAAATTAATGAAAAACGGTCATAGTATAGTATGTCGTCAAATTTCATGAAAAACAGTCATAGTATAGCATGTCGTCAAAAAAAATGAAAAACAGTCATAGTATAGTATGTCGTCAAAATTCATGAAAAACGGTCATAGTATAGAATGTCGTCAAAATTCATGAAAAACGGTCATAGTATAGCATGTCGTCAAAATTCATGAAAAACAGTCATAGTATAGTATGTCGTCAAAATTCATGAAAAACAGTCATAGTATAGCATGTCGTCAAAAAAACAATAAAAAACAGTCATAGTATAGTATGTCGTCAAAAAAAATGAAAAACAGTCATAGTATAGTATGTCGTCAAAATTCATGAAAACCAGTCATAGTATAGCATGTCGTCAAAATTCATGAAAAACAGTCATAGTATAGTATGTCGTCAAAATTCATGAAAAACAGTAATAGTATAGCATGTCGTCAAAATTCATGAAAAACAGTCATAGTATAGTATGTCGTCAAAATTCATGAAAAACAGTCATAGTATAGCATGTCGTCAAAAAACAATAAAAAACAGTCATAGTATAGTATGTCGTCAAAATTCATGAAAAACAGTCATAGTATAGCATGTCGTCAAAAAAAATGAAAAACAGTCATAGTATAGTATGTCGTCAAAATTCATGAAAAACAGTCATAGTATAGTATGTCGTCAAAATTCATGAAAAACAGTCATAGTATAGTATGTCGTCAAAATTCATGAAAAACGGTCATAGTATAGAATGTCGTCAAAATTGATGAAAAACGGTCATAGTATAGTATGTCGTCGAAAAACAGTCATAGTATAGTATGTCGTCAAAATTCATGAAAAACAGTCACAGTATAGTATGTCGTCAAAATTCATGAAAAACGGTCACAGTATAGCATGTCGTCAAAAAACATGAAAAACAGTCATAGTACAGCATGTTGTTAAAATTCATGAAAAACGGTCATAGTATAGAATGTCGTCAAAATTCATGAAAAACGGTCATAGTATAGCATGTCGTCAAAATTAATGAAAAACAGTCATAGTATAGTGTGTCGTCAAAAATCATGAAAAAATGTCATAGTATAGCATGTCGTCAAAATTCATGAAAAACAGTCATAGTATAGCATGTCGTCAAAAAACATGAAAAACAGTCATAGTATAGCATGTCGTCAAAATTCATGAAAAACGGTCATAGTATAGAATGTCGTCAAAATTCATGAAAAACAGTCATAGTATAGCATGTCGTCAAAATTCATGAAAAACAGTCATAGTATAGCATGTCGTCAGAAATCATGAAAATCGGTCATAGTATAGAATGTCGTCAAAATTCATGAAAAACAGTCATAGTATAGCATGTCGTCAAAATTCATGAAAAACGGTCATAGTATAGAATGTCGTCAAAATTCATGAAAAACAGTCATAGTATAGCATGTCGTCAAAATTCATGAAAAACGGTCATAGTATAGCATGTCGTCAAAATTCATGAAAAACGGTCATAGTATAGTATGTCGTCAAAATTCATGAAAAACAGTCATAGTATAGCATGTCGTCACAATTCATGAAAAACAGTCATAGTATAGTATGTCGTCAAAATTCATGAAAAACGGTCATAGTATAGAATGTCGTCGAAAAACAGTCATAGTATAGTATGTCGTCAAAAAACATAAAAAAATGTCATAGTATAGTATGTCGTCAAATTTCATGAAAAACAGACATAGTATAGTATGTCGTCAAAATTGATGAAAAACGGTCATAGTATAGTATGTCGTCAAAATTCATGAAAAACGGTCATAATATAGTATGTCGTCAAAATTGATGAAAAACGGTCATAGTATAGCATGTCGTCAAAATTCATGAAAAACAGTCATAGTATAGTATGTCGTCAAAATTCATGAAAAACGGTCATAATATAGTATGTCGTCAAAAAACATGAAAAAAATGTCATAGTATAGTATGTCACAAAAATTCATAGTATAGCATGTCAAAAAGTAATAGTATAGTATGTCAAAAATCATGAAAAAATGTCATAGTATAGCATGTCGTCAAAAATCATGAAAAACGGTCATAGTATAGTATGTCGTCAAATTTCATGAAAAACAGTCATAGTATAGTATGTCGTCAAAATTCATGAAAAACGGTCATAGTATAGAATGTCGTCAAAATTCATGAAAAACGGTCTATGACCGTTTGAAAAACAGTCATAGTATAGTATGTCGTCAAAATTCATGAAAAACAGTCATAGTATAGCATGTCGTCAAAAAACAATAAAAAACAGTCATAGTATAGCATGTCGTCAAAATTCATGAAAAACAGTCATAGTATAGCATGTCGTCAAAATTCATGAAAAACAGTCATAGTATAGCATGTCGTCAGAAATCATGAAAAACGGTCATAGTATAGAATGTCGTCAAAATTGATGAAAAACGGTCATAGTATAGAATGTCGTCAAAATTGATGAAAAACGGTCATAGTATAGCATGTCGTCAAAATTCATGAAAAAAAATGTCATAGTATAGCATGTCAAAAAATTCATAGTATAGTATTGTAATAAAAAAGTCATAGTATAGCATGTCAAAAAAGTCATAGTATAGCATGCCAAAAAAAGTCATAGTATAGTATGTCAAAAAATTCATAGTATAGCATATCAATAAAAATCATCGTATAGCATGTCAAAAAAGTCATGGTATAGTATGTCAAAAAATTCATAGTATAGCATGTCAATAAAAATCATAGTGTAGCATGTCAAAAAAGTCATAGTATAGTATGTCAAAAAATTCATAGTATAGCATGTCAATAAAAATCATAGTATAGCATGTCAAAAAAGTCATAGTATGGTATGTCAAAAAAAATCATAGTATAGTATGTCAAAAAATTCATTGTATAGTATGTCAAAAAAGTCATAGTATGGTATGTCAAAAAAACCCATAGTATAGCATGTCAAAAACGTCATGGTATAGCATGTCAAAAAAATCATAGAATAGTATGTCAAAAAAGTCATAGTATAGTATGTCAAAAAAATCATAGTATAGTATTATAATAAAAAAGTCATAGTATAGTATATCAAAAAAGTCATAGTATAGCATGTCAAAAAATTCATAATATAGCATGTCAATAAAAACAATAGTATAGCATGTCAAAAAAGTCATACTATAGTATGTCAAGAATAATCATAATTTAGCATGTCAACAAAGTCATAGTATACTATGTCAAAAAATCATAGTATGGTATTATAATAAAAAAGTCATAGTATAGCATGTCAAAAAAGTCATAGTATAGCATGTCAAAAAAGTCATAGTATAGTATGTGAAAAAATTCATAGTATAGTATGTCAAAAAATTCATAGTATAGTATTGTAATAAAAAAGTCATAGTATAGCATGTCAAAAAAATCATTGTATAGTATGTCAAAAAATTCGTACTATAGTATTGTAATAAAAAAGTCATCGTATAGCATGTCAAAAAAGTCATAGTATAGTATGTCAAAAAAATCATAGTATATTATGCCAAAAAAGTCATAGTATACTATGTCAAAAAAAATCATAGTATAGTATGTCAAAAAACTCATAGTAGAGCATGTCAACAAAAATGATAGTATATTATGTCAAAAAAGTCATAGTATAGTATATCAAAAAAAGTCATAGTATAGTATGTAAAAAACAAATCTTGGTATAGTATGTCAAGAAAAATCATAATATAGCATGTCAAAAAAGTCATAGTGTAGTATCTCAAAAAAGTCATAGTATAGTATGTCAAAAAAAATCATAATATAGTATGTCAAAAAAGTCATAGTATAGCATGTCAAAAAAATCATAGTATAGTATGTCAACAAAAATCATAGTATAGCATGTCAAAAAAGTCATAGTATAGTATGTCGTCAAAATTCATGAAAAACGGTCATAGTATAGCATGTCGTCAAAATTCATGAAAAACAGTCATAGTATAGTATGTCGTCAAAAATCATGAAAAAATGTCCTAGTGTAGCATGTCGTCACAAATCATGAGAAACAGTCATAGTATAGTATGTCGTCAAAATTCATGAAAAAATGTCATAGTATAGTATGTCGTCAAAATTCATGAAAAACGGTCATAGTATAGCATGTCGTCAAAAAACATAAAAAAAATGTCATAGTATTGTATGTCGTCAAAATTCATGAAAAACAGTCATAGTATAGCATGTCGTCAAATTTTGTGAAAAACGGTCATAGTATAGCATGTCGTCAAAATTCATGAAAAACAGTCATAGTATAGCATGTCGTCAAAAAACATGAAAAACAGTCATAGTATAGCATGTCGTCAAAATTCATGAAATACGGTCATAGTATAGTATGTCGTCAAAAATCATGAAAAAATGTCATAGTATAGTATGTCGTCTAAATTCATGAAAAACGGTCATAGTATAACATGTCGTCAAATTTCATGAAAGACAGTCATAGTATAGTATGTCGTCAAAATTCATGAAAAACGGTCATAGTATAGAATGTCGTCAAAAAACATAAAAAAATGTCATAGTATAGTATGTCGTCAAATTTCATGAAAAACAGTCATAGTATAGCATGTCGTCAAAATTCATGAAAAACAGTCATAGTATAGCATGTCGTCAAAATTCATGAAAAACGGTCATAGTATAGAATGTCGTCAAAATTCATGAAAAACGGTCATAGTATAGTATGTCGTCAAAAAACATGAAAAACAGTCATAGTATAGTATGTCGTCAAAAAACATGAAAAACAGTCATAGTATAGTATGTCGTCAAAATTCATGAAAAATAATCATAGTATAGCATGTCGTCAAAATTCATCAAAAGCAGTCATAGTATAGCATGTCGTCAAAAAACAATAAAAAACAGTCATAGTATAGCATGTCGTCAAAATTCATCAAAAGCAGTCATAGTATAGCATGTCGTCAAAAAAAATGAAAAACAGTCATAGTATAGCATGTCGTCAAAATTCATGAAAAACGGTCATAGTATAGAATGTCGTCAAAATTCATGAAAAACGGTCATAGTATAGTATGTCGTCAAAATTCATGAAAAATAATCATAGTATAGCATGTCGTCAAAATTCATGAAAAACACTCATAGTATAGCATGTCGTCAAAAAACATGAAAAACAGTCATAGTATAGCATGTCGTCAAAATTCATGAAAAACGGTCATAGTATAGTATGTCGTCAAATTTCATGAAAAACAGTCATAGTATACCATGTCGTCAAAATTCATGAAAAACAGTCATAGTATAGTATGTCGTCAAAAATCATGAAAAAATGTCCTAGTGTAGCATGTCGTCACAAATCATGAGAAACAGTCATAGTATAGTATGTCGTCAAAAAACATAAAAAAAATGTCATAGTATTGTATGTCGTCAAAATTCATGAAAAACAGTCATAGTATAGCATGTCGTCAAAATTCATGAAAAACAGTCATAGTATAGCATGTCGTCAAAATTCATGAAAAACAGTCATAGTATAGCATGTCGTCAAAAAACATGAAAAACAGTCATAGTATAGCATGTCGTCAAAATACAATGAAAAACAGTCATAGTATAGCATGTCGTCAAAATTCATGAAAAACAGTCATAGTATAGTATGTCGTCAAAATTCATGAAAAAATGTCATAGCATAGCATCTCGTCAGGAATCATGAGAAACAGTCATAGTATAGAATGTCGTCAAAATTCATGAAAAACAGTCATAGTATAGAATGTCGTCAAAATTCATGAAAAACAGTCATAGTATAGCATGTCGTCAAAATTCATGAAAAACAGTCATAGTATAGTATGTCGTCAAAAATCATGAAAAAATGTCATAGTATAGCATGTCGTCAGAAATCATGAAAAACGGTCATAGTATAGCATATCGTCAAAATACATGAAAAACAGTCATAGTATAGTATGTCGTCAAAAATCATGAAAAAATGTCATAGTATAGCATGTCGTCAAAAAACATGAAAAACAGTCATAGTATAGCATGTCGTCAAAAAACATGAAAAACAGTCATAGTATAGCATGTCGTTAAAATTCATGAAAAACGGTCATAGTATAGAATGTCGTCAAAATTCATGAAAAACGGTCATAGTATAGAATGTCGTCAAAATTCATGAAAAACGGTCATAGTATAGCATGTCGTCAAAAAAAATGAAAAACAGTCATAATATAGCATGTCGTCAAAAATCATGAAAAACGGTCATAGTATAGTATGTCGTCAAATTTCATGAAAAACAGTCATAGTATAGTATGTCGTCAAAATTCATGAAAAACAGTCATAGTATAGCATGTCGTCAAAAAACAATAAAAAACAGTCATAGTATAGTATGTCGTCAAAATTCATGAAAAACGGTCATAGTATAGCATGTCATCAAAAAACATGAAAAACAGTCATAGTATAGAATGTCGTCAAAATTGATGAAAAACGGTCATAGTATAGAATGTCGTCAAAATTGATGAAAAACGGTCATAGTATAGCATGTCGTCAAAATTCATGAAAAACGGTCATAGTATAGCATGTCGTCAAAATTCATGAAAAACGGTCATAGTATAGCATGTCGTCAAAATTCATGAAAAACAGTCATAGTATAGCATGTCGTTAAAATTCATGAAAAACGGTCATAGTATAGAATGTCGTCAAAATTCATGAAAAACGGTCATAGTATAGCATGTCGTCAAAATTCATGAAAAACGGTCATAGTATAGCATGTCGTCAAAATTCATGAAAAACGGTCATAGTATAGCATGTCGTCAAAATTCATGAAAAACAGTCATAGTATAGGATGTCGTCAAAAAACATAAAAAAACGTCATAGTATAGTATGTCGTCAAATTTCATGAAAAACAGTCATAGTATAGCATGTTGTCAGAAATCATGAGAAACAGTCATAGTATAGTATGTCGTCAAAATTCATGAAAAACAGTCATAGTATAGTATGTCGTCAAATTTCATGAAAAACAGTCATAGTATAGTATGTCGTCAAATTTCATGAAATACAGTCATAGTATAGTATGTCGTCAAAATTCATGAAAAACAGTCATAGTATAGAATGTCGTCAAAATTCATGAAAAACGGTCATAGTATAGTATGTCGTCAAAATTCATGAAAAACAGTCATAGTATAGCATGTCGTCAAAAAACAATAAAAAACAGTCATAGTATAGTATGTCGTCAAAATTCATGAAAAACAGTCATAGTATAGCATGTCGTCAAAAAAAATGAAAAACAGTTATAGTATAGCATGTCGTCAAAATTCATGAAAAACGGTCATAGTATAGCATGTCGTTAAAATTCATGAAAAACGGTCATAGTATAGCATGTCGTCAAAATTCATGAAAAACGGTCATAGTATAGCATGTCGTCAAAACTGATGAAAAACGGTCATAGTATAGTATGTCGTCAAAATTCATGAAAAACAGTCATAGTATAGTATGTCGTCAAATTTCATGAAAAACAGTCATAGTATAGTATGTCGTCAAATTTCATGAAATACAGTCATAGTATAGTATGTCGTCAAAATTCATGAAAAACAGTCATAGTATAGCATGTCGTCAAAATTCATGAAAAACAGTCATAGTATAGCATGTCGTCAAAATTCATGAAAAACAGTCATAGTATAGCATGTCGTTAAAATTCATGAAAAACGGTCATAGTATAGAATGTCGTTAAAATTCATGAAAAACGGTCATAGTATAGCATGTCGTCAAAACTGATGAAAAACGGTCATAGTATAGCATGTCGTCAAAATTCATGAAAAACAGTCATAGTATAGTATGTCGTCAAAAAACATAAAAAAATGTCATAGTATAGTATGTCGTCAAATTTCATGAAAAACAGTCATAGTATAGTATGTCGTCAAAAAACATAAAAAAATGTCATAGTATAGTATGTCGTCAGAAATCATGAGAAACAGTCATAGTATAGCATGTCGTCAAAAATCATGAAAAACGGTCATGGTATAGTATGTCGTCAAATTTCATGAAAAACAGTTATAGTATAGTATGTCGTCAAAATTCATGAAAAACAGTCATAGTATAGCATGTCGTCAAAAAAGATAAAAAAATGTTATAGTATAGTATGTCGTCAAATTTCATGAAAACCAGTCATAGCATAGCATGTCGTCAAAATTCATGAAAAACGGTCATAGTATAGAATGTCGTCAAAATTCATGAAAAACGGTCATAGTATAGTATGTCGTCAAAATTCATGAAAAACAGTCATAGCATAGCATGTCGTCAAAAAACAATAAAAAACAGTCATAGTATAGTATGTCGTCAAAATTCATGAAAAACAGTCATAGTATAGCATGTCGTCAAAAAAAATGAAAAACAGTCATAGTATAGCATGTCGTCAAAATTCATGAAAAACGGTCATAGTATAGAATGTCGTCAAAATTCATGAAAAACGGTCATAGTATAGAATGTCTTCAAAATTCATGAAAAACAGTCATAGTATAGCATGTCGTCAAAATTCATGAAAAACGGTCATAGTATAGTATGTCGTCAAAATTCATGAAAAACGGTCATAGTATAGCATGTCGTCAAAATTCATGAAAAACAGTCATAGTATAGTATGTCGTCAAAATTCATGAAAAACGGTCATAGTATAGCATGTCGTCAAAAAACATGAAAAACAGTCATAGTATAGCATGTCGTCAAAATTGATGAAAAACGGTCATAGTATAGCATGTCGTCAAAAAACATGAAAAACAGTCATAGTATAGAATGTCGTCAAAATTGATGAAAAACGGTCATAGTATAGTATGTCGTCAAAATTCATGAAAAACAGTCATAGTATAGTATGTCGTCAAAATTCATGAAAAACGGTCATAGTATAGTATGTCGTCAAAATTCATGAAAAACACTCATAGTATAGCATGTCGTCAAAATTCATGAAAAACGGTCATAGTATAGCATGTCGTCAAAAAACATGAAAAACAGTCATAGTATAGCATGTCGTCAAAATTGATGAAAAACGGTCATAGTATAGCATGTCGTCAAAAAACATGAAAAACAGTCATAGTATAGAATGTCGTCAAAATTGATGAAAAACGGTCATAGTATAGTATGTCGTCAAAATTCATGAAAAACAGTCATAGTATAGTATGTCGTCAAAATTCATGAAAAACGGTCATAGTATAGCATGTCGTCAAAATTCATGAAAAACAGTCATAGTATAGCATGTCGTCAAAATTGATGAAAAACGGTCATAGTATAGCATGTCGTCAAAAAACATGAAAAACAGTCATAGTATAGAATGTCGTCAAAATTGATGAAAAACGGTCATAGTATAGTATGTCGTCAAAATTCATGAAAAACAGTCATAGTATAGTATGTCGTCAAAATTCATGAAAAACGGTCATAGTATAGCATGTCGTCAAAATTCATGAAAAACAGTCATAGTATAGCATGTCGTCAAAATTGATGAAAAACGGTCATAGTATAGTATGTCGTCAAAAAACATGAAAAACAGTCATAGTATAGAATGTCGTCAAACTTGATGAAAAACGGTCATAGTATAGTATGTCGTCAAAATTCATGAAAAACGGTCATAGTATAGCATGTCGTCAAAAAACATGAAAAACAGTCATAGTATAGTATGTCGTCAAAATTCATGAAAAACACTCATAGTATAGCATGTCGTCAAAATTCATGAAAAACGGTCATAGTATAGCATGTCGTCAAAAAACATGAAAAACAGTCATAGTATAGAATGTCGTCAAACTTGATGAAAAACGGTCATAGTATAGTATGTCGTCAAAATTCATGAAAAACGGTCATAGTATAGCATGTCGTCAAAAAACATGAAAAACAGTCATAGTATAGTATGTCGTCAAAATTCATGAAAAACACTCATAGTATAGCATGTCGTCAAAATTCATGAAAAACGGTCATAGTATAGCATGTCGTCAAAAAACATGAAAAACGGTCATAGTATAGCATGTCGTTAAAATTCATGAAAAACGGTCATAGTATAGAATGTCGTCAAAATTCATGAAAAACGGTCATAGTATAGCATGTCGTCAAAATTCATGAAAAACAGTCATAGTATAGAATGTCGTCAAAATTCATGAAAAACAGTCATAGTATAGCATGTCGTCAAAATTCATGAAAAACAGTCATGAAAAACAGTCATAGTATAGTATGTCGTCAAAATTCATGAAAAACAGTCATAGTATAGAATGTCGTCAAAATTCATGAAAAACAGTCATAGTATAGTATGTCGTCAAAATTCATGAAAAACGGTCATAGTATAGTATGTCGTCAAAATTCATGAAAAACGGTCATAGTATAGTATGTCGTCAAAATTCATGAAAAACAGTCATAGTATAGTATGTCGTCAAAATTCATGAAAAACAGTCATAGTATAGCATGTCGTCAAAAGTCATGAAAAACAGTCATAGTATAGTATGTCGTCAAAATTCATGAAAAACAGTCATAGTATAGTATGTCGTCAAAATTCATGAAAAACGGTCATAGTATAGAATGTCGGCGAAAAACAGTCATAGTATAGTATGTCGTCAAAAAACATGAAAAAAAATGTCATAGTATAGTATGTCACAAAAATTCATAGTATAGTATTGTAATAAAAAAGTCATAGTATAGCATGTCAAAAAAGTCATAGTATAGCATGTCAAAAAAATCATAGTATAGTATGTCAAAAAAAATCATAGTATAGTATGTCAAAAAAGTGATAGTAGAGCATGTCAACAAAATTCATAGTATAGTATTTCAAAAAATCCCATGGTATAGCATGTCAAAAAAGTCATAGTATAGTATGTCAAAAAAAAATCATAGTATAGTATGTCAATTAAAATCATAGTATAACATGTCAAAAAAGTCATAGTACAGTATGTCAAAAAATTCATAGTATAGCATGTCAATAAAAATCATAGTATAGCATGTCAAAAAAGTCATAGTATAGTATGTCAAAAAAGTCATAGTATAGTATGTTAAAAAAATTCATAGTATAGTATTGTAATAAAAAAGTCATAGTATCGCACGTCAAAAAAGTCATAGTATAGCATGTCAAAAAATTCATAGTATAGTGTTGTAATAAAAAAGTCATAGTAAAGCATGTCAAAAAATTCATAGTATAGCATGTCGAAAAAGTCATAGTATAGTATGTCAAGAAAAATCATAATATAGCATGTCAAAAAAGTCATAGTATAGTATGTCAAAAAAATTCATAGTATAGTATGTTAAAAAAGTCATAGTATAGTATGTCAAAAAATTCATAGTATAGCATGTCAATAAAAATCATAGTATAGCATGTCAAAAAAGTCATAGTATAGTATGTCAAAAAATTCATAGTATAGTATTGTAATAAAAAAGTGATAGTATAGCACGTCAAAAAAGTCATAGTATAGTATGTCAATAAAAATCATAGTATAGCATGTCAAAAAAGTCATGGTATAGCATGTCAGAAAACTCATAGTATAGTATGTCAAAAAAGTCATAGTATAGCATGTCAACAAAAATCATAGTATAGAATGTCAAAACATTCATAGTATAGTATTGTAATAAAAAGTCATATTATTGCATGTCAAAAAAAATCATAGTATAGCATGTCAAAAAAGTCATAGTATAGTATGTCAAAAAATTCATAGTATAGTATTGTAATAAAAAAGTGATAGTATAGCATGTCAAAAAAGTCATAGTATAGTATGTCAATAAAAATCATAGTATAGCATGTCAAAAAAGTCATAGTATAGTATGTCAATAAAAATCATAGTATAGCATGTCAAAAAAGTCATAGTATAGCATGTCAAAAAAGTAATTGTATAGTACTATAATAAAAAAGTCATGTCAACAAAAATTATAATATAGTATGTCAAAAAAGTCACAGTATAGTATGTAAAAAAAATCATAGTATAGTGTGTCAAAAAAGTCATAGTATAGCATGTGTAGAAAAACCATAGTATAGTATATCCAAAACGTCATAGTATAGCATGTGTAGAAAAACCATAGTATAGTATATCCAAAAAGTCATAGTATAGCATGTCAACAAAAATCATAGTATAGTATGTCAAAAAAGTCATAGTATAGTACTGTAATAAAAAAGTCATAGTATAGTATGTCAAAAAAAAGTCATAGTATCGTATGTCAAATAAGTCATAGTATAGTATGTCAAAAAATATCATAGTATACTATGTCAAAAAAGTCATTGTATAGCATGTGTAGAAAAACCATAGTATAGTATATCCAAAAATCATAGCATACTATGTCAAAAAAGTCATAGTATAGTATTGTAATAAAAAAAGTCATAGTATATTATTGTAATAAAAAAGTCATAGTATAGCATGTCAAAAAATTCATAGTATAGCATGTCAAAAAAGTCATAGTATGGTATGTCAAGAAAAATCGTAGTATAGTATTTCAAAAAAATCATAGTATAGTATTGTGACAAAAAAATCACAGTATAGCATGTCAAAAAAGTCAGTATAATTTGTTAAAAAAAACAAGTCATAGTATAGTATGTCAAATAAGTCACAGTATAGCATGTCGAGAAAAATCATAGTATAGTATGTCAAAAAAAAAATCATAGTATGGCATGTCAATAAAAATCGTAGTATAGTATTTAAAAAAAAATCATAGTAATATATTGTGACAAAAAAATCACAGTATAGCATGTCAAAAAAGTCAGTATAATTTGTTAAAAAAAACAAGTCATAGTATAGTATGTCAAATAAGTCACAGTATAGCATGTCGAGAAAAATCATAGTATAGTATGTCAATAATGTCATCGTATAATTTATTTTAAAAAAGTCGTGTTAAACAATGTAAAAAAAATGTCATGATATAGTATATCATTGACAACATAAAAATTAATGTTAAAGGCTTGTATGGCATGACAATGTTGCAAAAAAAATTTATAATATGGTAGCCTATGTCATACAAATGTAGTTTAAAACGTTATAGTATAGTTTGCCATCAAACATGTCAGTCATAAAAAATTTGAGAACTGTGTTCAAGGAAGTTGTGAGTCTGAGCCAAGAAATAGTGTGGTACATTAACCTCCAGTAAAATGAAGGATTGTTGTTCTTATCCTGGATTTGGACTGACTTAAACAAGCAAATAAAACTTGTAAGTGTTTCCTCCTGTGTGTGTACTCTGCGTGTGTGTGCAGCGATGCTGCTGCTGTTGTTGGTGAGCTCAGAGAGCTTCAGGAGGGCTCTGACTCCGTCCTCCACAGCGCCCTTTACCACCCTCCAGGGAGCTTCCTTTGAGCCTCTCGCTCTCCCCAGTCGGAGAACAGGAACCGAAAGCTGCCCCCCTTCATCTGGCAAAATGACAACCACTGACAATAAGGACTATCCTATTTGACACAGGGCAGACTCCAAAGACATTTTGTTCTCCTGCGGCCAGCTGTTGGCCGAGCACTCCTGTGCAACTTCAAAGAGAGGTGAACGGGTCTGGGAAAGAGAGGGGGGTGGATGGAGAGGGGTAGTATGATGGAGAGGTGTGGATATCAAATGTGACAAGGGGCAAAAAAAGCACCAGGTACCTCTTATTTCCTTATGAAACACAGCAGGTGTCGACTGCAGCGTGTCAATGAGGGACACACATCAGTAAAGTAACATATGATATAATTTTGGAGGCCAAACAATAGGTGGACATGCATCAGTTAACATGGAACCACAGGAGATTTCCAACCACTTCATGCTCCTCCTCTCACAGTGATTACTTTTTACAATCAGCAGATGCAAATTGGAGTCTGCCGACAGCTCATCAATCACACCCCGGCTGCAATATGTTGAGCGTCTCGGCACGTGCCAGCAGACATATCGTACAGTCAATTTGCTTGCAGACACTCAGATATATCTCTGCACCACAGGTATATGGGATACATTAAGAGCATTCAATTTTTATCTACCCCTCAAGTTGAGGAGCGGGCCACTTTGTCACAAGAGTCATTTGTCTCAGGAGCCACGGGCCCAACTCTGCTCATCCGTCTTATTTTGTTCAGCAGGAAAACAAGTTTAAAATATTGTATGTGGCATATTAGAAACAGGCTGGAGAAATCACTAAACTGCATTAAAAGAAACAGACATTAAATTCTTTAACATCTTCTGGTTTATTAGTTGAGCCACAAATCAGTGTGTTGTTTCAGATTACAAAATGCAATATCTTTATGTCTTACTTCAGAAAGTGATGGATAATATTGAGTCCACTGTACAACAACACTTTCACAGGCACATTGAATTAGTTTGAACTCTCCTTTTCATAAATTGTTGATGCCATGATGTCATCTGCATAAAATCAATATTGGTTTTAGTTGTGGAAGAAGTAAACATTTTATTTTATCATACACCTAAGAGGAGAATAGCAGTAAAACACACTCACAGTAAAACTTTAACAGGCAGTCTTTAATTTGTGGATTAAAGCTGTGCCCCAAATCCATACGACATCCCACGAGACGATGCAGGAAATGAAGCTCTGGCAAAGGCTCAGTCAGGAAGACATTACGTTTCATGCTCAGGCTGTAGGTTTCTTTCTCACCCTGCCATTCACTCCTTGCATGTATGCTCACTCACTTTCTCTAGGTGTCATCGTCTGGGTCATCAGCTGATTCACAATCAAACAGTAGCACAGCGACACACCTTCTCTGTCAGACTATCATTTTACTGCTCCTCATTTTAAGTATGGTTTTCTTTCCTGCCGCATCCGCCTTTTCTTTATGGATTCATCAGCCTCATCTGCCTCAGCAGCCATCAGCCTCAGAGTCATCAGCCACCAGCACCACCAGCGTCTGGACTCCATGTGGGGCTTCATCCTGCTGCTGCTCAGATGTCCCTCGCTCACAAAATGTCTCCCTCTGGTGTCCATGCCCCAAAGACTTCTCTTAAATCTTAATCAGCACAAATCATCTGCTCATTTGTACACTCATATTCTGTATTAAATATTATCTTTACTTCATTCTTCTGTCTCTCTTGATTGAAATAATGGGGTTTTAGTGAAAACTGAATAAATTAGACTTAGCTTATATCGCACAAGTTGTGTGAGAGTTTGTAAACAAATGTTTTGATATAGTTTCGCCCTTGTTAAACATGGTCCCCAATCAATCAGTTAACCCATACGTTGATCCATTTTCCAAAGAGGCATGCAAGAAAATTCAAGCAAACATGGCCAAACATGGCATAACTGACTGATATATAAATGGTCAAATGGTAGGTGAAGTGCTCCTTTAAGCACTGCAGCAACCAGGCTGCAGTGAACTCCAGAGTAAAGGACAGACGAGTGGGGAAATGAGGTATATAATCTGATATGAAAGGGTCATAAAAATGAAAGCCTGAAGTACAAAAGGACAGCAGAAAGAGTAGTTAAACATTGGGAATTCCTCATTTGGTGCGAACACATGCACGAACTGCACACACACAAACAGCTCAAGCCTTGGTTCACTGAGTTCATTGTGTTTAGCAGTCTGGAGAGGTGGATGCAGTCTCTCCCTCACCAAATCATTCCCCTGTACTCAATACAAAAAGAGAGTGATTAATTAGTATGGCCGGCAGCTATAAAGGGTCCAAATAAGTTGTCATCACCGGTCCCGGGGGTGTCTCTCTTTGGTGTAGCTCTAAACAGATCACACAGCCATTTCCCTCGCAGTTATGCGTCCACATATATTTAAAAACTCAAGGGGCTAAACTTAATTTGTGGGTGGCCGAGGACACTCATATCTTTGATTGAAGAAGTAATCAGCGGTGGTGGTGAAGTTCAGTCATTTAATATTCTGATCAGTCTCAGCCAGAGAATTCTGGCTGTTGCCATCTAATAGCTGCACAGAGCAGAAGGGGAGAAAGTGTGGTCATTATTTTTAAAGAGCAGTTTCAGTCTGACAGCTGTGAAGTAAACTGGGAACCCCCTCTACTGGATCTCTGGAGAAATACTGTTGTGATTTCCCCCATGTTTGTGTTTACAATATGTGTGTGCACTGCATGGCATCCCATACGAACATTCAGGAAAGTAATCGATCTGTGGCTCATGTCGTCCCAATTTCAGTCACCTGTGAGAAAATAAAAGAGAAACCGTGCTTCCTTTACCTCGCCAGGAAATCATTTGATAATTCATCAACTGTCCAATAAAGACGATTGGTGGTTTATGGCGCAATTAGGCAGAGGCAGAGGGGGGCTGGCTATGACATCCATCATAATTAGTGACAGTGGTCCTTTAATGACAGAGAGTAATTTGCCAGAGAAGGACAAGAAGATATGTGGTTGTGCAGGTGGTAATAATACACCGATGTAGATGGGCAGTGCTCCCACTGAAAGTCAACAAAGTGAGAAAATGGCAAGAATGAACTCAAAGACACAGCATGGTGTTGTGGTGGTTAGCACTGTCGCCTCACAGCAAGAGGGTTCCTGGTTCGATCCTGGGTACAGGAGCCCCTCTGTGCAGTATCTGCATGTTCTCCCCATGTCAGCGGGTACTCCGGCTTCCTCCCACAGTCCAAAGACATGCAGGTTAATTGGTGACTCTACATTGGTCGTAGGTGTGAATGTGAGTGTGAATGGTTGTCTGTCTCTATGTGTCAGCCCTGTGATAGTCTGGTGACCTGTCCAGGGTGTACCTGCCTCTCACCCAATGTCAGCTCCCCCACGACCTTCAAGAGGATAAGCGGTTAGAAAACGGATGGATGGATGGATACTGTGTCTTTGTCATCAAACCCATATAAATGTATGTAACAATGCAAAGAGCAGATTAAATCTATCGCAAGAACTGATGTTCTAAATATGATAGTAATAATGACAAGTATTTATACCTGTTTTCCCTTACATAGTAACCAGAACAGTAGCATGTCACTGTTGTGATCTGAGGCAGGAAGTCTCCACATCGGCAAAAAGTTATTTATACCTGAAATTATTACCAATACTGTTGGTGCTGTTATTTATTATAATCATACTTGTAATGAGCTGTATGCTGTGCTTTAACATTAAATAATTATGTTAAAGCTGTGTGCTGGACATTAACTCAATGGGGTGTTGCAGTTCCTCACTCTGACCACTGGAGGGCGCAGACTACCCATGCTCAGGTAGAAGCCTATTGATGCCTCATCATAGCAAAAAGAAGAAGAAGAATCAGTATATATTCCTGTATTATTTCCACTGAATTAAATCCATATTAATTTCACAGTATGAATAAGTAAAGTCTGAGACCACCTGCCAAGATACAAAGTTTGAACGAAAAGTTGAATTTGTGAAAAATGTACACGGATTTCAGGTATCGTAGTATTTGATATGCCCCTGTTTTGCTTTAATGACAGCATGCACTGGACTTGGACTCCACATTTGAGCAAAACCTGATGACCCATGCTATCCTAGCATCAAATCAAAATTGAATCAATGTTAATTTATATAGTACCTTTCATACAATCATGCAGCCCAAAGTGCTTCACAGAGTGAGGGGAAAACAGCACAGACAAAAGAACGAGCAAATAGCTGGACATTACAACAACGATTAAATACTTGACATGTAAAAGAGCAAATAAAATGTTCTGACAACCTGAACCTTCAATGTTTCAAAGAGCTTCTTGTCATGTCACACAATGCTTGGCTTTCTCAGTGCCCCTGTAAATGTTCAGTGGGGTTGAGGTCAGGTGACAGTCAGCACTCCTTCATCTTCTTCTTCATGGTAAATTGAATAGACTTGTTTTGTATGGCGCCTTTCTAGTCTTCTGACCACTCAAAGCGCTTAAACACCACATGCTACATTCACCCATTCAAACACATTGAACACTGGTGGTCGAGGCTCCTACAGAAGGTGCCACCTTCTACTCAGTTAAACATCCACATGCACTCACACACTCATCTGGAGCCATCTGGGGTTCAGTGTCTTGCCCAAGGATACTTCAACATGGGGACTGAAGGGGCCATGGTTTGATCCGCGGATCTTGCTATTGGATGATCTGCTCTACCTCCTTCTTGCAAAGCATTTTAGACTTCAGTGCACTGCCCACTTAGAAACCTTTAGTCTAGCCGTGATTTGACGCTGAGAAAGCCCCTCTTTGCTAAGAAAAACAATTTGACTTCTGACATTGTCACTGAGGTCTGATGCCACATTTCTCACCATCACAATCCTGCATCTAAATGTCTTTGTCTTCTTTGAGCACACCATAGCTGGCACTGAAAAACAAGGAAGGACAAGGTTATAAAGTTCAACAATCAAATCCTGCAGAAGATCCTGATCCAAAACAACTAGGCTGAATCCAGTATCGTGGCGCTGTATACGAAGCCAGAGCTGCAGAATGCCATAGAGATCCTGGACACGGTTTCTGGAGACATCGACGCTGCTCCGTCGATCATCTCTCTCTGCAAGGAAAGGAAGAGCTCTGCTAAACCTAAGAAGAAGTTTTTGGCTCCTGACCTGAACCACATGCATGACATCCTGTCCAAGAACATGAACCAGATCAGGCAACAGATGGTGGCATACAAGAACGCATGCTCTGCCCAATGACAGCCAGAGAGATAGAGACCAGAGAGATATTGATAAGACGAAGCAATGATCTGTTGGAAACATGCTGCACGGCCATATTTAGTCACTTGAATGAGCCTCAGATGAGTAGATTAAATCCACTTGAGTGTCATCTGAATGCATGCTTCAGTGGAAGGGATACAAATCAAAGAAATCTGACCTTTTGTGCAAAGAAGTCAAATTACTCAACCAAAGGATGCGTGCAGCACTCAGGGAGGGGGGTCTTTATCCACTTTGAGGGTCCAAGGACAAAGGGATGCTGTGTGCTTCTTGTGTTTTTAAATATTTCTGAATCCTCAAAGTCTGATTATTTCAAGGTTTTGCATGAAAGAGAATTTCAATGTGGTCTCAGACTTTTGTACCCACTGCGTAACCTTCATGTATTTCTGATTAACTGGTTATTTAGGCTGCTTATTTATTCTATTGTTGTTGTTGTTGTTTAGGTAAATTTTAATTCAGGTGAATCCATAAATCCAAATGTAGATGCACATTTTTTCCAATAATTCTGAAAATACTTCACATGAACATGATATATACAGTAACACTGAAGCAATCCTTCAGAAAAGTGAAGCCTACTGTCATGCGTTGACACACATTTGATGAACAGTAGATGGCAGCAACAATGCCAACAAGCCTTTCAGAGTCTCTCTACCAGGAATCCAAAAGAGGAAGAGGAGGAGTAGGAAGAAAGTGTTTTTAAAAAGGGTGTGTTGAGACTGTTGTAGTGTTGGAGAGTCACAGGCAACTGCAGGACACGAACCAGCTTTGCTACATAGTTCAGGTTGGTACTTGTTAACTTAACTTTGTTGTATGTTTTCAGAAATGTTCTAAGGTCATTTAAGGTGTAATACAGTACAGTTTTAGCTAGTTAACTATTTGTTACATCCACTGTTGCTCAACTGAATCCCCATGTAGCTGTTGACTCAGTTTTCCTCCTGTCTTCAGTGAGGTCAGATGTCTGTGGAGATGCAGCCCAGCAGCAACAGCAGCAGCAGCAGTGAGAAATCAGAACTTCAGCAGCTGTGGGGAAGTTGGAGCACCCTGATGAACCGCTATTATGAAGACCCCAAGGTAACATGAAATTAACACCTGAATCTGTCAAAAAAGAAAAAAAAAGTTATTTATTTTTTAATTTGTGTGCATGTTTGCTTTTCTGTTATATCAGCAAATCAAAAGGGACTACTTTTTCCCAGCTAACAAAAGGTAGCATTAGTGTTGTGCAGTAATTTTAATTTATATTTGGGGGGGTATATAATATTCAATATACTCAGAATGATCTCCCCATAATATTGATTAAAAACATAAACAACAGGCAATCACCCACCATAAAAAATCATCAGCACATATAATTATAATCATAAATAAATTTACTGTACTGCAGTTCTGCTTTTGGTTTGCATGACTGATGTTGCCGTACCCCAGCAGGAGCTGATGCTTAACTGTTGTAAGGAGGTACAATCAATGACAAACACTGTAATGTCGCTCTATTTCATCGCTTTCAGATATATTTAAAAAGTGGAAAACTATCATGTAATATGAGTGTTATGTTGGCTTTATCACTGTCGAATGTTATAGTTTTTATAAAGTATTAGTATGTCATTAAAAATGTCATTAAAAAAAGTCATAATATAATATGTCATTATCAAAGTCAGAGTATGGTATGTCATTAAAATGTAAAAAAGACATGTCATGGTATAGTATGTCTTTAAAAACTGTCATAGTATAGTATATCAAAAAAAATGTCATAGTATGGTTTGTCATTAAAAATGTCATAAAAAGTCATAGTAAAACATGCCATAACAAAAGCATCATACTATAGTATGACCAAAAAAAGTCATAGTGTAACATGCCATAAAAAAGTCAGAGTATAGTATGTCAATAAAATGAAAAAAAAAAAGCCATGGTATAGTGTGTCTTTAAAAACTGTCATAGTATAGCATATAGTATGCCATAAAAATGTAATGAAAAATGTCATAGTTTAGTATGTTGTGATAATGTAATAAAAATGTTATATCATAGTATGTCATGAAAATTTTCAAAAAATGTAATAGTATAGTATGTCTTTAAAAACCATTGTAGTATATTACATCAAAAAACGTTAAGAAATGTCATAGTATGTTATGTCATAAAAAATGAAAACTGAAAAAATGTCAGTTAGTATGTCATAAAAAATGTTTTTCAAAAAAGTCATAGTATAGTATGCCATAAAAATGTAATCAAAAATGTCATAGTTTAGTATGTTGTGAAAATGTCATAAAAATGTTTTTTTTTAAAAAAGTCATATCATAGTATGTCATAAAAATGTTCAAAAATGTAATAGTATAGTATGTCATAAAAAATATCATAGTACAGTATACTGTACAAATGTCATAAAAAATATATTTTTAAAAAAGTCATAGCATACTATGTCATAAAAGAATCATAGTGTAGTATGTTACCAAAAAAAAGTCATATTATTATATTTAAAAAAAACTCATAAAACATGTCATAGTATGTATGTTATAAAAAATGTCTTGTATGGCATGTTATTAAAAAAAATTCTAAAAAAAAGTCATAGTGTGTGCGATTTTCCTGTAAAGCCCTCAATCATATGCTGGATCTCTAAAATGGCACTCAGTCATCAAACCTTTGAGAAACCCTGATGTAAAATTTCCTTACAAAAGGCTCTAAAATGGTCACTTTAGCTGTTCACTTTCTAAAACCTCTCTGATGAGGAATCTCTCGCAGACTCTCCCCCCGTAATGTTAAATAGGTGGTTACAGCTGTGGTGTCTTTCTCTCATTAACAGGTAGCACGTCTGATGAACACAAGAATCGGGCAGTACCTCAGCAGCCACCCTGTCTTCGCTCTGACAGTGCTGCTGTTTGGCGCCATGGCAGCACTGCCTGTCGGACTTTTCCTTTCTTTTGCTCTTGTGACCTTTATCATGGCAGCAGTAGGTTTTGTTTTCTTTGAAGGTATGTGTGATCACGTCAAAATCAATTTTCTATCCTCTACAAGCTAAAGTGTACTCACCTGACTGTCCCTTTTATTAACCAAAACCTTATCTCTGTCTGTCAGGGTTCCTCTTGTTTATAGGAGGGGTTACTCTGCTGTGTGTGCTCACCGGTATCGCCTTCTTCTCTGTCATGGCTTCATTCATCTTCAGTGCCCTTTATACCATCATCTCCAACATCCTCAACCGCTATTACCCACATCTGAAAAAGGTAAGGTACTGGAGAATTAGCAGCAGACTAATACGTTAATTGATTTATCAGTTTGCTAATTTTTTTGAAGAAAAAAAGTCAAAATTCTCTGATTCCAGCCCTTTAAATGTCAAATTTTCTTGTTACTTTACTCCTCTATTCAGTAAATGAATATCTATGGGCTATGGACAAAAACAACATTTGAAGATGTCATCTTGGGCTTTGGGAACACTGATTTTTCACCATTTTTTTGATAATTCATAGACCAAACAGCTAATTCATTCATAGAAAAAAATAATCAACAGATTAATCAACAATGTAAATAATCGATAGTTGCAGCCCTAGCACACCAAGGACTCAGAGAGTATTTTGAAAAGAAAAAGATGGCTGCACACATGATTTTATTACTTTCGCAGGGTGTCTACAGGTCCTTAAAAAGTCTTAAAAAGTCTTAAATTCAACGTTACAACAATAAGGCCTTAAAAGTAATTACATGGTCTTAAATTTAAATTTATTTTTGTGAAAATGTGTGAAGCCTTTCTATGTAAAAGTCCACATTACAAATCCTTAAAAAAAAAACTATAATAGTGTCATTTTACTTTATACTTGCACTTACCTGTTGGCAAAATGTAGATTGACTTAACACTTTAATCACCATACCTCTGCATAAGACCACATAATACTTGCCTGCAATGTTTACCTGCCATGCTTACATAAGTAAAATGTGATTTGACCAACAATCTGACCTAAATTTGGTTAAAAGGTGTCTTGAACAGGTCATTAAAAGCATTTAATTTAACTGTCTGACACCTGTTTCAACCACACATGGTGTTTTTGAACATGTTTACATTCATATTAAAATGTCTGACATTGTTTCCTGTTGTATTTATTTTCCTTCTCTGTTGTCCTTTATTTCCACAGCGAGGTAAAATCCAGGAGTGGGAGAGTGAATCTGAATCTTCAGAAACGAAAGATATGCAGTAGCTCGATTCTTCTTGTCAGCTTTCAGGTGAAAAAAGTTCAAAATCGTTGAGGGTACGAACGCCTTAAATAAGCACTACTGAATAGACCCTTGAATGTAATGTGTGAAACAGGTTTCCTGAGCACAAAGATTCCCTGATTGTTACTGTACATCTACAGCCTAAATGTTACCGCTGAATATTTTTCTAAAATGCCTGATTGTAACTGTCTCTGTATATGTAAGCTTTATATTTGTTTAAAATATCTTTGACAGCCAAAGCATGGAATACCTAATCTTTGAACTGCCTTACTAGTTAAACACAGAGGGCTTACTTTAATCTATTCTGTATATTCTTTGCACTATACACATATCTTGAACTGGCGGCTCATTTCAAGAGAAAAATGCTGGCTCGTGACTGAAGAGTGTGCACTATACTAGTTTCCATATTATGATTTAAAAATGCTTGTGTATGTTGTGTACGTCAGATATCTGACGCACGTGCCTATGAGGCGAGAAAAGCACTACAAAGTACTGTTACTTGTTTACGTTTGCTGTTACCTTTGAAGGAGCTCTATAACGACATGCTGAACACTAAAGTACAAAATTTTTGCACTTCTGCTTCTCTCATATTTAAATCAATTGATTTTTAGGTAGATGGTAAATAAGGTCTGTGGTTAACTCAAACAGATTTTCATGTTTTGTTCTACTTCATAAAATACGTCAGAAAATACACCACTCATGAATTTTTAAATGTAGGAACTGTAAAGCTAAACCTAAGCTAAATGCTAACACTAGCATGTCAACATGTTCACAATAACAGTGCGAACATACTGTTGTTATGAAGGTGTGATGCTTAGCATGTTCAACATTTCAGTTTAGCATGTTGGCATTTTAACGTTAGCTAATACAGTGCCCCGGGAAGAAGTCCTAAAACCCGTCAATGAGTTAGCATTTTAGCACTCCCGGTTTCTCATCTAAAGGTCAATGGATTTTTGGTTAGATGCCTGAAATAAGGTCAGTGGTTACCACAAGCTTAAGAGATTTTTACATGTTAAAATGCGACATAAAATACATCAGTAAATACACCACTAGTGAAATTTTAAAGGTAGGAACTGTAGAGCTGAACCTAAACTAAATGCTAACACTAGCATGTCAGCATGGTCAAAATGAGAGTGCTAACATGCTGTTTTTAAGAAGACGTTTGGCATGTTCAACATTTTAATTTAGCATGTTGGCATTTTAACATTTGCTCATACAGTGCCCCAGGAAGAAGTCCCAAAACCAGGAAATTTTAGCATTTTAGCACTCCCACTTTCTCGTCTAAAGGTCAATGGAATTTTGGTTAGATGCCTGAAATAAGGTCTGTGGTTAACTCAAGCTTAAGAGACTTTCACGTTTTGTTCTACGACAACAAATACATCAGTAAATACCCCGCTCGTGAATTTTTAAATACTGTACTGAACTGTAAAGCTAAACCAACACTAGCATGTCAACATGTTCACAATGACAGTGCTAACATACATTTTAACGTTTTAAAAAGTCCTACAACCCGGAAATGAGTTAGCATTTTAGCACTCCTGGTTTCTTGTCTAAAGGTCAATGGATTTTTGGTTAGATGCCTGAAATAAGGTCACTCTGAATGGACCGCAAGTGACTCACGAACGTGTCAAGTTTGTAAAAAAACATGCTTTATTTTGAAGTACAGTGAATTTCTGGCACGTAGCTTTTATTTTGAAGTGCCATTTCCTGCTGTAGAGAGAGTGACTAACGGACTGCTACTTAATAGAGACAGCAATCTAGCTTGATGGCATGGCCAAACGCAAGTATGATGCTGAATATATTAAACTGTGTGGACCTTGAACTACTGACTAAGAAATCTGAAGCCCGTGGCTGGAAGCACTGGTGCAGCAATAGGTCTGGGACAAAATCCCTTGCTCTTGCTCTCTGAGCACTAAAAAACATTTTCTTTATAGCGTCCATGTTGTTTCCACATTACAACTTTAAGGTCATGAACACACCAAGTTGGAAGAAAAACTTCCCAACTCAGGAAGTGGGACAATCCAAGGAGCATGTGAATACTCTGAATATCATATAGAGCTCCTTTAAAAGTGTTGTACGTTTTTTCAAATGCTCATCGGGATTAATATTTGTGCTGGTCTTCTGTCCAAACAGATGGAGAAAATTTTAAGGTCTTTGCAATAAATGGATCCAAAACATTGTATTGTTGGTGACAGCTTTTCTGGTAAAACTAAAGTCTGATTTATCAATGGGATGTAACGCCTACATTTTTCCTCAAGAGAGAATATCCTCATGTATTTCAAAGAACTTGATATAAGAACTGTTTCAGTATGTATTTTGGATGGAATAATCTTTATTGGAATAAACTGAGTTTACTAAACATTATGTTCTGTGTGATGTTGGTCATTGATGTTTCTCGTCATTATTCCTGTCATATTTTTCAATGGCAAAGTTTCTCTGTGCTTCCTAACATGGGAGTGAGTTATTGGGATGATGGGTATGAAATGTTTTTATCTGTTTTATACATGTGTGACCTGTATGCTGAGTTAGCAACATATGCTAATCTGCTTAATTTGATTCCATGTAAATTTTGCTAACATACTTAGTTTTGTTGTTTCAAAGACAAAAAATATATAGTAGAAACATTTTAAGTGCTGGTTTTCCTTTCATGCCAGTTAATACTTCTACTCCACTACATTGCAGAGGGAGTTATTACACGTCTCTGTGCACTGGGCTACAATAAATTGACAGCTTTAGTTACTTTACAAATCAAGATTTCAAGTATGGCTGAAGCAATTAGTCAACTGACAGAATATAAAATCAACAACTGTAATAACTGTCATTTGCTGTGAAAAAATGCAAAACATTTAATGGACCCAGCTT
Source organism: Cephalopholis sonnerati (assembly GCA_019142605.1). Classification (NCBI taxonomy): domain Eukaryota; kingdom Metazoa; phylum Chordata; class Actinopteri; order Perciformes; family Serranidae; genus Cephalopholis; species Cephalopholis sonnerati. Next base: position 25,202,333 of record JAGQAX010000016.1, read on the forward strand.
CAAATTTGTGAGTATTTGCTGCTCTTTCTTTTAATTATTTCAATTTTTAAAAAATAATTTTGAGTTTTGTACTATAAGTTGTGCAAAACGAGCATGAAGATGTCCCTTAATGCTCTAGATAATTGTGACGACCTTTCTCACTTTTTACTGGAATTTTACAAACCAAGTGGTCAGTAGATTCATCAAGAATCAGCACATTGATCCATAATGAAAATTATCATTAGATGCTTGCAGTCTTACAGTCACCTCAACCAACTACAACAGTGAAGTAATAATAATCTAATGACACAATATACAATGGTGTATAGCAGGAATACGGGGTACCAGGTCGCTACTACAAGCCAACCGGTCCATGTATAACCAAAGTGAGAGCTGTGTCCACATACTTGGCACAAAGTCAAACACATTCTCAGTCGGTGTTGGCCTCCACCAGGGTTGTCCCTTCTCTGTCGATTGTGTTCATGATGTCCATGGACAGGATCTCGAAGCATAGCCGGTGGAAGGAAGGAAGGGGTCCGGTTTGGTGACTTCAGAATTGCATTGCAGATGATGTGGTTCTGTTGGCTTCATCATACTGTGACTTGCATGCACTGGGGCGGTTTGCAGCCGAGTGTGAGGTGGGATGACAGTCAGCGTGTCCAAGTCTGAGGCCACGGCTCTCTGCCTCTCTGGGTTGGGAGTAAGTAACTGCCCCAAGTGATGGAGTTCAAGGATTTCAGGGTCTTGTTCACAAGTGAGGGTAGAATGGAGCAAGACATGGATCGGCAGTTTAAAGCGGTGTTGTGCCGAAACATCGTGTTGAAGAGGGAGCTCAGCTGGAAGGCAAAGCTTTTGATTTACTTGTTGATCTGCGTCCTAACCTTCACCTATGCTCATGAGCTCTGGGTAGTGACTGAAAGAATGAGGTCACAGATACAAGCGGCAGAAGTTGGTTTCCTTCGTGGGGTGGCTGGGCTCAGCCTTAGAGATAGGGTAAGGAGCTCGACATCCGGAGGGAGCTCGGAGTAGAGCCGCTGCTCCTTCACGTCGAAAAAATACGCTGTTGGTACCAGTATTTTTTTAAGGGTACTGGTATTGGCACTGGTATTGTAATTTTTTAATGATACCCAGCTTTAGCACTACTTGTGGTCAAACACTCCATAATTTACTTTTAATTAGTGCAAATTCACAATAGCTGCAGACTACATATATGCATGCATCCACACAACCTCACAAGCACTTGCTAGTCAAATGACAGCTCCCTGCTACATCCAGTTCAGGAGTTTTAAAAGTGGAAAGGGCAAAATGGTGTCTCTTTTAAAATTTGGTCATGTTATGTGAATACAACTTTGTTATAACACCCAATTTGGCACGAACAGTTAATCAGCTATGGCTTATGACCAATGCTTCCACTAAATCTTGTGCAAGTCTGTGAATCCATTAAGAAGTCATGCTTCCCCCCCTTTTTGCCACGTCTTCACACACACTTAACCCTCATGCCAAGTTTCAGGCTCCTAGAGCAAAAACTGTAACCACCAAAGGGTGGGAAAATTTTTGTGGACATACCAAGCGAGCAACCTACAGAGCTGCTGGTCGCAGCTAAGAAAAACCAAAAGGTGAGCTTCTTATCTGGCATTATGTCAATAATCAAACGACGACACCGGTGGGTGATTCTCATAAAATCTTTAATGGAGGTGATATCATGCAAAAAAAGACATAAAAAGTTGAAATAATCCTTTAGGAATGACTAATCTGAAAAAATTGAAGTTAACAAGAGGCCTTTGATTTTCTTAGAAATGCACCCATTTAACACCGTCATCACCCCTGCACAATTACAGACCAGCACCATGTTCAATCTGTTCACACTCCAGACGTACATTGAAATGTCAGAACCAGTCAAAGTGCTGGAGGATTCTCATGCCAAATATCATTATTCAGCCATTCCTTATTGCTCAATTTTACTGATTTCAACCTTGAGATAACCGACAAATCACAGCTGGAGGGTGTTCATGAGTTTGTTTCTGGGGTGCAACACGAGCAGAAATAACATTTGTGCTCTATCTACATCCAAAATGTGATGTATCACTGTTGAAAGATTGTGTGACATCTATATTAAAGCTGTAGAACAATCGATGCATTTTATTTTCTTTAATACAATGAGCTAATGAAAAAAAGATCAATAAACACATTAAAAGGTTTAATTCCAAATGAGATAGCCACCATTTGAAAATACTGACATCTATGTCCAAAAGATTGCTGGCATTAATTTACTTTTTAAACTTAAGATGTAACTACAAATCCTCTTGTGAGTTCTGCTTACAAAAAAAGTTCCGATTTATAGACGAGAGTTAAAATGTGTTTTTGAGCAATTTTAGAAAGCAATGTTTTTACAAAATGCATGTGTGTGTTGGCGTGAAGCTCGCTGTTGGCATCTTTAAATATTTCCATAAGAAGGTACATGTATTACAGTAAATGCAGACAAAACAGAAATCCAAAAGTAAAAAAAAAAAATGAGAAGGTGGACATAATCCTCATCAGGCACTCAGATACATAACCTCTTTATCTCACTCTTTAATAAGACTGTACAATTGTGCATTTCATTACCAAGCCAAACAAGGTACTTCTCAGAGTCGACCCTATTTGTGACATTATAAAAAAATAAAAAAACAAGCGTATACACCTCACATGTAGAAAAAAAAAGCCTTTTCTCCTATTTGAACAGCAATGAAAAGAAGTTTAAGGCAAGATGCTGAACACAGAAATCCAAAGGTTGACCTGGTATGATTTTTGTTCAGCTCTGGTGTTTGTTGGCATTTACCAGTTCCATCAGCAATCATCAAGAAGACTAGTGTTTTTCCCCGATAGTTGGCTCTCTGTCTCAGGCATCTTTTGCTGCAGGTCACGAGATTACATGATGTCATCTCCACGCACCCCTGAGTCTGCTGTGAGTCGCTGTCTCCTTCTGTACGTTTTATGCAGGCAGGCTCAGCTTCTTGCCTTTCAACACTGAGGGGTGAGACAGAAAGATGTACAATCAGAAACCATGACCAGGGCCACATATGTTCACGCTGCCATAGATGATTTCCACCACTTTGATGAGTTGAAAGTGCCAGAGTTTCTTTATCAAGAAGCTTTTTAAGAGAAATTCATTGACTTGTGTTCAGACCTAACCCCACAGTGGTTGCAAACCAGAAGACTTATACAATGAAATACTTCCAGGAACTATAAAACCCAGGAAATGAAAGAACCGTGAAGATTGGGCAATTTTAACTGATGACAGAATCAAACAACAGCGTGTTTGAGACAGTTTTTATACAGAAGAAATCATACAAAGACGTGTTGTTCGCCCCTAATGTACTGTCACGTTTAAATGACTGCAAATGGTAACGCAGAGGGCTTTGACCTTTAGGAGGAACTGAACCTACACTCTAGTTTCTGTGGTGGAAATGAAAATAAGTTCCCTACTTTCCTAAAAAGGTTGCTGCAGTGTTAACTACTGTATGCCTATGTCCGTGGTTTATGGTGTGTTATAGTGTTGTTGTGTAATTTGTATTTGTTTTGTTTACTTAAAATTAAGGGGAAAAAACTATGAAATATGTGCGAAATATGTATGTATAAAATAATGTGCAAATTAATCGCACAAAGAAAAAAAACATGTAAAGGCCTGGGGCTGGTTGCATACAGCACTTTAAGTTAAGATTTACCATTAAATCGGAGTTAAGATTTCCTTTAAAAAATCAGTGGCATAAAACATCCTCAAGTCTTCTCCTTAAGGTTAAGTTTTTCTCCTTATCTTGGTCTCCAGGAATTGCTTTAAGTTTGTTAAACCACTGCACAGAGGACCTTAGCAAAGTCAGGGAAAAAAACATAAGGTACCTCTGACTGCCTCTCAACCACAACATGGCTGAGTTTATAGCGATAAATGAGCAAAATGGAGGCATCCCGAGAAGAATGTCTCACGACCAGGAGAACCCGATGGACATTCTTAATGATGAGCAACTGATTTTGCACTATACATTTGAACAGAGTTCAATTTATGATTGGTCTCAATGTCTGAAATTGGATCACTCAACTTTCCAAAGCTGCACTCTTCCAGCCCCGTTACAATTAATGACTGCTCTGCGGTTTTATACAGCTGGATCTTTCCTTTCAGTTTCTGGTGAGAAATTTCGCAAACACAAGTCAACTGTGTGCCGCATCATTCACCGGGTTTCAAACACCCTCACCCGTCTGCTGAACACTGTTGTGAAGTTCGTGTTCCAGCAAGAGGAGGGCAAGTGCAAGAAAACAAATGGTCGCAATGGAAACAACAGAATTTTACTGCTGTAAAATCTCCTGCAGTACAGCAAATGCCTTAACGTCGTTCCTAGACTAAGGAAACCATTTAAGAGATTCTGTGCAACACCCTTAAGTAATTTCCTCAGCTAAGGAAAAACTAAACCTTAAGTGTCACACATAAGGAGCTAACTTAAGGTGCTTTGTGCGACCAGCCCTTGGACTACCACAACTTATTGTTTCAATACAAACAGTGCACTACTGAAAACAGTTGCAGTTTTAGAAGCACTGGGATGAGATGAAGGAGTGTACGAAAGGTTTTCAACTGTCGTGACTTTACTTAAATACAACTGTAAAAAAAAAAGGGGGGGGGACATAATCCACAGTCCTGGGGCCAAATTCAAAAAGCTTTATAGTACAAAATGTTGCATCCAGTGAAGAAATTCTGAGAAAACTTTTTATGACGTTTTTTAAGACTTTCCCTTATAGTTGAGACAAAATCCCTGTAAAGATAAAGATTATTCACAAAGCATCTCTTAGGGAGGTTTAAGAGTTTCTAAAACAAAGGAGAAAATGGTGGAAAGACGAAAAGGAAGAAGAAATACTCCATAAAGCCAAATCACAGTGAGTTAATGAAACACTACAGATCGTTCAGGTCGTTTGTGGTCGATCTCATTCGAGCTGCACTCACATCTCCAATGCAACAAGGCTTTAATGGCAAAAATAAAGCTATCACAACATTAAGATATTTTGCAACACATTGCAGCAGTCATGACTTGGTCTTTCCCTTCCGCGCTCAGAGTTTCTCTGAGAATTTTTTTTAAAAAGGGACTCTTTGCAATAAATTTTTAGGCTAATTTAGGAGCTCTCTGATAGCATTCCCTGAATTTTTGTGAATGCAGCCCTCTGGTTTAGTGAGAAAAATGGATTTTGAAGTTCAACCAATGATAATATGAATGAGGTTTCAGCACTGGGTGAGCTAAATCAAGTGCGTACTTCAACATTTACAGTCTTTTTAACACAAAATCCCCTTTGTGTGTTTCCCAGCTGAGCTAATGTGGAGGGGCAGTAATAAAGAAAGATAATTTTGTGGTAAAAGACCACTTGGTTCAGGAAATTCAGTCTGCTAATGCCTCCTATTAGCTTCAGCTGAACTTTAGTAAAAGGTTTAGCAGGAAACAAGAAGTGTGGCTCTCTTACATCGTCATCCTCTGAAGGGACTGCCTCAGGGCCCATGAGGACTGAAGGAGTGACTTCATCAACTAACAACTTTTTCAACATACACAAAGGCATGAGTTTTGTATTAAAGTTGACTTTAAGAAATGACTTTACTACAAATGTCTTAACACAGTAAAAAATAATTTTGTTCTCAACTTATTGCTTGATAACTACTCTCTTATTTCCTCTGCTTAATCCGTCTAATTTCATAATGGATGACACCAGTAGGAAACCCACCTTTGGTGACATAAAGGTAGAAGAAGTCACAGTAGAGGACAGTCTGGACCAATCCGGCCACAATGGCGATCATGTCAAAGAAGCCTTCAAAGTAGAAACGCCAGATCCAGTTGAAGAGATAGAGGGCCCGATACAGGCCCAGGCAGAACAGGTAGTGGGTGGTGATCGTCTCCGCCTCGCCAGTCTTGCTGATCATGAAGAGCTGAGGCAGGATGGCCACAGACTCCAGGTAGATCGAGAACGTCCACAGGATCTGAAGACGGATACATTTACACTTACATGTTCACACTAAAGCAAGATTAGACATGAACACATCATAGTGGTCAGGTCTTATGTCACGGTTAGACTGCAGGTTGAACCCACCTCCACCAGAGAGAAGTCGTGGTTGATGAGAACAGCCAGACCCCCGACGGGAACAACCAGGAACTCCACTCTGAAACTGTCATGGTTGCCATCGTAGGTGGCCCTGAACTTAACATAGATCAGGTAGACTGTGGCATATGCACAACCGATGTAGATCACCTGATAAACAACACAGAACAGCTCGTCATTGAAGGCGCTCAGGAGGAATGGGGGACTTGTACGAAAAGCTGCTGGTCAGAACGGAGATGTTCTGGTTTCTTACCTTCATGCATGTGTTATAGAGGGAGATGAAGGAGGTGAGCAGATCCAAGTAGCGTGTGGTAAACACTATAGCAAACAGGATTTGGCTCTTTCCAGAGATACCTTAAACAGAAACATGAGGCAGGTTTGTTATTTGATATGATTATTTGAGCCATCTGCATCTTTAGAAGAGCTTCACAAGCAGTCTGGATAAAACATGAATCATTAATGCTTTTCCTTGTTATGCAGTGACATCTACTGGTGGAAATATGATGACTACTTTTTGGAAAATCAGCAATTTCAGTCCTTTTGGATGTTTCTATGGGCAAAAATAATAAAATGGCATAAAAGGTGTCCCTAAATTGCAGTCAATCTTTCTTTTTTTCTTTTAAATCACTGCTATCTCGGTGAAAATGAAAACAGATGACCTCTCAGGCTGACAAGCATAAGAGCATCTCAAGTGTATGGATTTATGTTTCTGAACTTAAACATCTGACATGACAGGGCATCATGGGAAAATAAAGTTTGTACAGGTTTCTTTTCAGGCAGAGAAAGGACATCCCTCCCACATCTTTCCCTGACCTTTACCATGCCTAAACATTACCATTTTGACCTTGCAAATAAGCTAACGAGGCTAGCACTTAAGCCTTAGCAATTTTTTCTTGTGTGGAGTTGTATGTCCTTTGAGTCTGTGTGGGTTTCTTCAGTCTATGGACATGCAGGTTAGAAGTGAGTCTTACTCTGAGTGAACTGTTGCCTGTCTGTTTATGTCCGCCCTGTGACAGCCTGGCAACCTGTCCAACATGTACCCTGGTCCTCAGCTTTCTTCATGCAAAAGATAAGGTGGTCCTGGATCTCCAGGAAACTGAGATATTGTTTTCGCCATCTTTCTTTGTATCTGTTTTCACATCACTTGTTGTCTGCATTAACTGCTTCATCTTCTCTTAGCATCTCTGTCTCTTCTCATCTTCCTCCCTCTGTGTGAATGGTATCCTTCAGTTTTATCTCTGCAGTGTGTGTACACTCTGTCCTCTTTCCGGGTCTTCATAGTACAAACAAGGTTTTGGGGTCCAACCAGTGCTTAGCAGCACTCTGACGTTGTTCAATTTGTATGTATGCACTTAATTTTAGTTGTCAATTCTACTGTTGTTATTTCTATCTTTTTCAATCCACTGTATATGTTATATATTTTAGTTGGTTTGTTTTGGACACTTGACATCTATAGCACATCTGTCTGTCCAGAAAAAAAAGAGATCCTGTCTCAGTCGCTCACGCATTGTTGAGAACTGGGACAAAAATTTACTTTTTGGAAGGTTTTGATTTTTACTCCTCAACAAGGCTGAGAAAATATATTTTAAAAGATCAAAGTCTTTACTATTAAACCTTGAAAAGGGGCAAACCTCCTGGTAATTAAATTTTCTCTTTAATAGCACACATAATGGATGTTAGAGGTAAGATCTGACAGAGTTGATTCCTGTGGAGTTAACAAAAAGTTTCATTTAATTTAATTTCACAACAGTTGTTGTGAGGAGCCATTTTATTTTTCACACTTAATAGCAATATTATTTAATGAATTAATTTAAAAAAAATAGAAGGGTTACCAGTACCTGAGCTGCATTATGACTTTTTGAAAACTAAGAAGTGAGACAGGAGTCCTTAAAATATAGCTAATCATTATTATGCCTGATTAAATGATGTTCTTGTAGAAATCTGACAGAGTTGACAAAAATCTCCGACACATCTTTAAGTGGCCAAAGTTTTCACAAAAAAATAGACTTTAAAACAGAAATGACAATAGCAGTACATGTTTACACTAATGTTGTCAGTACAGAACGTTAGTTTTAACATTTTAAAGAGATTTTGAAAGCTTTTTAATTGCCTGAAGTTGTGAATTTATGTCGAGGACAATGCTGTTTTCTGGTTGAGGTTAAGTTTGAAGTAAAAAAAAGAAAAAAGAAAGCAGATCAAAATATTTTATGAAGCATTATCATCATCAAATCATCATTCATTTCATATATATAAATCCTTTATTTTTTTAAACTATGAAATTAGTGTGTTTTATTTTCTATTTTTTAATATATATAACATGACAAAAAATACATTTTAAAACAAAAAATATTATAGCAGTACATTTTCACACCAATGTTATCAGTACATAATATTAGTTTTTAAGTTTTAAAGAGATTTTGAAAGCTTTTAACAAAGTTTTTAATTGCCTGAAGTTGTGAAGTCTTGTCTAGGACTATGTTATTTTCTGGCTCAGGTTAAGTTTGAAGTTTACAAAAAAAAAATGTTTTATAAAGCATTATCGTCATCAAATCATCATTGATTTCATATTTTAAAATCCTGTAGAAAAAACGATGTTTCACCCCAAAAACAAAATAAGTGTATTTCTAAGTTATAACTGTAAGATCTTTTTTATAAAGCATGATTTGTCCGAATTATATATATATATAGTTAAGTGTTTCCTTTTTTTATCCCACAGATGAGTGGTGATTTTAGCCTAAAGATATAACTCTCTGTGTAAAATGAACACTGTAAACATTAGATATAGATATACCTTGGACGTTTCTTATCATGTTAACCTTAATTAAACATTCACACCTCTTAGCTGTAACCTGACATAACCTCCATTAACTTTGAACCTACACTCACATCACTGCCTCAAAACCAAAGCAGGATTCACCACCGTGTCCTCCTGACTGCACACCAGAAGTCACAGTTATCTGTGCGGTGGTTTAATGGTGGTTTAATAATAAAAATAAAACAAATTTTTCGAGACACAGCAACAAAACGCAGGCAAAAAAAGCAACACAAACTACTAATGCTACTTCCGTAGCGCCTTCTAAAACGCCACGTCAGAAGCCAGACCAAAAAAATCGAGCACCAAACCTCAAACTAGTCGAGCAGGAGTGAATGGATTGGTGATGTGTAGAGAAAGCAAAACCAACCGGTGAAACTTGAGGACGAAATAACCCCCCCAAAAATCTGACGTGTCCGTTTGCTTATTAATCTACTAAGCAGCAGGCACCTAACTCACCTCCTAAACCCGTAGTTAAGCTAATTTGTCTGTTAACTAACCCACACTAGCGATCCCTACAAAGTTAGCCGGTGCTTTGCTATGATCTGACATTAGTGCCACCAATTTCAATATTTAAGGACAAATTTTCGGTAAATTTAGGGTAGGCTTCCTCTAAACGTGATGGAGAAGCAGACAGCAGCTTGTGGTTCTTATCAGCAGTTATCCCATTCACTGCTGACGCTAATACTCAAATGAATGGGTGGGAAGCGTTAGCATGCGGCTAACGTTAGCTAGCTCGGACGTTGCTAGGTGAGTGAGAAGACAAAGCTAAAACGACCACGCTAGCCATTTAAAGAAATGCAAAGTTAATCTGTAACACGAGGAAAATAATACTGCTGCGTGTGTGATAGAAATTATAGTCATGGCTCACCTGCACACGACCTGCTTTTCCATATTTTGAGCAGCAGGATGATGATAGCAGCCAGATGAGAGAGGTCCCCTGTCAGTCTGAAGACGTTCATGGTTGCAGAATGAATTAGCAGACACTAGCTAGGAAGCTAACGCGGATGTGCCGTTTGTCCTTTGGACTGGATCGTTTCACACTTAATGCTGTCTTGTGTGAAAGCCTCTTCTCTCACACAAGTTAGTAGCGAACCGGGCTGCGGGTTTCACACGATTGAAAATATGGCGAGAGTGCAGGTCGACGTGGAAGGGGGCGTGACAAAACACGGAGAGAGATCCTGATTGGACTAAAATCTGACCGACAGTGCGAGAGGATCCGCCCACAAGGAACTGAACGGGAAGGGAGTGTAAAGACTGGAGTCCTGTGTGAGTAAGGAGGGACACATTACCTTGGGTGGGACCAACATTTAACTACAGGTTTGATATCTGTGCTGCATTTAGTAACCCTTTATCATTCTATCTATCATTTAATGATAGATGACATGTTTATAACTGGGTTATTATTCCTGGTACATTAACATGTAAGCAGCTGTTTAATGTTGAAGCTGGTGGAGGTGAAGCTAATTAATTTTGAGACCTGAGCAAACTGACTTGATTACTATTAAAAACATGGGAAGAAGGCAAGTAGCAATGAAAGAAGAAATTACCCACAAAAATGGCAAAAAAATGGTAAAAAAAAACAAGAAAATTAATTTTAAAAAAAAGAAAGAAACTTAAAAACAAACAAACAAGGAAATAACCTGGAAAGAGTGCCTAAAAATTATTTTAAAATTCGTTGACATAATGTTAAAATGTAATTTAATAATAATAATTACATATTTTTAAAATCATTTTCTGATTTTTTTGTTTGTTTTTATAATTTGTAGGACATTTCTTACCAAGTTGCTCAATGCCTTTTCTCCGTGTTTTGAAAGAAATTGCACCACGTTGCTCAGAGTTCAGAGGGTTAAATACTTGTGAAAGGTGTCTGAAAGCAGCACAAGAAAAGTGATGTCACTCCAGGTGTCATAGGGTTAAAGCATCTTTATACACTGTTGGGTGGTTTCATTTAAAACAGTTCTCTATACTGTATTGCTGGATGATATCCATCCATCCATCCATTTTCTAACTGCTTATCCTCTTGAAGGTCGCGGGGGGGCTGGAGCCTATCCCAGCTGACATTGGGCGAGAGGCAGGGTACACCCTGGACAGGTCATCAGATTATCACAGGGCTGACACATAGAGACAGACAACCATTCAGGCTTACATTCACACCTATGGACAATTTAGAACCTGCATGTCTTTGGACCGTGGGAGGAAGCCAGAGCACCTGGAGAAAACCCACGCTGACACAGGGAGAACATGCAAACTCCACACAGACGGGCTCCCGCACCCAGGATCGAACCAGGAACCGTCTTGCTGTGAGGCGAAAGTGCTAACCACCACAATAATGAGCTGGAAAGTGACAAGGATTTAAAGCTGTCAAATACAGTAAATGTGATGGAAATAAAATGTGCATATCTTTCAGAAATGTAGTGGGGAGGAAGTTGTTTATTTTTCAGTTAACTTTGTATTAACCTCCTGAGACCCAAACTTTTGTTTGGTTTGCATTTTTAATTTCTCCTAGCTATTTGTGATTGGTTAGACCCAATAAGTGTAAAAAACTAAACATTGTCAACAAATAAAGTCCCAGTGTCCTCAAACGAGACAATAAAAAAGTCCCTATGTCTTTGAACGAGTACTTGCTAATGAACTGCATCTTAGCTTGTCGCTAAAAGTGATCAAATTTGTTGCCATATCAAACTACAAAGATTATTAATCATAAGTAAACAAGTTTCAATCATAAAATGTGATCAGGTTTTGGACCATGTCCACTTTTGTCAGGATCAGCTGCAGACTGACTTGGCAGAGATGGCTGCCATCTTGTTTTTACATGGATTAGTGTGTTGTGCTCTTACTACCACTTGATGACACAAGAAGTGTCATCTAGAGGTATCAATGTATCAATGCAACAATTTTACATGAATATGAAAGGCCGTATTTTACAGCATTGAAACTTCAATTAAAACTATGGAATTATATTATGGAAAACAAGGAATATACAGTCTGGGTTTTAAGACTTTGGTTCAGTTGCACTGTTGCACCAAGATATACTGGATCACACGAGGTTGCGTACACATACCAGTAAGGATGATGAAGGTGTTGTTTCTCCCACCCAAACAAGAGCAACAAAACTAATGAAGGGGTCAGAAAATGGCTGGATAACTGATGGAGCTTAACAGGTACAGGGGGCCTTAAGTGTGAGGACCCCAGCATTCACTTGCACAGTGTCACTCAAATTAGGACATACTGACCAGGAAGCAACTCAAAAAGCACACAAAAAAACCCCACAAAGCGATGCGAGGGACTGCAAAGACACACAAAATAACTACAAATACTGAAAAACAACCTTAAAGAGACACAAAATGACCGAAAGAGACACAGAACAACCACAAGGGGACAGAAAAAAGACAAACAAGAGACACAAAATGCCCAAAAAAAGACACAAAATCTCTTCAAGGAGACACAAAATGACCACATAAAGACACTAAACCACAAAAAGATGTCCAACGACTACAAGCAAAACCACCTCAATGTCTGTGTTACTTGCTCCTGTGTAAGAGAGGTGGTTGGGTCTTTGCTATCTGTTCTCATGAGAGATGTAAATCAAGCCTGTACTTGCCCACACAGTCCCCATAAGTGAAAACACATGTCTAGCCCCAGACCCCTAGGGACCCCTTCAAAGCCCCAGGTTCACTGTGTGTACATTTAATGATAATTTGTTTAGTCATATCAGAATTCACATTACTGGCGCACACCTGACATAGGTCAGACCGCTGCATTTAACAATAGCCCTTTTTACACACAGATCGTGCCATAGGGACGCTACAAAGTCCCTTCTTCTTGCTGCCTTTGCATTTTTAAACAGAACCCAACGACAGCAGCATCATTCTGCTCCAGTGTGTGATTTCAGAGAGCATCCGGGCATCAAGGAAGCAAAAGAGGGACAGGCGAGACATGTTACACAACAGCGTCAGCCTCTAATGTGACATATGACATAGGCATCGGCAGCGCTTTATAAGCAACAACAATGGGATGACACGATCATAACAATCATTTATCATATGGCGGTCGATCTCATCCTCTGTTTGAAGGGTAAGGAGCTCTCGAACAATTTGCGGACATTTTCGGTTGCTATTCCTCTCCTTTGAGTTAGCCGCTAACTGCTAACAACTACTTTTTAAGTCTTCAGCAATAGGTCGCATGCACCAAAACATCACAGTCGTGCCACCCATGATCCCGTCCTGCCAGCTATCCGTCAATACAGACATTATTTCAGCACCGCTACTACTTCTATTCCTGGCTTAGAGGTAAGACAACTCTGTCCCCCTATAAAGGTGTGAAATTCCCGCCTTGAAGAGGCAGTGTAAAAGGGGGTTATAGATCTTTAAATGTTAGTTACGTACGGCTAAACATGATAACAGAAATAAAGTTTGCCAGTTTCACATATCTCCACAATTCAAATTAAATACATGTGGTCTCCCTGGAAGCGATTGTTGTTGTTGATTCAGTCTATTGACAGTTTAAAACTGGAGACATAAACTTTCTAAATGGGTCCCACTGTATTTCCTGTTGTATTGTTTTGCAGTGTATGTGAATGACATCAGCTGACAGGAAGTAAATGTGGACCCAAGCTGTGTCCTAGCAATGCAATCCCAGCGAAAAGGTCTATAAAGGCAGTAAGTGCAGACGCAGAAGATTTAGAAAAACTGACCAATCAGAGCAGACTGGGCTTTTTTGAGAGGCAGGCGGAGCGTTTCAGAGAAAGAGTGAATACAGGTATATTCAGGTAGACAGTACTAGAGGAAGAAAATGCTTTTTGAACTTTTAAGTGTGTAAATACGTTCAAATAGAGACCCAAAATATGAAACCAAGTGTGAACCTGAAATAGATTTGGGACCTTTAAGGTGGCTATTCCATTAGTAACCCAATCTGAAGGCCATCTATCTAAAGAGCGCTCCTCCTGCTCTCCTTTGTCAAAATCTACATTCAAGGCCTTCATCAGTCATCATGGCTGATTCTGTGCGTAATACAGGTTTGTCATGTGGCCATGACACACATGTCCAACCATTACAACATTTTGTCTCAGTATGTTTGACATGATTTCACCTCGTTTATCTCTCAGTCAACTTTAAGTTTCTTTACATGTCATGTTGCTCTCTGAGTATTTCTAACCACACATCAGATCATTTTCCTCCTCACCTATATTACTCCATTGCCTGCTCAGAGATGATGGTAAACTTCCTGCTGCTTCTCACAGAAAATGTTATTCATATTAGGCAATAATGGGCTGATGAGGCTACTTGTGGTTTCCCAATGACAATGACCCAAAACCTCTCAGCATTCTGACCTTTATTTGTAATTTTTAAGCGTTTAATATATTTACACTTATTGTGCCATGTTACTAGAAACACACTGAAATGCCTCACGTTTATAAAAATCCATAGTATCAATATTTAGCTGCAAAATACAGGAAAATAAGTAGGAACTAAGCGTTGAGGAAGTGCAATATACCCACTTCCCATGTTGTCACCCATTTAGACAGCCTCATGCGAGGAATAATGAGATCATTCACAAGCTGTCAAGACTCAGACATGGACCGGGTGTTTTGGTGTTCTCTCCTGCTCACTTACCTGCCAGTGATAGGTAAGATGTCTTTGTTATGTATTTATGTGGATTAGTCCTTTTGGGAGTAATGTGTTCAAGAAGTTAATTGTTCCACATAAGCAATATATATTGCAGCCTCGGTTCAACAATAGCTCCGTGGTCTCTCTGATACTTTTAGGGCTAGAAGTTGTAGCAGCCTACCTTTTACATTTTCCTGTGTGTTCATTTCAGAGAGCAAGGACTGCTTGTCACAGCCAAACAAGGTGATCTGGAGGAAAACAGGACAAAGCGCTGATCTTCATTGTAACGTCAGATCACACTGTTCAGCCCATGACTTGAATTATGAGTGGTTTGTTTTCAAGGAAAACACACATTTTCCTCTCAGCATTGACAAGTCTGTCAAGTACCACTTAAAGAAAGCATCTTTACACATTAAATCACTTCAAGTTAACGACAGCGGGATCTACCACTGTGCTGCAGTATCAAGTGGAAACTCAACACCTGGCGCCCAGTATGTAGGGATGGGTACAACTCTTGACGTGAGGGGTAAGAGTCTGATTTTAAATATGAGGGGCACAGATGTTTGGATGAATTAGGAGAGACCATTTTTTCTTTTGTTTTCAGAACAAGATAAAACAAAGATAAGGGACATTCTTCTGTGGTTGTCATTTGTCCTCTTGGCCATATACAGCTTGGCAATAGTGACACTTATACTGAAGAAGGTAAATTACTTAGACATGTTTATTTTAAATGTTAGTTATTGTTAAGATTTATCATATGAACAAGACTGAAAACTGATAATGCACTGATGTGAAATTTATCTGCGTCTCTGTGACAGTACGGCTGCAAGATGAGCGTCTGCAGAAGGATGCACACAACTGACAAGGTTGTAGATAAGTTTCTGATTTTCTGTTTTAGTCGTGTTTGATGTGTTTACTAAATGGGGAAAAGCCAGCAGAAGCAAAAAAGAGGAACAGGAACCAAAGCCTCTGTAAATCAGCTAGAAAAGGCTCTTACAACACCACAAATGATAAGCAGCAGCTGTTTGGCTTTTCTTACAAAGAAAAAAAAGAGAAGAAGAATTGAACATCTCTGTTTGATAACCCATTTCTTCTAAACTTTCCAAACAGAGAAACTCAACTAAAAAAGCACAATTCCGTGACGTGCTGCAAGAAATGTACAGTAAAGGAAACTTGGGCAGAGGCAAAAAAGCAGCGAGCAGACACCGGCCTCAAGATGAGGTAAATCTTGTTGCAGCATTTTATGGTTAGATTTATCAACAGACGGATTGAGTAAGCAGGAAACTTCTGCATCGCTTGTTTCACAGCATGTTTTACCATCACTTTTATATAGAGTTTGATCTTGTTGCAGGCTTCGAGCACTGAGTTCAACGACACTGTTGATGACATCTATCAAAATGTCTAAGTATCATTCAAGGATACTAAATGACAGACTCAGACTTTTATCATTTGGACTAAGAGGAAGTTCCACGGCCATGTAACCCCTGATGAAGGACGCTGTTGACAGAAATGAGCACATCGTAAAAGGCTGCAAGTTGTGTGCTTGCTCACTTTTTCTCATGGGATATAAACCAATAAGCTCTGCTCCTTTTCTCTCCAGTTTATCAGTTTCAGTCCTGACAGACAGACAGACAATTCTTCAGGCTTTTGTAGTTTTATTTATGTAATTAATATGTAGCACCTTCAACCATTTAAAAACCAGGGCAGTGTTCACACGCAGAAGAAAGAAAAATGTAGCTGAATCACACCATTTTAATTCATCAATTTATTTTCACCCATAAAAGCAATATGATAGAAAAATACCATGAACTGTAAAAGCAGCACACGTGACTCACAGTTTCAGTACAAAGATCATGTCGTTCACAAATGAAAGTGGAAATCAGAAGTGTGCAAGAGTGCAAATAAGGCTTCTTGAGGACAGTGTCACTTCTCTTAAGAAGATTCTAGATTATAATTTCATAATATGGTATCAAAATCATCTCATTATTAACCAACACTTTCCTCAAAAAATAAGGGAAGCACAAACTTGTATCAACATTCTGGGCATAGTTATATACAAACACATTTTTAATAATTAAAAAAAAAAAACTTTGGAAAGGAAACAGAAAACAACACTTTCACTTGTAATTTGAAAATGTAATGACAAAAGAGGCACATTACAAATAAAAATTATTCACACATACATACAGTGTCACATCAAGAAAGGAAAGGTTGTATTTTTGGTGCTGGAGCTTTTGGCCTGAAAAATCATCCTCAGCTGACAATAAAACATACAGTAAGGCAGTATTTACCAACCGCAATATGGTCAGAGACATCTTGCTGTGTTGTATTCTGTACAATGACTCCCATGTATATTTGTTTACTGTAATTCCCACAGAAAGAATCCTGCCGGCAAACATCTGAATTTACTTATACATGAAGTCAAAGTAGATGTTTACATGTATTGTGTGCATTTCTTTACACATTAAAAGCTGTGATATGAAGTTCTGGATTTATACCATTCTCTCAAACATCCTTAGTTCAGAGTCTGTGTGAATTATTCCTTTTCTGCCTCCTGCTTTATTTCTCTCTACTGTAACTTTAACAGGATAGTTTGGATTTCGGAAGTGGGTTTGGAGAAGCAAGCTGGAGCAAGCTCTGGTCAAAGCCACCAGACTCTATTGACAAAAACAGTAATTTTAGCTCACTGAACGCAGGAGCTGCTGGTCTACAGCTGCCTCGATCAGTTAGTTAGTTTGTGTTATTGTGTGACTTTGATGAAGTTGAACTAAACCTTTTAAATGCCGAAGTCACACAATACAACAAACAAAATATCTGATTGAGGCAGTGGTAGACCAGCAGCTCCTGTGTCCAGCAATGCTAAATCACTGTTTTTCTCAATGGAGTCTGGCTTTAAGGAGAGCGATGTAACGGCTTCATCTTCCCACTGACATTAAGTTAAAGCTGTGAAATGATCTAAATATACCGTACACTTAAACTGAATTTCTTAGGTGGCTAAAACACATTTCATTGTTGACTGCTCCGCAGCGTCTCAGAACTCGGGGCGTGCCGACTGACATCCACTGTATTTAATATACTGTGTATGGATAAGTACCTCATAAAACCCCACCTTAAAAAAATCAAAACTATCCCTTTAAGGGATATTGACTCAAAACATTTAGGGCCGCATTTTACATCCAGCAAAAGAAACACACAGCGCAACTGCTCATCGTCAGTTTCAGAGTGACGTAGTCATTTTCACGGCCAGTGCCCACACTGTGTAAGTAGCAAATGTACTTGCACCCATCACCCAGACTGTGTGCTGGTTAACTAGCAAAAATGTAGCTGGACATGCCCTAAATTTAAATTTAAAGAGGGCATTTGCTACATGACCAGAGAAAACAAAGAAAAGGGCTGTGGCATTTGCCTTTGCTCAAGTTGTAGAAAACCTACAACTACCAGAATGCACTGCGCCCCACCAGACTAACTAACTGTATCACTTGTAGCTGATGCAAATCTCTAATTACAGTTAACAAATAAGCTAAAACATGTTTCTACAAACATTTTAGGCACAGTGTTAGTGTGGGTCTTCTGTTGGTACTCCAGCTTCCTTCCACACCGTAGGTGTGAATGTGAGCGTGAATGGTTGTCTCTACATATCAGCCCTGTGATAGCCTGGCGACTTGTCTAGGGTGTACCCCACCTCTCGCCCAGTGCTAGCTGGGATAGGCTTCAGCCCCCCTGCGACCCCTAACAGCCCTAACAGGATAAGTAGTTACAGAGAATGAATGAATGAATGCCAAGTTTTAGCATTTGACCAGAGTTTGGTCTGAGTTTAAGAGAGACAGGGGCAGGTCTGTCTATATGATCAAGGTCTATACTCCTTGTGTCCATGGTGGCAGCATGTGTGGAGGGCAATATGAAAATGCAGAAGTAGTTGTAGTTAGTAGCTTTAGCTCAAACAACAGTCAGAGAGTCAGCCAAACGCTGCCGGATGATGCGGTTTCGCTAGGAGGAGAGCAGGGAGATCTGGGCACTGGTTACATGGCGGGAAGTTTAGCACAGCTTAATTACACATACCACTCACATTATTGCTGTGACACAAAGCTGGCATAAAATCAGCAAAGTATCCCTTTAATGTTACTCAAGATGCGGTTAAAACTTAGAGTATAACAAAAGGATAAGGCCGCAGAGAATGTGAATGAGTGTACTCTGGGGTATGGCTTGAGTTAAAGCCGCAGTTTGTCATCACAGCAAAGATGTCGGTATGTTTTTCACCTGGTTTCTTCATGTGATGATGAAATTAGACTGTCGACAACAGGTGCCGCTCAATCAACCTGAGGGCCGTTTCACCTATGAGATAATTTCCTCTCATTCATCTTGACATGTTTCACTCATCAAAACAAACACCACACTTGCGACACACACACGTGACCCAACAAGGGCGCTGTCAGACTCGCAAATGTATCCTCAATTTGTGAGTGTGGCTTTTTTTTGTGTCTTATTAACACAACAATTCTCTTAAGCGTACATCCAAAATCAACCCTGGAATGTGAAAATCCTTGATTAAAAAGTCCAAGTAATATCCTACAGCTTGTACCTAGCATCCTGACACCATATGGTGTGATTTTACAGAGGAGGTAGCCAGTAATCAGTCTACAGTCATTTAATTCACTTCAGCTTCTGTTTTGGTTCAAGAGCTCTGACCTTTAGCTGCCACAGCTATTTTTTTAATTGGATGTTACTGTTATAATTAGTGAAAGACACCCACTCTTAATTCCCACTGTCAGTATGTATCACCTCTGTTTCGGTTGACTGTTTCAGGATACAGCCCGACAATTTCTGTGTCAGCTCTCTAATTTACATTCAGCTTCGATGTTTAAACAAGTGCAGCTTCTCTATCAAGAACAAAACGGTACACCCTCTGAGGAATTGGTCCTTTTTTGCAGAGCACAGCCGTCATACAGGATGCTCCTGCTAATTAGCTGCTGAGGTTAGTGACTGGACAAAGTGTCTGACATATAACACACGCTGGGGTTTTGTTTAAGAAGAGGATTTCAAGGAATATAAAGTAGCATGATCCCTGCTGTGGTCCAGTTATCCACGAAGTGACTTTACACAAATTATTTCCCTCAAATATACAAAAATGTACTCATTATTTTCAACACAATCTCACACTTCAAAAAAAGGAGTTCCCCAAATCCCATCTGAAGAAGTATCCACTAGTTTCCTTCGACTGCTGGAAATACTGCAGTTAGCCGTCAATGTACTTTGTGTCAACTGTGTGACTGTTGCGTATGGAGAAGGGCCTCCAGGCGAGGGCTTTCAGACCAGAGATACACAAGGGCACCAGGCACACCAAGTAGAACATGACACTGTGGAGGCTGTCCAAGGCACTGCAAACAAGGAGGTGTGAAATACATCTCTTTATGACTACAGTGACTAAGGCATCACCATTGGACCAGTTGCTAAATGTGATGACAGTGATATGAAACAGTAAATGGAATAATCTGATCATGTTAGGCAGACTGTTTAAAATCAAAACAAAAGATGTGTCTCTTAATGTTTTTAAGCAAAGAGTTGATGACATTTTATTACCAATGACCTTTGAACTAAAAGGCCATCTCTAAATCACTCACATTTATTCATTTGTAGATAAACCTGATGGGGAAAAGGAAACTGTTTGTCTGAGCTTTTGAAGGTGCGTGCAAGAGCATCAAATGTTTCCATACAGTAGTTAAAGCTTTAGTCATCACTATGACATTGTGATTATTCTACTTCGATCCAAATGCTGATCCTAATAACAACAATCACAGGGATCTCAGCAGAAACTACTGAGATCAGTGAACTTAAAATGGTGCACACTAGTGGCTCTGCACACTTACAGTACATTACAACTGTTCATTTTCAAAAGTATAATCTATGTTGGTTCCCTTTTCTTAAAAACATCATGGGTAACTTTGGTGTTTTTCAACCTGGACCCCATTGTCCCATGTATTTGTGTCTACATGACTAATGGGAACAATTTTTGAAATTGGTCCAGTACTGAGGGAGAGAGCTGCAGCCGGTAAAGGCGAAAAAGGCTGATATGTAACCACTCGAGGCATTTTGCACAGTCAATTTACATCCACTAAAAGTTCTTGTTTTTGCCACTGACAGGCTCAGATTGTTATGTTAAGCATCTGACAACATTATCGAAAGGATCTCCAAAGACGTCAGCCTTTTGTTAAAGAGTAAGATCCTTTTTGTTAAACAAAACCAGCCCGGACATCAGTATTGCCAAACCCACCAGACTCCATTTAATTAAATAGCAAATTTATCTCTGCAGGACACGCTTCATTCAAAAGCGACAAAAACAAAATGAAACTCAAAAAAGCCTTCTTTCTTCGTCTTTCCACTTTTCCAACAGTTAGCAACTCTGGTTTAGTTGAAATTAACCTTTATTTCACTCAGTTGTGAATGAAAACATGCTGGCTCTATACAAGCTAAAATGAGCGTTTATTTAAATGGAGTCTGGTGGGTTTGGCGACAGTGATTTCAAGCTTTTTCTGGTTAAACAAAAAGGATCGTACTCTTTAACAAAAAGGTCTATTTCTGTAGGGATTCCTTCCATACTGTTGTCAGACACTTAAAATAATAATCTGAGCCCGTCAGTGACAACAACAAACACTTATAGTGGATGTAAAATGACAGGACATTTGTGGTTATATCGCAGCCTGTTTCCATGTTGCTAGCTGCAGCCCTCTCTCTCAATACTGGACCAACGTCAAATAATGTTGTTCCCATTTTTTTGTGTCATTTGTACAGTGAAACAGTTTTTGCATGCCATAATTCTTCCTTCTGTTCATGCTGGCTGAGAGGAGCTCATCTCCGAGCTTAGCTCCAAAATCCACAGTCCTCCTGCTGTGCCAAAATCTATTCCTACATTCATCAGAAGTTTTAATGAGGTTTGAGTTAGTCCAATAATATGGATATTTTCCAAAGTTAAAGTCAACTTGGTGATGTATTTTTGCACATACAGAAAGGACTGTTGATTTTGTTTTCTATCACTTACACTAGAAGTGCACCAGAGAGGGATCTCTTGTTAGTATGAACAGGAAGAATGATTACAGCGAGCGAAAACCTGTTACTTTGCTTATACTGGCACCTGACTCCTCTGAGGACTCACCTCAAAAGTTGCATTCCATCCATCACAAATTAATTCACTGAAAGTGTTTTCTCATGCTACAGTGGCATGAATTGAAACTACGGGCTGTGTGGAGGGCACAACATCAAACCCAACACTTCAGGCATGCTTATGGAAATAATTGTCAGTAATATAAAGTATACACTATTTATAAAGCACGGCTGGACCTCTTGTAATACTGATATTCTCCCTCAGATTATGGTGTTTATTTTCCAAGTCTAGGGAAGCCAACTAATATTATACTAAATTAAAACTAAAACAGAATAGTTACTTTCAACATCTATAAAAATAATGGTAGATTAAAGGTAAGGTGCATAGTTAGAAAAATGTGTTTTCATGTGTGTGGTTCTTTTGTTTATTTTGTGACTTATTCAGTTTGGCCCAAGTTTTGACCGATAAAGGAACAGTTTATAAGATTTAGAAGGATTTAATTCCTTCAGTATTCATTGTTCAGGAGGTTTCTATCTAGAGGCAAATAATCCGCAGAGGTCTCTTCCTCTCAAAAACAAACGGACCAGGAGATTAAAGCCGGTACAATCACTGAATAAAGCACTTTTGTGTTACAAATCAGTGTTTCTCTGAGGCTGTTCTGTTCGCCCCTTTTCCACCAACATCCCCAGGAACTTTTATCACCAGGAACTTATTTACCTGGGTAAAAGAGTTCCTGGTAATCTGTGTGGTTTGCGTTTCCACCACACCTCAAAGTTCCGGAAAATGTATTCAAATCAGGCTGATGACGTAGATGATTCAGCGTGTGCCCTCCGCCAGCTTGTTGGCTGGTAACATAACATTAGTGCTGGTAGAGAGAGGACGGGCTGTTTGTCTCAGCCAGCAGCTAAGTTTAAAAGTATTAAGAGTCAAACTAAGTTAGTCTACATACAGACAGCTGTCATTTGAGCTTATTAGTAACAATTGGCTGTAAGCCAAACTAGCGTGCTGTCTAAATCAGCGTGTAAGACATAACGTTAGTGTCGGTGGATGAGGGACTGTGGGCGGAGCATATTGAATATTGCTGTCTACATGTTTACATGTTCATGTTGCTGAACACATGTATTGATAAATTATTGGCTTCTTACTCGCTAAGGTTTAATTCCACTCACAGTAACGAGTGTAGCTGCCGTCAGCTCGAGCCATTTTAGAGTTTGTTTCCACTGCGGCCGCCGCTCGGCTGCTCGCTGCTTACTGTAGCGTGTAGGTGTATGTGTGTGTGTTCAGCGCCGGCACAGAGCGCAGAGGAGAGGCTGCAGGATGATAATGAATTAAACCAAAATGTGTAAAAGCGCCGTTAAAAGAACCGATACCGTTAGTGCTTATCAATACTGCGGTAGAAATTTTTATGTTTAGAAAGTTTGCAGCCACACTGGCACAGAAGTGCGGAACGCTGCGTGTGTTCCACCAATCAGCGTTTTTCAGCACACAGCCCCGCCCCTCAAAGTTCCGGGTAATCTGAAAAGTAGCTACTAGGTACTTTTTTCAGGGGTATTTGGGGGTAGGGGGAAATTTTTTCCCCGGGTAATTTCGGTGGAAACACTCTGAGGCTTTTCAATTACCCTGGCAAATGAAAAAAGTTCCTGCGGTGGAAAAGGGGCTTATGTTGCAGATGGGCGTCTAGCCTGGCACCTGCTCACATGTGCTCACTCATCATAGAAACATGGTGGTGAAACACGGCAATCTCTATAGACAAAGACTTGCTCCCTATGTAGATATAAATGGCTCATTCTAAGGTAACGAAAACATGGCTATACTTATTATATTCTATTCTATTTTTGCCAGTATATACCCCGTAATCCTAAACACTCGACCGTTTAGTTAAGAAGAAGCAGGAAACTCTCTTTACCTTGAATTTGAATACTTTACTGGTTCCTT
This sequence comes from Cephalopholis sonnerati, assembly GCA_019142605.1. Lineage (NCBI taxonomy): Eukaryota > Metazoa > Chordata > Actinopteri > Perciformes > Serranidae > Cephalopholis > Cephalopholis sonnerati. Next base: position 25,225,866 of record JAGQAX010000016.1, read on the forward strand.
CAGCTGTTCATATCCAAACTGGTTGAGGATATTAACCACTATCATGGGGGCCAGAGACTGAGCGGGCTTAGTGAACAGAGCATTCGTCCCAAAGACCATTGAGGAGAGAGGGGAACTGTAGAAGAGGGGATAAAGAAGAAACCATATAGTATGATATCACCAGTCAAATGAATATAGTTGTGCATTTGGCACTAGTTGCAAATTCCCTTTTATAGGGCTTAACACAATGCTGCATCAAAGTGCAAACACACCAGATGATGTGATGTAAATTTGGATGTAAGGAGTTAGTGGAAGTGCGCTGATAATCCTTTATGTTTTACCTGCGCTTGTACTTCTGTAGGTCTGTGTCAATGATGTCAGCCACAGGCAAGCCAAAAAGACTGAAGGTAGCTTGTGTTATGACCCTGCACAGGAGATACAGGAGAGAGATCAACAAGATGGTGTTATTTTATAGTGTAATTATACAAAAACTGACAGAATGTTAGATCAAATGTCTTTTAACCTCTTACATGTTAACGGTGAGGAAACATGCCAGGATATAGTGGTGCTGAGGGCCGAGTGCGAGCATGACAGCCGCCATTCCAGCCTCCATGTAGAAAGTGTAAAGTATGATCCTGTAGTAGCCAAAATCATGGAGCAAACGCTGACAGCTCAACACTAACAGCTGGGATGGAGACAAGAGGTCAGGGACAATGCATGAATATAAAGCCGCATTTTATAAAATAGTACATGAAGCATTTTGTTGGTGGTGCATTCAGGTGCTTGGATAGAGCTCTAAAGTCTGAGTGAGTTTGAGAGCCAGCAGTTGAAAGTAACAATCAGGACACAAGGACGCAACCGTCTGAGGGAAAATACCTGTGGACAGATGAATCCCGCTCCGTACATGATGCTCTTGGCCAGCGACGGGAGCACATCTGGGGGAATCAAGTGCTCAGCAAATATCATTGTAAAATTATTAAAGAAGTGTAACATGAAAACCTGAAAGAAGTTCATGCACACAAACAGCTGGAAGTCTCTGTTGCTGAGAATTTGCCAAATCAGAGTTTTTAACATGGAGAAGGAAAACGCTGACTGATGGGAGGTCTGATCAGAAGACTCCGTCGCCTCTGATTCAGATACTTTCCTATCAAAGCGGCTCTCACTGTGGAAGCCTGTGTAGAGCATGCAGCCACAGCTCAGGACAGCAATCAGCACTGTGAAGGCTTGGAAAGACACAAAGTCCTCCATGTTTTTGGACAGGACACCACAGAAGAGGACGCTGGAGGAGCCAATGAGAGAGGCCACCTGGGAAATAAAAAGGAGGGGATATGAGATTGGACAGACAGTTACCCTTTAGGCTTAGGGGCACACGGTAGAAAGATGGCAGAAGTGCTTGGTATTTACCTGGCTGTACTTTATAAGTCTCAGTCGGCTCTGGTGTTGGCCAGAAATCTCTGCAAACAACGAACATTGTGCCAGCAGCACAAAAGTCAGCATGCCGTCAAAAGCACAAAGCGTCACCGCCAAGTGTAAGCCACTCAGCCAGTCACTGGGGGCGTAGGTCCGCCATGGGAACCAAGCTAGAAGAAAAGCCAGTGAGTAGAAGGGAGCACCATACAGGATGGAGAGACGTCGCTGAGAGCAGCAGGGCACCTTGGAGTTATCTTGCAGGTAGCCAAAGAGAGGGTCATTGACTGCATTCCACACCATGTACACCACCTGCGGAGACAGCGTGATTTACTGGAACTGATTTAAATAATGCTGAAATGACTCATTGATGAGACAATTGACAGAATGTAAAAGAAAAAGTATTTTTAACTCATTTGTTGTGCAAATATGCCAAACATATGCTCATTCTGGCTTCTAAAATGGGAAGTTTGCAGCTTTTCTTCAATTAACATGATTGCAAATTGAGTATCTCAAGGTTTTCTGAACACCTTCCAAAGAAAGTCGGGACAAGGGCATGTTTACCACTGTGTCACAGTAAGTGTTTGGAAACTGAGGACACTAACTATTGAAATTCTTTTCCATTCTTGCTTTATATACAACTTAAGTTGCTCAACAGTCTGGGGTCTCTGTTGTCATATTTTGCGCTTCATAATGCACCACACATTTTTAAGGGGTGACAGGTCTGGACTGCAGGTGAGCAAGTCTAGTACCCGCACTCTTTTACTACAAAGGCATGCTGTTGTAACACATGCAGGATGTGGCTTGACATCTGTGAAGACCCCATGAATGTTAAAATATACACACAGGTTTTTGAGCAACAGATGTTGACATCCAGACGACATCTTTTTAAGGGACGTCCCCGCTTATTCCAGCAACATAATGCCAACCCATATTCTGCACGTGTTACAACAGCATGCTACAACAGCGAACACACCACCATACCATCACAGATGTTGGCTTTTTAAATTTGAGCTGGTAACAATCTGGATGGTCCTTTTCCTCTTTAACCCAGACGACAGGACATCCACGTTTTTCCACTTTGTGTCAGTCCATCTCAGATGAGCTCAGGCCCAGAGAAGTCAGCAGCGTTTCTGGATGTTGTTGATACATGGCTTTCACTTTGCATGCTAGAGTTTTAACTTGCATCTGTAGATGCAGCGAGAAATTTCATGGAGTGACAATGGTTTTCCAAAGTGTTGCTGAGCCCATGTTGTAATATTCTTGACACAATCATGTTGGTTTTTAATGCAGTGCTGCCTGAGAGGTCAAAAGTCACGGCATTTAATATCAGTTTTCAGCCTTGCCCCTTACATGTGGAGATTTCTCTGGATACCCTGAATCTTTTGATAGTATTATGGATTCCAGGAAGTGAAATCCTAAATTCTTTGCAATTGTGCATTGAGAAACACTGTTTTTAAACTGTCTGACTATTTGCCCATGCAGTTTTTAACTTACGGACAACTGAGCCTTTTGAGGACGCTACTTTCATACCCCCAAATCATACTTAAATCTGTTACCGATCAACCTGTGGCATGTTCCAAACAGGTGTTTTGGAGCATTCAACAACTTTCCTAAGCTTTTGTGTCTCCTGTCCCGACTTTTTTGGATCATGCTGCAGGCATCAAATTCAGAGTGAGTGTATGCTTACAAAAAAAACAATGCAGTTTCTCAGTTTGAGCATCAGATATCTTGCATTCAATTGAATATAGGTCAGACAGGATTTGCAACTGGGGTTATGTATTGACATACATTTGCATGCAAAGAACAGCAATATGTTAAAAAAAACATACTCACTTGTGCCTGGTGGAAAGCTCCCTCTGATATCTTGTACTTATTGAGGAATAGCTTGACATAGTAGAAGCTGAATATGTTGTTTATCATGCTAGCTCCCAGTGTGGTCATAGAGTAAGACACAGCCGCCCGGTCCAACCTCAAGGTCCTCAGGTGTCGGACTACACTCATCCTTCCTGAGGCAAGTTTCTCCAGGCAGCTCAGGTAACTTTGGTAACAACCAAGTTGAAATTAACTTGGCAAAAAAGGTAACAACCAAGTTACCTGTCGGTATAACGAGCTGGAGTGCGGAAATATCCCCACTTGGGATATCTATGTCACACTGTTGTTGTTTGGCATTGCTAAAATTATTGCTAATGAAGTTGGTAAGACAGCGTTCAGTATTTAGCTTGTCCTTGTTCCAGCTGTCTCAATTTCATGATGTCCACATGTCACGATGTTACTTCAGGTTAAGACAAATGCTCTTTGAAGCTGTGTGGTATTTAAAAAACTATACTGGAAACCAGTCAAAACCGATTTCTGTGCCGGCTACGCGGAACAGGGCGGGGCTTGTTGCTAGCAAACATCTGATTGGTCAGAAATGTTCTTTGGCTCTATTTGCTGCTTCGTGATTGGTCGATAAAAATGGCTGTCAACAGAAGCAGGAAGTAACGACAAGAAAACAAACTAAAAACCTTTAACTTTTGCTGTAGACTTTAGTTTGTGAACAGAACTAAAAGTTAATTTGAATAGTGGATATTTAGTAAAATAAAACATTTTTTAAAAGTTGTTTTCTTGCGTCGTAGTCGTATCTGCCACCTGCCGGATGCAGGAGTGTATCTGCCACGTTGCTGTAGACAACAGACTCTCACCGGGAGGATGTAGTTTACGTTTCTCCACTCACGGTGGCGGACGGCGGAGAACTTACAGCTGCTGTGTTAGTCTCACAGACACCTGTGTGTGTGAGGTTTCTGTCAGGTGGAGCCGCCAAAAGACTCGCCGCGCGGCTCTAAGATGTTGACAGACGTGATTTTGGAGGAAGAGTTTGACAAGAATGGAGAGGCTTGGTACGACCCGCAGGACCTGGAACACGGTAAGAGCTGCTCGGGTCTGCGGTCGCACCCTAAACTGTGTCCGACTGTGTCCGGCTGTGTGGGCTGATGTGTCATTACTCCACAGACAGCTGCGTACAGACAGCAGAATAATGTGACTGAGTTACTGTCACATCAGCTATGATACAACTTGTTTATAAATAAGTAAATAGTGTTTGATAGTTGATGATCATATGCGCTTTCTCTGCACTGACTTGAAACAAGTCCTAACAAATTGAAGCCCATAGTCTACACTTGTGACTAAATCATCACACTAGTCATGAGGTGAAAACTGGTTTCCTGAGGCTGTGAATAGTTTTCCTCTGATATACTTGCTTTTCATGCCTGTTGTTTGTGCAGTAGAGTTCACAGAGGTGGCTTTGAGATAAAGAGATTTATAGATGGAGGACTTTATCAACACACAAGACAAACTGCAGATCACATAAACCATGACAGAAATATAAAATGTAAGAAATAACATTAACAATAAGCAATAACTAGAATAAAACTAGAAGCTGATTCTCTAATATGTATTGAAAATACACTTTACAATTATGTTTCTCATTAGTAGTTTACTGCACATGATATGCAAGGTCCTGGGTTTCTCTTGCATACCATATTGAAATATTAAAATTTAATTATTTGTCAATTTATATGAATTATGATTATTTTAATTATAAATTAATCTGTTGATATTTTCTCTATTTATTAATTAGTATTTTGGTCTATTAAATTGTCAGACAATGGGGGAAAAAGTTGATCTGTGTTTCCCAAATCCCAAAATGATGTCCACAGATGTCTTGTTTTGTCCACAGCCCAAAGGTATTCAGTCATATGTTGCAGAGAAGTAAAGAAACCAGAAAGTATTCCCATTTAAAGAGCTAGAATCAGAGAGTTTTTAGTTTTTTTTTCCTTCAAAACTGATTAATCGATTGTCAAATTAGTTGCTGATTAATTTAATTGTCAACAACTAATTGGTTAATTGATGAATCATTGTAGCTCTATCACAGTAATGGAATGAAGAGATAAATATACGCTGATGTTTATTATATAGTGTGAATAGTATTGAGTGTATAGCAGTGTCTGCTTTAGTACTTTATATTTTGATATATATCTTTCTGTGTTCTATCTTAAGTCTATAAGTATTTTATTGCTTTTCAACAAGCTGCTGTAACATGTGAATTTCCCCGGTGTGGGATCAATAAAGTTTGATCTTATCTTATCTTATATTAAAAAGTGCAAGAGAACAATGGGCAGAATTGTAAAGATCAATAAGTTGATGACAAAAGAAATGATCAGCCACTACTTTAAGTTCAACTTAATTTGTCCCTAGGGGGCAATTAGTTGTAGAAGAAGTAAAAACTCACATAAAAAGACACGAGAGAACACATAAGAGTAAAATACACAACAATCGAGAGGAGGTGGGGAAAACCAAATACAGTGATCTGAAACAGCAATGGTCATCAACAACAAATGTCAACATCAGCATCAACAGCACAGTCATCATCATCATTTTATAATTCTAAAAATATTGCTGTTGTTAGCTTCATCAGTGTGAGGTTTGATGCTTCTGTTTGACATATATGAATGAAAAGTTAATATATTTGGGGTTTGACCTGTGCCAAAGAATTGCTAATTACAGCCCCAGTTTATTACTATCATAATTAAAATGATGAATGTACAAATACATGACCAAGTGAGCAGTCTGTCCAAGTTGAAGGAAAAAAATCTCGGCGTTTATGGGCAGAGGAGTCGCATTCCCACTATAGAGGCGGCCCTTTGCACGAAGTGATGGCAGCAGGAAGGAAAGACTTCCTGTCGCATTTTACAGCGGAGCTCACTGTTTGTAAGGATCACAGTTTGTGCGGCATCCTCTTGTTCGTTACACCGTTAAAAATCTCAGGGGGCTTACACTGCTCAGTGCGTGGAACATGCTTGGTTTCATTGTACACAGAAGACATGCTTCTCCTCAATTCAGAGGGCTAGTCAACACTGCTGCTGGACAAGATCCAGCCTTTAGTGGGAGAAAAGGTCACAAGATCCCAAGGCATGCCTCAGATTCCTGCTTGATTCTCCAGTGCCAGATGCTTAATAGTGTGACACAGTGAGGTGTATGTGTGTGTGAGTGTGTGCGTGCAAACCTTTTATACACCATCCAGTTCTATCTGTTGCCTGTGTTTGGGCATTGAAGCTTGTCTTGTGTCCCGTGTTTACATGTTTCCTGTGTTTTTGACAGATCTCCACTTGGCAGCGGAGCTTGGGAAAACCCTCCTCGACAGGAACCATGAGCTGGAGCAGGCCCTGCAGCAGATGTACTCCACCAACCAGGAGCAGCTGCAGGAGATAGAGGTGATAAATGCTAGGGAAGAATCTAATGAGAGTTCTCGAGGCTCCAGCAGCACTGAACTCTCTTGGAGGACGGCGTGTCAGCGAGGCATTTCCATTTCACCATGTAAAACATGTGTTGAAACAGTATATCTTCTGCTGTCGGTGCATACTGTGCTGCAGAATATGATGGTTTTATTTGAGTGAGACGACAATGAGAGATTCATTGAGAGGCTCTTTCACTGGAAGGGAGGTGCCATTGTGAATTTCTTTAAATAGGATGGAGTAAAAGCTAATCCTGATCAGTCTGACCTAGTAGTGAGCATTTGGTGCGGCCTTGGCAGGATGTTCGTCTGCCTAATTATAGGAGAACTTTCACCTGCTTATTTGCCACCCTCTACTTTGTTTAAGTCAACAAGATCTTAATTAAGGTTTTGCTTTTACTACAAAATATTTATGCGTCAGTCATATATTCCCTGAATCAGTGGTTGCCAACCCTATTTCTCAAGGGGCAGAGTAAACTGACGACCCCTGACTGACATATTTTATGGATCTTCCATATTATATTTAATGTGTAACAATATCAGTACAAAAATAACTGTACTATAAACTCAAATAGTGAACACAATAACTACAGGAAGTTTGTTTAAAACGGGTTGGATTAATTTTAAGCAAATTATTTCTTGTGAATTTTGCACCACAGATGAGTTTTCCTGTTATTTTTAGGAACTTTTCATACAATTCTCTGTCTGTGTTATATGTATTTTTAATTTCTAACAGTCATAAATACTTCCTAGGCTTCTTTTTTGACAGTTTCAGTATTTTCTTCCAGCTGACGTTTGGCCCTTGTTCTCTTACCTCCTTGGTTGTTTTAACTGTATTTTAAAATGCAAGACAAAGCTGTTTAGCAGAGTGAAGGCTCTGTGAATTATTTATCATATCTTGAATAATAATTTAAACTTTAAACACACAAAAAAACACCGTTACTGTATAATTTTTTAAGTTTTTCTCACAACCCTTAAAAATCAAGAAGACCTTGCAACGCCCTGTCGGTGTGGTGACCCCAGTGGGGGCCAGGACCCCTGGGTTGGGAACCAGTGCTCTAAATCAACACCAGAGCACAGATTTTGCTTTACTTGTGAGTTTTCAGTTAAAGCTCATAAATAAACACAGCTAGGCCGCATGTTTCAATACACACATCATGGCACAGTGCCGATCTATTTGAGTTCGAGGACATGGCACTGAGCGGACCAACAAAGATAAGAGTCTTAATTTGTTTACGGTAGCGAGGGCCTGTGGCTCGAGGGTTTATTGAGGTTGATATGATAATCCCCATACGTCTCTCTGACCCTCATCCTCATGCAGTGTCCGCCACTGGTCCTACCCACTACGCTAATAACAACCTCAAAGCTGTGTGTGTATGTGTGTGTGTGTGAGTGAGAGAGAGATAGAGAGCCGTGCTGCCGTCCTTGACAAATGGTTGCATTGATTTCTACCAGAGAAAAGTAATTTAGTTGAAAGGAGATAGTGAGCTACTGCAGAAACATCTTTGTAGATAATGAGCACATTCTTGTCAACCGTGCAATGTAGCTCACAGACGCATGTTATATTTCCCCGCCACAATGTTGAGTCCTTTTAAAGGCACTTATTGGCAGCTCTTCTCATCTAAGGGTGCCTTTGTCTCTGTGGTAATAAAATGTATTCACTTGGGATGTAAAACCAAATGTGGAAGTGTGTAAAACTTGCCACCACCTCTCTTTCTTTTCTATGGTTTGGTTTTAAAGAAGAGTGAAATAACCTCACATGTTGCTGCTTAATGTGTGATAATCAAGTGTCCTGTTAGTGTCTTTCACATGAATCTGAATAAAGAAATCAAACTATAAGGACATGTGGAAGAAAAAATAGGGAGCGCTGCACTGGATTAAGACCAAGTGTAGTGATAGTAAAAAAATCAGGTGCTTTTCAAAGATAGGGCAAGTTGTTGAATAAGAATAAAAAACAAAGTCTGTGGGTAAAGGCAAATAAAAACAGCCAGCACAGTCTGGTAAGTTCAGGAAATTAAATCACTTCACTGTAATGTAGCCTTTAAAACCAGGAAAAGACAACATTTTTTATCATAGCATGGTATCCGAAACCTAAGATGATATCTAGTCTCATATTACAATATCGTATAATATCAGTGTATTGTTGCCCAGCCCCTCTAGACCAGGTGCAACCCCCTTAGTGGGGCACCAAAGAGCCACGGGTGGTTGTGAAGCCCTCTTGATTTAAGGGGTGTTATAAATTTAATGGGTTATGTGTCAAAAACAAATAAATTTAAGGGTTATATTTAAGCTGATGTTGCGAAGGTTTTGGCGTGTGTAATGTGTACATGGGGCACCACAGTCTACAATGTTAAAAATATGGGTCCCTCAAGAAAAAGTTTGGGGAACACTGCTCTAAACAACAACATCATAGGACCTATAAACACCTGTGTAGGGCTGCAGCTAACAATAACTGTCATGATCAGTTAAAACAAAATTAAAACATGTCCAACACTGTTTTCGAGGGCTCAAAGTAACATATTGAGATGTCCTGTTTTGTCCATCCAGCAGCTCAAAACCAAGCGGAAAAACAAAGCTAATGATTTAAGTGCCAAAAACTGCAGTTCCTCCAATGGCCACTTGAGGCTGGTTCCAAAACAGAGTCACTCTCCATAGACGCCCATGTTAAAATGCCCAGCTTTACAGCAGAAATAAACATGTTTACAGCCTGGTACAAAAAGGGTTTTGGTCTTAAAAGTTAATTTAAACATTCATGACAGCTGTGCAAGGGGTTAATTTTTATCTTACTTAAGCGATTACATTTGATTAAGGCTTGAAATTCTGCACATTTAAGGGCTGGGCCGCTCTGAGTGACCGTCTGCGAGGTGTCACCACAGTATGAGTCAGATTCACCCCTCGCTCTTACACAGCTTTACCCTCTCGTCCAAATGTGGTCATCTCTGACTCAAAAATCCAAGATGGCAACAGCCAAAACACTAGACTTGAAGCTTAGAAACCAATGAGTGCTGACGTCATGGCTACGTCCATTATTTTTAGTTTGCAATTATATAAATTATATAAAACAGAGAAAAGCACCGAATCCACATGTTGGAGAAGATGGTGAATACAGATGGTGTCATTTATTCAACATACAGTATAACAAACTAAAACAAAGCTAAATCTCATTTCCCTCTCTTGTTCGCCAGTACCTGACCAAGCAGGTGGACCTGCTGCGTCAGATGAACGACCAGCACGCCAAAGTGTACGAGCAGCTAGACGTGGCCGCCAGGGACCTGGAGCAAGGCAACCAGAGACTGGTGCAGGACAGCCGCCTGGCCCAGCAGAAGATCCAAAGGTCCGTCCATGAGTTATCAGTGTGTACATATAAATCACATGTTTTATTAATCCCAGAACCTCAGTGCCATATTTCTCTTCATCCCCCTTCAGTCTAACAGAGACCATTGAGGGGCTTCAGACCTACATGGAGGACCTGCAGACTCAGGTGGACGAGCTAAAGACAGCCCAGGCAGAGCGAAACAAGAGAGAGCTGGCAGAGCAGCGACGCAGCCTGGGAGCACAGAGTGTGTCCTGCCTCAAAGAGCTGTACGACTTACACCAAGACAGGTATTTAGTGTGTGTGTCATTGCACACGTTCTGCTCTACAGTGCTGGTAACAGAACCACAGGGTGAGACGGGGACTATTGTCACAGAGGGGAAGATGTGTCTGTTGTCTGATCGTCTCTTACCCCCACTGCTGTCTCAGCCCCTTGAATGCTGACTGGACACATGCAGGTCACCCAGAGCCAGACCTCCTCTTCCTCCTCCTCCTCCTGCAGACATAATCCAAAAGAGAAAGACTTTAATCCTCCTTCATTGTCTCATACATACACACAACTGTTGCTTTAGCCTGCTACGTGTCACGCCACTTATTTGATGTGCTTTGGAGAGAGCAGAGGAGTTAATTACTGTTTGAGGGTCAACAAAATAAGCCAGCCTAAAGTTTGGTTAAGTACGCCACCTATGTTTATGTATACAGAAGATTTGTCATGGCAGCACCCCGGGGCGTAGGTGTTGTTTTAGTAGTGGAAACAATGAAGAGGTCTAGCAAATGGCATATGATGAGTGCAGAATATTAAAGGTGTACTAGGACTTTTGTTTGGTTCTGCGTCCGAGATTTTTGTAGCTTGCTCTTGGATGCATGTTGCGTATGGTCTGACACCAGGGGTCTCATTTATAAACACTGCGCACGCACGAAACGAGGCCTGAAAGAGGTGATCTATAAAAAGAGACTTGATGGGAGAAGCTTCGACAAATTAACATTTTGGAGACAGGAAATTCGTGATGCAGATGGTGGGGTGGAAGTCTGATTGTAGAAACAGTTTTTTGGCTTTTGTCTGTACATACATTTTTAGTATGGATCCTACGCACCTCTGAACCTCACCTGCACGCTGTGCCCAGGAAAATAAGAAAATACAGGCAGATAAATACACCGCCACACACTTCTAGTGGGTCATAAGCGATGACTGAGAGGGATTCTTTTAGTCTTTTTTTTTTTTAGGAAAATCCTTTATAGGATACCTTTTTAAAATACAACAATAGTCAAAATTTGAAATACTGCTTAAATTGCTTATTAAATCCATTAACCTTGTACTCACTTTGAGTTTCCTTGATAGAGATCTGACACTTTATGATAAAGAATCATTTATTTCCCTCTTTGTTACAGAGAACACTCCTTAACAGCATTAAAAGCCGAGATAAAATCATTGTTTACCCAGAAAGACAAATATCCTCTCTCTGTGTCTGACCCCAGCAACCTCCAGCAAAAAGATAAGGCAAAATCTAAGTTGCTGGGCAAACAAAAAAACACAAAGCACAAGCTAATGGAGTTTTTTTTTTAAAAGGTTTAAGTGAGTAAATTAAACTTTTCACACATTTATTAACATTCCCTGTCCCGGCTCAGGCATCCAGCCCACGACGGTCTGCATGTGGATGGACTCTGGTCAACGCAGGGCTCCTTCTATGACCGAGACAGACGCCAGGACCCAGAGGCGGAGAACGCGGCTCTCCAGCTCTCAATCCAGACCCTCAAGAGCCAGATAGCTGTGGAGCGGAGCCGCAGGGAGGCTGCAGAGCGTGAGAGTGAGCTGACGTCTAAAGAGAACAGCGGCCTGGAGCAACGGCTGGCACTGCTGGCCGGCTGCCGAGCCAGGCAGAAGGAGCTGGAGGCCGAAGTGGAGCAGCTGCGGGTGCTGTGGCGTGCTGACTGTGCCAACAGGTAGGCCTGGCTCACATACGAACTAGATTTGATTTTGGCTCGTGTTTTTTGACTGACACGTCAACAACAAGAAGTGACGACCTTCAACAGGTGTCATTTTATGCCTCCACTGTGTCAGACGGCCGGACCAGCTGCTGCTGCCTGATACAGTATTCTTTGCCTCGGACGAAAAACCGGGGCAGGATGAGATGGAGGAGAAGGCAGAAAAGGCGGAGGAGCAGAGAAGATACAGCCGGCAGAGGTGCAACAGTGACAGCATTTTGAGAGCAACGAACCCGGACGAGATTCGCCGTGGTCACGAGCAGCTGTGTATAAGGCGAGCGGAGGCGGTGAAACAGAGGGGCATCTCTCTGCTCAACGAGGTGGATGCACAGTACAGCGCACTGCAGGTGGTGTATTCACAGCACGTCTTGTACAAATTAATGCATGATGAATATCTCCTTGACTGGTGAGACAGCAGTTAAACGAAATTGTACGCATTTCCCTTAAATATGTTGTCCAGGTGAAATATGACGAGCTGCTGCGGCGCTGCCAGCAGGCAGACGGGCCCAGCCATAAAGCCGTCCAGACGTCCAGCACTCCCTTCGCGAACAGCCGAACCCGCCGCCGCCGGTCCTCAGCCACTCTGTCTGACCTGATGGTGGTTCTGGAGGACAGCCAGCAGCCCGAGTACAAGGCTCTCTTCAAGGAGATCTTCACCTGCATACAAAAGACCAAAGAGGACCTCAGGGACAACAGACGTCCAGGCGAGGACAGCGATGCCCAGGGCTCTGCCAGATGATTGTACAATTTACAATTCTGGGACTTGCGCTCGTTTGTAGCTGTCAACGTTTTGTCCGACTAAGGAGAAACTTGGAGGTTGCACCTTTTATTCGTCCTAATCAAAAAAAATTAAGTGTTACATGAGTGCACTCCAAAGTTCAACCACAAATACACAGAAAACTATAGATGGGAAAAAATATTTAGAAGAATAATTATGTTGTTACTGATATTTATTGTTAGATTAACACACTCTGTCAGATCCTGACTAACAAAAAGCACATTTCAGTGTGTAGTATTACGCCCTCCTCCAGCAGTATTCAGTGTTTATGTAATGCTAACCCTGTGACCAAACACACATGGAGTATTGTTTGTGTGTCGGAGTTGTTGCTGTTCAGTGAGCAGAAGTGTCGTAACAGGATGAAAAAGTGTAGCTATGTAACAACTAAAGACTCAGGAGTTGGTGATAATTAGCTTAACAGCTAATGTGAGTTGGTTTTTGTACGTTGGCAGTGGTTGAGGGTCACCGGCGTGTCACCAGATAAATATCAGTGGACACTGTAAAAGCTAGTCTGTGCTTCTGTTGTCACGTCTGCACAGCTTCTGACGAGTGTCTGTATGCCAGTAGGACACGTAACAGCTCTGCACTTTCTACGACTGAATCATATGTTTCCTTTTTATTTATTTTTTTTGAAAGAGACGATTAAATTATATTTATTTTCTTTGTTGCTAAGTATTAAGAGCAGATTGGTCGGCTGACTGGAACTGAGAGTGACTGTACACTGAGGTGATTATGTTGTGGTTGTAAATATTCTGTTGGACATGTGATTGAAAAGAAAATACAGAGGTAAATTGAAAAAGAAAACAGAAGAAATGTTCCTTTGCTTACAAAACAATTTCCTATGCTTCAGATTGCAGGAATATTTCCTCTGGCTCGGACATTTCCTGCTCTTAATACGGAGCAGAATTTGATTTCAGGTCGGCATATAAACAGAAATACTCCAAATACAGTTTATTTGTACATCTAAGTTTGAAAATACAGTACAGTATGGCATTTAGCAATACGCTGTTTTGAAGCTGTGAAACTCTTCTACTTATTAAAAACATTCATGCAAGAGCCTGTTGTTTTCTGTGTCTTCACATCTAGAACATAACTCTGTCACCATCATTTCATGCATCTAAAAGATAGCATCACTGCATAGCTTGTGTGCGCAGAGATGTTCCAACTTGTCCTCCCCACAAACAAATCAAAACACGCAACAGCCGTGTGGCATTTGCTCTCCTACAAAACCCAGAGGACCCCAGCGTCCCCGCTCCAGCAAACAATTAATGGGGCTTTGTCTCTTTTCATAATTAGGTTTTGCATAACTGAGATTTCCTCGCCCCGCTTTCAAATCCAATAAACCTCCAAACAAGGGGATTGCATACCACGCCTGCCTAAAGGGGACAGGTCTTGGCAGTGTTTGAGGGAGACGCAGGAATATTACAAAGGCGTTAGCAAAGCAATCCGCAGAGGTCTGCGACAACAGTTAGGCCAATCATATTGTGGAAATTAATTAGTACAGTAATAAAAAAAATAGATTAACAAAGGGATTAGGTGTCAAATCAGCAACATTACTCTCATGGCGGGGAGAAGCAAAGTATCACAAGTGAAGTTTCCATTGGAAATGAACAGAATACACAAACAGAACAGATCAAACATCTATACAGGGAGGAGACTCAGGAATTACACACTACAACTAAAAGTGAGAAAATGACAGCAATGAACTGGACTTCTTAACATGCCAGTCATCTTAAAAAGGGTGGATGATGCAATGATAGTGTAATAGACACACACATGGAGTCCACAGGACGTGACAATGCCACATATATGCTGCATAGTGAGTCCAGTTTGCTCCATTTCAGGGTCAAATCCTCTCTGGCTGCTCCTGGAGGTCTGCCAGCCGACCACAGATTTACCACATATAACCTTATTATGTTCTGTCTTTGTGATTTAGCGTCAAATCAATGTTTAATATCCAGAATAATGTATGAATACAGAGAGTTTCAGGGGTAATATGGCGCATTAAACTGTGGTGGGTTGTTACTGGTGCTTTTCAGCATTTAAACACAGGTTGTGCTTTACTCGACAGCCAAACAACTTGTAAACAGATTTGTTTTTAGTAGTAATATATATGTAAATTGTGTCTATGCTACGCCGTGGTAGCGTGGCCGAGTGGTCTAAGGCGCTGGATTTAGGCTCCAGTCATTTCGATGGCGTGGGTTCGAATCCCACCGCTGCCATTACCCTTTCGTTTTAGTAAATGACTTCAAATACATGATACGTACCGAGTTGGCAGACACGCGTCTACTTTGTTACGTGAACACACCACGCACATGCTCCTGTTTGGCGCATTTTGCTGCTTCGCCACACCGCGGGGAAAATCTGTGGCAGTGCAAGTGCGCCATCTTGTGGCCGGTGACGAGAACACCAGCTCGGTCCTCTAATGTGACACGTTGTTTCCAGAGAAGTGGTTTGATTTCTTTTAGGAGCATGTGAAGAAGGTGATGAGCAACGAAAAAAGAAATGACCGAAAAAAATAGCAAGAAACAGATGAAATGAGAGAAAATTAAAAACAAGAAAATTAGTTAAAAAAGAAAGAAAAAGAAAAGAAACGATAAAGAAATTACCTGAACAGACTGCTGAACAATCGTAATAATTAATACAATTTAAATTAATTTTAAATGTAAAAAATAATAATAATTATTATTATTATAAATATAGTTTACCCTAACTTTTTCATTTTTCCAAATTTTTAAAAATAATAATAATAATAAATTATTTTTCTTGATTTTTTTTTTTTTTGCAATTTGTGGGACATTTCTTTCCAATTTGCTCATTGCCTTTTTCCCCATGTTTCTGAAAGAAATCGCACCAATTTGCTCAGGGTTCAAAGATTAAATACTTGCAAAAGCAGTACTCTGAAAGCAGCACAAGAAAAACGGCGTCGCTCCAGGTTTCAAAGGGGTTAAAGGGTGTTTTCACATTTAGTCCACTTAAATGAATTGAACCCAGTGCACCAAAAAGTGGACCAACAGAAAAAGTACTCAGTTCTTTTTGTGTTCACAGTCAGTTCATTTGAAAACGGACTCAGTTCTCTTTCTGGTGAGCTTCAGCTCTGACGGGGCCTCAGTCTTGTTTCTGTTCACACTGCAGCCTGTATATAACATGCATTGACATACTGCAGTGTGGTTATAAAGCGCCTCGCTTTCAGATGAGCTTAACATTTGAAGGAAACCTCAGTGTTTCTCTGTGCTGTAGATTGTTTGTTTGATGTATTCTACCTACCACATCTGGAGTATCTTCATGGACCAAACGACTCCTCGTCCTGTGTCCTTGCAGGCGTTACAGGCCGACATGGTTTCAGCTGTTTTTTTCAAGCGTCCCAGTGTGATAGCATTTATCTAGAGGGCTACAAACAATGGCAAAGAGAAAAGCAAACCTGGAGTGCTTTGTGTTCACAAGGCCCTCTAAATGGACTCAGAGCAGTGACTCTTTGGTCTGCTGAGGGTTAATGACGCACACCTGGGGACACTCGTTAGCCTGATCCAATGTGTGTTCACTGAATGCTAGGAAGCCTCTGTAGGATCCTTCCAAGGAAGGATACCTGACTTAGAGGGTGACTTCTCCACCCTGACGAGAATACAGCTCTCTGAAATAACATTAAATACCTACTGTGGTCAGATTTAAAGATATTAAACATTATTAACCAGCAGCTTCAGTACAAAAGATTCTGTAACTAACGTCTGTGTGGCCCCTGAAGTAAAATAAGTTTGACACCCTTGGATTAACCCTTTGAAACCAGCCTTAACAATGAGCAACTTGGAAAGAAATGTCCCACAAATTAAAAAAAAAAAAAGGATTTATAAAATGATTTAAAAATAAATAAATAAATAAATAACAAGGGGAAAAAGGCAATGAGCGACTTGCTAAAAAAAAAAAAAAGATTTATAAAATTATTTGAAAAAAATAAACTAAGGAAAAAAGGCAATGAGCAACTTGGAAAGAAATGTCCCACAAATTAAAAAAAAAAAAAAAAAGATTTCTAAAATTATTTAAGAAGAAAAATTAGGAAGTTGGTAAAAATTAAAAAAAAAAAAAAAGAAAAAGGCAATGAGCAACTTGGAAAGAAATGTCCCACAAGTTCCAAAAAATAAAGAAAAAATACATTTAGAAAATTAGGAAAGAAGAAAGGTAGGGATTATTATTATTATCACAAAGTTCAAATTATTGTACAGAATTATTTTTAAGCACTTTTTCCTCATTTCCTTTCCTCTGTTTGGTTGTAACTTTCTTTCTTACTAATTTTCTTGTTTGAATTTTCTCTTTTAACTGATCTTTTACAAATTTGGGGGGTCACTTCCTCTTTGGTTGTTTATAACCTTCTTCATGTTTAAAAGAAATGAAAGCATTTTGCTCAGGTTTCAAAGGGTTAAATCATTTTAATAGGTCAAGATTTTCAACCCAGCAGAGGGAAGAGGGAACGTATAAATCAACACACTTATTGTGGGCTTTTATTGTTAATGCTTTTATTTCTAAAAGTGTACAAAATTACTAATTAGACTCCACAGATGTGTAAAGCACATCAACGTCTTTATCAGAGAACCTGGAAACATGCTTTAAATACAATCAATCAAAATGTAAATATTTCAAATAAATTTTACAAATTAGATTTTTTTTTTTTTTTAGATTTTTCCTCAGAGTAACTTCAAACTGCAGAGAAATCGATAACATTCACACCACTCAGGTTTAATACTTTTCAGCAGCCTGGTAGTTTCATCATTTCGAAATCAGACACACACGTACCAACATCAAAAACGGTGGAAGAAATTATTGCATAACCTGACGTCTCGGTGATTTATTTTTAAGGCATATTTATTACAGCTGGTGTGTTTCATTAATAAGTCACATTTGGTGTGAATACAGCATCAAATATTTAATTACCATACAAATTTAACAGAGTATACTGGATAGCATCACTAGCAGCAGGCTGAAGCCCATCAGTAGCAACAGCAGGAGGAGGTGTTGAGGCAGCAGGGAGGTCCGGGAGAGGCTGACGAGAGACGAGCTGGAGCGAGACTGTCTGGACTTAAGGTGCTGCTCCACAGAGTCCATCAGGCTGTAGGGCTTCGGACAGAAACCCAGCTCTCTGCGGGCCTTGTTGATCTTGAAGGTGTGGTTCACAGCTATGTTTCTCACCTGCAGCGGAAGACATTTGTGTTAAATGTACAGGGCAGAAATCATACAAAGTCTTAAAGCTGCCGCAGAGAAGCCCAGGTCTAGTGAAAGGTCATACTGTCAGGCTAATGGTTCAGGTTAACCTCAGTTGGGCAAACCTGGTTTTACATTCTGATAGCCTGTGACTGATGGGTGCCTCCGGTTACTGCGTCTCCTTACTGCCGGGGGATAAGGTGTCTGCTTGTGAGGTGATAGAGGAGTTCAAACAGACGTCGGTGAGACAAGAAGAGCTCCTCTCTATCTTTTCATCCTCACACAAATCAGTCGTTCATCTCTCATGACGTCAAACTGCCACAATCAGCACACGACTTTCACAGAACAGCTCCTCTCTATGCCAGGCTGTTGTGTATTTATCGTCCTGTATATCATCATTGTTGAACACACCGTAACCACAAACTGCTGAGGCCTGCTCATCCTGTCTAACCTGACGATCGTCCTGACTAAATTCATCACCCTCTGGAAGCTGCGCCTTCTCACTGTCTTAACTTTCCCTCACTGGAGACGCAACAGCATTAAAAAGTAATTCACTACCAAAGGCTCAGTGAGCTCAGCACACAGGATGTAGTTTGTCATGTTGTAGTGATGTAGTAACCATATGTGACCATAATAAACTGGAAACAAACTTATTAGCGAGCTAACTAGCGAGCTAACAACATGGATATATTTAGGGTTAACTCCAGCCTCTGTGGTGGCCCAAGCTAACTACGGAGGAGTGGACTGTGGAGTGCATATTTCAGGAGGGGTAATCTGCTGAATCTAAAAAATGGTATGCAGAGATATGTAAAAAATGAAGTCAGGGAACTGGAGAAAACGAGCTACTGGCGAACAGAGCTTGGAGAAAGTGGAGCGACAGCCTCGCCACAGCAAGCAACTCACCTCCACCTCACGAAACGTGCAAGCCTACGAGCAGATTTAATATAAATAAACAGCCACATTATGAATCAATCAGGGATTAAAAAAGGAAGCACAAGCTAGTGTGTTGCACGTGCAGGTTGCCAGGAGGGCGTATTTCTTTGTAAGAATCCCTTATGAATAAAAACCATTTATATTGGAATGTGTCTCCTCCACTTCGAGACGTGCCGAACAACGCCCCTCAACTGTGATATAATCACAACATACCACCGCCTGTCCTGAGCGAGTGCCTAAGTATGTATCTAGGTATGTACATACCAACATAACCTGTCTGTTGTTCTCACATTCGAGCCTTTTCATCTTTCTGAAGACAGTAATCCTTAAAAACAGGTTACTCATAGTTTTCAAAATAAGCTTAATAATTTCCTGAAATATCTGGGCACTGTAGTTTTTAGCAAACTGTACTCAAACAGGAGTAAATAATGCGTCTGCTGGGGACTACTTTCAGCTGCGGATGAATACACATTTGGAGCTCTGGTGATTATTTCCAGCAGAAAGATAATGTATGTGTGATCGAATTAAAAATAACTACAGTGGTCTTTGTGATGACGGAACGCGTCATTTGAAGCTGCATCTTCCTCCATGTTCCTGCAGACCTGGAATCCACCTACGAGAGGAAAAACTCCTCTCCACGTCACGCGATGGCTTAACCTGAGAGTTGGCAGGATCATTTGAGCCCGGCCTCGAGGCTGCCCGACTCCCCTCGCCATGGCAACAGCCACTGTACTGAGGTCACTTCCTGCAGACTTCATCTTGAACTTCCTGTGCTGACCCACAGCAGTTTATGTTTTATTCACAGGACAATCATCGATCCCCGGGCCAGCAGCTGTCTGACAGAATGAGCTCCATGTGCAGGCCCACGGGCTCAGCTTCAGTTTCTGCCTCATCACACATTCATGAGGACCTTACAGGCCGTGACGGAGGCTCCTTAAGATGCATCGTAAAGGTCTCCCCAGGCAGGAGTACCTAACTGCCCTCTTCCTGACGCATTAACATTCTTCTGTGTTACAGTGCCACAGACCTGCACATCATATTAAAATGCTTCCTGTGACTACGAGAGCTTTGGGATTTCGTTAGTTGCCAATATTTTTGGAATTCATTCCAGGCTCACTTTGGTTTTCTATAATTTATGCACAAGAGATAGCATCTGACGAGGGAGGGGGAGAGCAGGGGGGGACTGATAGGAAAATACCCGCCCTAATGAAGTCTGTCTTCACTGTTATGGGAGAGACTTAAACAAGAATCTTCTCATGGGAGAAGAGGTAACCTAGCTCCAACACACGAGACACATACTTTCAATTAGGTGCATATGCATGCATGTGTACAGTGCTGTAACACTATAGACATGGCATCATTATCCAAAATGCATCTCAGACTTCACTCAGGTCACCTAAAGGGACATTTTGAGGAAACTGAGCAATAAAACAATTTGGCTTTTCTTCTTAACTGCAGTGTGACATTTAAAAAAAGGCAATTAAAAACATGTTCAAGAGCAGAAAAGGTTGGATCTCCAGAATTAATTTGAAGTGTGGGAGAAAAATAAAAGCAGAAAGAAGCAGTTACCTCACTTCTGGTAAAGAGGAGGGGCACTTCTATGACAGGTTTCAGGACTACATGCAAATATTCCACCAGGATGGCTGAAAATAGAAGAAAAATACAGAGAGGTAGAGTTAGTGACAGCTCGCCAAATGTTTAAACAAATGGGTATACAAATTTAAGAGGAAGAGAGATGAGCTACCTGCCAAATAGACGAGTGAAACCGGCAGGTTTATCAACGGTCTGCTGTAGCCCAGTTTTTCAAACTGCAATGGTAATGTTAGTGATAGTGTGAATGTTTTGAAGTGAGGTGGTATAAGGTAATTATCCATGGTCTGTGTATTATATACAGTAGATGTCACATGGATGGAGCTGAGCAATGAACTACTGTGGTGAGGGGGCAGCAGCAAAATGTGTTTTAGCCACCTGAAAATAGTCCCACCTAAAAAAGAATAGAATATTTTCTCCACGTTACCTTGTCGTCAGAGAGCGATTACTGTGGGAGACTACAGCTGTTCAAAGCCAGACTCCATTGGAAAGAGTAATAATTTAAAATCACTGAATACAGAACCTGCTGACCTTTGGCCGCTTTGATTAGTTAGTTTGTTTCTGTTATTGTGTGACTTTAAAAGGGTTAGTCTGGATTCACCAAAGTCACACAAGACCTAGAGTTCACTCGCTTTGGTCTGAATCAGGGACTAATTTTGTTTCAAAGTTGCATAATTGCCTAGAGTTGGTTCGTGTTCTCACGGCAGCATTTACAAACGGACCAGATCAAATGCCTTGCACGAGAAAGCTGCTCTCGATTGGTCAGAATTTCCATGCAGGAAAAATCCAGGAAGTAAACAAAACGTTGAAGAAGAGTACACTTGCAAGATAAATGTGACACTTTCTAATGTCACAATGGAGGGACAACTACGCAGGTTGATTTTAGCGCTGCTCATCGTGGACTATATTGCTGTCATTGTTCATTTGAGTCAAAGCATACAGTTTGAAAACGAGGCGCGGCTCCAACTAGAAAACAATGCACCATATGCGCATATTAAGGCAGTACAGGAGGAGGCGCACATTAATAATCCTCCAGGACTGTAACATGCTCATGTTTAACCCAAACAATGTGTCATGTGACTGCAGTTGGTTCAGATCCAGGTCAGAACACGTTCTCACCACTATCAAACCGCACCAGTTTGTTTGTAATCAGACCAAGACCACCTCTTCAAGAAGGTCTCAGTCCGGCTGTTTTGGTGTGCGTCCGAGTGCGATTGCTGCGTTCACACCTGCCCAAACAAACCGCGCTTAGGGGGCAAACAAACTTGAGTTCGACTGAACTGAACCAAACAGGGCAGGTGTGAAAGGACCGACAACTCCCATGTTCAGCGAGCTAAAATTACTGTTTTTGTTAAAGGAGTCTGGTGGCTTTGATGCACACATAGATTGGTAACTGAAGTCGTTAACGGCTTCCCCGTTGAAAAGAGCTGTGGTGAAAATAATCTCAATATAGCTGATACACTGATACACTGATTAAACTGCTGTTGATTTTTTTAGGTGGCTATAATACATTTTGTTCCTGACCACATCCACAGTAGTACATTGCTCAGCTTCCATGATGGTCCTTTAAGTTTTGACAAAATGCATTTCAATTAACTGTAAACACCCTTGAAAGTTTAAAAGATAAGACAGGAGTCATTCTATATCTTTCTTATAGTCAACAAATCCCATTAAAATGCTAAAACTAACTGTTCCTACTCTGACGATGGCACTCAGCTTCAAACCCATTCCTTCTGAAGATGTACGTTTTTAAAAACAGGTCACAAATATATAGTTTAATTTTTCACAAAGTCGTTTTCTGAAACAGCTGGGCACTGTAGCTTTTTCTGCAAATGTTACTTCAATAGAAGTAAATTGTGCGTTTGTTTGGGGACTATTTTCGGCTGCGGATTAATACACATTTGGAGTTTTTACAGCAGCAACTACAGCGCCCACGTTTATTATTGTGAAGGCATATGTCATCCAGTACAACAGTGTGTCTGATTTATATGATTTGAATCATTGCTGGACAACCAGAGATTTACCCTAACAATAACATATATCAAGCTTTGGCTTCACAGTCAATACTTAGGATCAATAATTGTTGGTTTTCATGAGATTTATTGACAATAAGACATTTTTTTTAATGTCAGTGTTATTATTTCACTCACCAGTGGTGTCAACCACTCAAACAGATTGACTGAAACTCCGTCGTTAATGAAATAGGCCTGTCCACTCTGCAAAAGAGTACGAAACAACGGGGCACTGAACATGATCTTTGTTTGAATTTGATAAGTAATAATAGCAGCCAGTGGTTATCGTTAACATACACATAACAAACAAATGTTGTCTACTTCTGGTCTTAGTTTGTGATGTGCAGAACAGAAAGACTGACGATAGCAAGACAGGAGGGACTAATCATCTCCGAATATGCAAGTCATTACTAAGTTACTGATACAAAGAGGTTAAGTTAAAAAATAATCAGATTTTCTTATCCTGCTTGGATGAGTCTCATCACACTCACAGCGACACAGCTTCCCTGCGGTGTCAGAGCCTCGGCTGCCAGCTTGTGGGCCAGCACCAGGTTGTCTACATGTACCCAGTTCATCCTGGCATGCGGGTCACCGAACCTGAAACTGAAAAACCGACGCTCCACGTTCATCTGAGTGAGAAAGAGACACAGAGAGATGAGGGACGATGAGTAAACGGTTTGATTTTCTTCTCGAAATAGTGGTTTGAAAACATCTGACATGCAACACTGTGGCAGGTGAAAGCCATCGCTGCTTTACTTGGTAAGTACAATGCAGAGTTTGGCAACAGGCAAGAGGCAAGCAGGCGAAACATGCTGGCAAGAGACGGGGAAAAAATGCAGGGGAGCTAATAAGGGAATGGGGAACAGGTGACTGGGAATGCTGGCTGAGGAAACCTATGTGACAGGTGGAGAATAGCAGGTGCCTGATATGACCGGAGGAGGTAATGAATAGAGAAACAGGAAACTGGGGGGGAAATGTGTAAACAGAGGAAGACACTGTGTCACTGGCTTCCAAACTATCTATCCATCTATGAATTTAGTAATTTTATCAGTATACATAAGCTGTGAAAGCACTCATGTGGGGTTTTCACACAGGACCAGTAGCTCTATTGACCATAAAACTTTTTTAAGTACTTTTAAAAACTGTGAATTATTGATATTTTCAGGGATTTAAAGGATTTAAAACTGTATTATAGTTTAATTTCTTACATTTTTCTGCCGTATTTGCATGTATAAATAATGAAAAAAATTACAACCTAAACCTGTTTGTGATTATGATTAAACATTTGTAGTTTTTTTTAGGCACTTGCAACATTTTTCTTGCATTTTGCGCTCCTGGCAGCTTCATACTTTGCTAAATTGACAAAATGAGGAGTGACACTTGTAGTTGAGTTTGTCCTGAATAAAGGATGCCATGCATGAGGGGAAAGGATGGTTAAAAAGATCCTAAACAAAGACAAAAAGCCGGCAAAAATGAACCAAAATCAACTGATCTCCAGGGGATTGTAATTGTTTTAACACTATAGTGTAATAAACTGAAACTAATGGCCTCGTAGATAACATAAATTATTGTATGCTCATGATTTGGAATCAAAATTATGCACAATTTGTATTTTTGAGCACAGCGTTTCTATGCATTTTTGGCACATTTAACCACAGTGTTAGGTTGAAGGCAACCTACAATATACGGTGTATAAAAAGTCAGCTGTCTTGACAGTAAATCCAGAACATGACTAACAACATGGAGCCCTTCAGCAGACTGTGCTGCTGCCTCGCAGAGGACAGGCTGGAAGAAAAGGCAGCTGTAACTAGACGCCCGGAG
The DNA here is from genome assembly GCA_019142605.1 of Cephalopholis sonnerati. Classification (NCBI taxonomy): domain Eukaryota; kingdom Metazoa; phylum Chordata; class Actinopteri; order Perciformes; family Serranidae; genus Cephalopholis; species Cephalopholis sonnerati. Next base: position 25,250,144 of record JAGQAX010000016.1, read on the forward strand.
AGCTCTATCAATAATGTAAACTCTTCAGGCAAGAACATATTCTGCCAGGGAGGCTTCAGACACTGCAAGATGTATGTTTCTCCCAGTGCCAACGCTAAAAGACTTCGTCTTTTCATATATATGAAAAGGCAAAGAGTGTGTATAGATATATATAGTTTTGTTTGTGTCTCTCACCATGACTCTGTGGAGGTGTCTCCTCTCCTCTGGTCCGTAGATGCCACAGGGCCGCAGGACGCAGGTCCGAAGCACGTCTCCACCTTCACAAAAGAGGATTTAAACATTACTGAATACATGCATTTATGTTTTTCTGAAAATATAAGGGAGCAAACTTTATATCAGAGCGCTCAAACTTTTAGCAACTAGAATTAACCGTCTCGCCATTGTGCACCTCTGCGGGTAGGACAGAAGATCTATATAATCGGCACAGCTTCAAGATAAACACCCAAGACAGGAGTCACCAGGTCAGAATCTGAACAAATGTTACTCCTTCTGATCCTGAGATATGACGTTACGTAATGGCCAGAAAAGTGTTTTTGCAGAACATTATGATGTCACAGTGAAGCTGACCTTTGACCTTTTGGATATATAACGTCGTCACTTCATCATTTTATCCTATTAGACATTTGTGTGAAATTTTGTCATAATTAGCGTCATAATTCTTGAGTTATGGCCAAAACCACTCATAACCACAAATAATGTTCAGGACAGCACCATACTTCTTCAACAACACAGATAGGGTCCCTCCACATAATGCGAGGCATCAAACACTTGCTAGGTTTGCCTGGCTTGTATTTTCAAAAGACGAAAACAATACTCACCCAATGTCCTCCAGCCGCTTCCTAGTTGTGGGGAAAGCCTTAACAAGTCAATTACCGAATGCCGTAGAAAAGTAAGGAGTCCATTGATGTTTAGTTCCAAGCTGCCGAACTCTAATGCATTTGGGAGTCAACTTGTTCGGGCTTTCTCACAACTAGGAAGCGGCTGGAGGACAGTGGGTGAGTATTGTTTTCGTCTTTTAAAAATAAAAACCAGGCAGACCTAGCAAGTGTTTGATGCCTCACATTATGTGGAGGGACCCTATTTGTATTGTTGAAGTACGGTGCTGTCCTGAACATTATTTGTGGTTATAAGTGGCTTTTTTGATCGTGGTTGGCTTACGGCTCCTAAGGCAGCAGCATTTTGCTATCTGGCTGTTAGCGCTGAAGTCGCTAGTACTAGAGAAGTTGTCTGCAAACTCAATCTCTCGAGGGGGTGTTCTACTTGGTCTCACGGTGCGTTAAACCCTGGGCTAAAATGAGTGTCCCTTTAAGATACTGTATTTACAAGAATGCGACGAATGGGGTCACAGTGACATAGACCTTTGAATGACAAATTTGTAAGCAGTTCATCATTGACTCAAAGTGGACGTTTGTGCCAAAAGTGAAGATATTCCCTCAAGGTGTTCTTGAGGTATCGCGTTCACAAGATTGAGACGGGTGCAAGGTCCCAGTGACTCTGACCTTTGACCCCTAAAATGTAATCAGTCGTTAAGTCCAAGTAGACGTTTGTGCCAAATCTGAGGAAATTCCCCCAAGGCATTCTTGAGATGTCGCTTTCATGAGAATGGGGCAGACAGATGGACAACTGGAAAACACAATGCCTCTGGCCACACCTGTCGCTGGTGCAGCACTTGAGTAAATGTGTTTTCTTACTTTCCTCCAGTGGAAAAAAATCATTGACCACATCCTCCTGTATCAGATGCTGCACATGAGCTTTAACCTGCAGTATATTACCAGACAGCCCATTAGCTCTTGGCTTAATTGAATATATAAGTCGGTGGTCACTGATGGGGTGTCGGGTTACACTGAACGGGGAAAATGGAGGCCTGCCACCTGTTAATGTAAAGAGGAACTCGAAACCCAATGTAGTGTATTCGAAAACTGTAAAGTAGTCACGTGACTGCTGCACTACACACTGGCACTATCCTGTCCGCCTCTAAATTAAAACCGGTTACTGTCACTGGTTTCGTGTTGGATTGCACCCCTAGTTTCCATGGCAACCCCTCAGTGCTTCAATGTTTCTCCTCCACGTAAATATTTTTAAACAGAAACCAAAAGCTGTAGGGTTGCAGTCTCCTCTGATTGCACCCTTTTCACCTCACTCTGTGATTAAGCTGTCACTGCACACACTGATCGTCTCACACCTTTCAGGGAGCATCCGTTGGCAGAGAGGACCATCTGCTCTGCAATCGCTTTAGTCCTGGAGTAGTGGTCGATGTGCTGGAACAGAGAGCAAGAGAGATACTGAAATGTATTATTGTTGTTGGCAAACGTATGGGACATTTAAAAAAGTGTTGGCCTTTTATCACGTTCTTTATTCCAAGTTATGAGACATTTCAGCTAATATCGAAGATTTTTTATTTAAGTAAAAGTAGCAATACCATACTGTAAAGATACTCTGTTACAAGTAAAAGCCCTGTGTTCCCCATGAGCCTTTCACACTGTTGAAGGGTAATCTTGTCCCATTCTTCTTGAATTACTGCTTTTAATTCTTCTAAATTCTTTGCTTTACGCTTAGACCTTTTGATAATCCACCACAGATTTTCAATGGGGCTCATGTCCGGGGATTGAGCTGGCCACTCTAAGACCTGGATAGTATGCTCCTGCAGCCAAGTTCTACTGGCCCTGGATGTGTGACAAGGGGCATTATCTTGTTGAAACATCCAGTTTTGACCTCGACTGAACAGTGCACGTGCAGAAGGGAGCACGTGGGTTTGGAGAATGGCACAATACTTGGCAGAGTTCAATGTGCCATCACAGACAGTGAGATGACCAACACCAGCAGCACTCATGCATCCCCAAACCATGATACTGCCTCCACCATGCTTGACAGTGGATACTGTACATGCTGGAGATAATGCTTCGCCTGGCCTTCTGCGTACCCTCACATTAGCAGGAGGAAGATAAAGCTGGAAACTGGACTCATCTGACCACAGAATCTTCTTCCACTTCCTGACTGTCCAGTTCTTGTGTGCTTAGGCCCAACGACGCCGGGCTAACCTCTGTCTCTCATTGATCAGGGGCTTCTTGACAGCCTTGTAGGACCTTAAGCCATGATCTAAAAGTCGGCCACGTACAGTATGAGTGGAACACTGGACATCAGTTTGGTTTGACCACTGCTGCTGAAGCTCCTGTGATGCCATCTGGAGGTTTTCCCTGCACATGTGGATCAGGATGCTTGTCTGATGCAGATCTTGGTTTGTCTTCAAGCTGTTGGTTCGTCTGTATTTCTGCAGAGTGAATCCAACCGCTGAAGGACTGCATCTGCACTTCCTGGCTATCTGGCGGCAGCTGTACCCTTCCTGGCTGAGAATCTGTATCTTCAGGTGTGTTTCCTGCGTTAGGTTCCTTGTTTTAGCCATTTTTGTCTCTGAAGAACTTTCAGATGTGCTGACTTTATATAGACACGAAGCACGGCAACAAAAATAGTGTCTTTTAATAAAAAGCACGACCTTCATTAGTGGCTCACTGGTACCAAAATGACCCAATACTCAAAATGTCTTATGTATTTTTATTGAACCAATCAATTTTAAGTTTTTAATGGCTTTTTTAGGATTTCTTTAGTAATTTGGCTGTGACTGTACTAAAAGAAATTGCACTCGAAGGCCTAAGAGTGATTCTTAATGCAATATTTCACAAATGCATGAGGTGTCCAAAAACTTTTTTCCACCACTGTATGTACTTAGTTACATAGTCAGTTTGATAAGTTCTTTTTTTTCATTACTCACTTTGTCGAGGGGCACATACGGCACTGACGCCTCATCACCCTCCTCAATTGGTTTCCCAGCAAACACCACATTGATGGTACTGGTGTACACGAGCCTGGGGATGCTCCTCTCCTTACACACTGAAAGACAGCAGATCACACACACACATCATCACGTCAAAGACTACCTGCATGTTTTATGGTATATGTGGGGTGTTAGGTGTATCCTCACCATTTATGACATTAATGGTCCCTCCAACATTGACTGACTCCACCTGCTCCTTCCTCAGCTGGCAGACAGACAGAACAATAATAATAATAAAGATGATACATCCCTTATTTTCACCAGCTGTGTCCTTATTATCTGCGCTGTACGCACCACATGTACACCTCAGTTTGGGCTGTTGAATTATAAGTGGAATCCTAATCAGCACTGTTGTCATCATGCTGGATGACAGCCCCTGACAAGACCTTTGTGAGTACACACTTCATCTTACACTATGATTAGCTGCTCTCTCTTAGACACGCAAACAAGCCGAAATCAAACAGAGACAAATAGTAGCAAGGTTTGTTTAGGGGGGTTTAGCAGAGAGGTTTGTCCCTGTATTAGTGGATTTCTTTAGTTTGTGAACAAAACCAAATGATTCACTGGCAAAGGCCTTAAAGGGACAGTTAACCCCCAAATTAAAAGTACATAGTTTTCTTTTACCTGTAGGGCTATTTATCAGCACAGATTGTTTTGGTGCGAGTTGCTGAGTGTTGGAGATATCAGCCATAGAGATGTCTGCCTTCCCTTAAATATAATGGAACTAGATGGCACTCAGCTTGTGGTGCTCAAAGTGCCAAAAAATACATTTAAAAAACTCGACAGCAATGTCTCTTTCCAGAAATCATGACCCTGCTTCCTCAGGATAATCCACAGACCATGTTGAGAGCAGTTTCATGTTGGAACTATTTTGTCTCTACCGAACTACACTCACCAAAACTGTGTCACTGTGCAGAAGGAAGTGCACATCTACTCATGAATAAGAGGCTCATGTTCTCAACAGTGCGAGATGTAAACATTAATGGCGTCCTCGTCGGCTGAGCTGTAACGTTAGCAAGCTCAGCGGTGCTAGGTGAGCTAGCAGTAGATGTACACTTTCCTCTGCGCAGTGATACAGTTGGTGGGTGTACTTCTGGTAGAAAGAAAATAGTCCCTACATGAAACTGCTCACAACAAGGTCTGTGGATTATCTTGAGAAACCTGGTCATGTTTTCTAGAAAGAGATATTGCGTTTTGAGCACCACAAGCGCCATCTAGCGAGAGAAGGCAGACATCTCTACGGCCGATATCTCCAACAGTCGTCAACTCTGAAACAATTTGTATGAATACATAGCGTTAAAGGTGAGGGGAAAAATATGTATTTTTGATTTTGGGGTGAACTGTCCCTTTAAAAAGGAAGTCCGATTTTACTGTGTAAAATATGATACACTGCCTCAAGTGATGTCACAGGAGTCAGCGTCAGTTGGGGATGAAGACTACAAATTTAAATGTGGGTGTGGAGTTAGAAAGAAGTGAGTTTACCAGACGTCTGCAGCCTGCTCCTCATCTCTGCTTAAGGTTAGAGGCTCATGGCTACATCAGCTGCTACACACCTGAATCTCCTACCAAAGTACCTGCAGTCAGGTTGCATTGTGGGTAAATGTAGTGTAGCATGAGGGTTCGATGTGTAGTGGTTGGATCACTCTTGTTGGGAGTACACAGCAGGATGGAAACGGATATTCCCTTAAGCAGCACTTAACTATCCTCCACACTTCAGCAGCTTCACAACAACGACATTTCCTGGTTACACTTCCTTGTTATGGGTCACATGTCTCTTAACTAACCAATGAGAAGCTATCAAACTTGATGTGCACTGACTTCAGCTATGGGTCTTGTATATACTGAGCTTTGATAGCTGAAATAAAGATTTACAAAGGACTTTGAGGTTCAGTGGACTTATTGATTTTAAGTACATACTTAATAGGAAGGAAGCACTCAGTGAGGCAGATGTAAAGCAGGGCTGTTGCTCCTCCACGAGTGAGGCTGACTGGATGAAATATGAATCTGAATTCTTTATTTTGCCCCCAAAGAGAATAAAAACAAAGTTTCTACAGAGAAACTTCACCATTCTATAAACATCCTCGCTACACAAAGTCTTCTGACTTTTGTTTGAATGATGAAAAGATGCAAAAGAAGGCATGAAGTCACCTGTTCTGGTCCGGACATGCCGTAAGACGCTGTGTGAAATATACAGTCGACCCCTTCACACACCTTATAGAGGGAAGAATAATCCCGTATATCACTCTGTAAGACAGAAGGAAGAAAAATGACCCTCAGTTAGTTGCCTTGGTTAGTTTATTGCTGTTCAGCCCTCTCTGTTATCATCACCACTGCATATACTGTGTATTCTCAACAGTTCGGGAGCCCTGCAGGTTTTCAGTGACAGAGTATGTGTGAGTCAATATCTGTCCCATGAAAGGACAGTTGTAATTAAGGTAAGTGTGCCATGAGGCCTGCAGGTGAAACCTGAATCATGTCTCCACCCTCTCTGCCCCAGTCAGCAGCTGGTGCTCTGAGGTGGATCACTCACCTGTGTCTGTTTCCAGCCAGCACGTAGACATAGAGACACACTGACGATGGCTGAAGCAGGGAGTACTAGAGCTGATTTGTGTCTGTGCAGAGCAGGTGTAAATTAAAAGGAAAAGCAGCCCAGGCGCCAGAATAAATGTTGGCATTGTATGTTTCTGCAAACCATGGATATGTTACATTTCAAACATACTGTTTTGTACATGTTATGTTACACTTAAACGAGTTACTAATCAAGAGAGGGAGGGGATGGTGGATGGCATGACAGCCAACAAGTAGCAAATAGTAGCACACCAGTGTTTGAGATCAAACCCCAGGAGCTGTGTTAAGGCTGGCTTCACAGTGCCTTGATGAAGCTTAAGTTAATTATGGATATTTCTCACTGAAGCTGCAATGCCCAGAAGCAAGTCACATGTTGCGAAGGGCCTGACAGAAATAGTAGTGAAGGGAAAGTGTTATTGGGACAAATGTCAGAAAAATGAACCACAGCTGTATGGCTAAGTATTCATTCCCAGGTGTCAGTGTTGGTTCAACGTGTAAAGAGCAGAGTAGAGAAATATTATTTGGCATTTGGTTTTGGTCAGCTCCTTCTCCACTGTCCCATACCTGATAGAAGATCGCTCCATCGGGGATTTCACAAGGAGGCTTGTTCATGTCCAGAAGGATCACCGACATCCCCTGACTGGCCAGTTCTTTCCCCAGCCTGAACCCAAAGTATCCCCCTCCTCCTGTCACCATCACCTTCCCAGTGGAGACGCCACGGGCCAGCGCCGCTTCCTCTCCCAGTTTTGAGGCCGCACACTCCGGGTTGCTGCAGCTGGCGGCCATGGCTCCATTTACCCTGTGGCGGACGGCCACGGCTGGGCCGGAGGCGACGGCTGGGGCTGGGTGGTTGACCCACGGCTGGTGGGGGAGGTGGTGGAGGTTGCGCATATGGTGTCCACTGGCCTGCAGGCGACAAAGGGGGGCACTGTGGCAGGGAAGCTGCTTCACTTGGCAGAGAGAGCCTCCACTCTCACTCATGTTGGGACTGCACAGCTCCATAGATGTCCTGATAGGTTGAAGGAGGGGAAATATTGATTACTGATCATTTTAGTGTCATTAAAGTTTGACCTGTAAAGAAAGAACAACCTCTGTCTGACAGTACCACACAGTTTACACTGTCAAAGCTCCACTAGAATTCAAAATGAAGTGCTGTGGATTTGTTTGGCTGCACTACACAAGCTCATAATGAAGTTGCCCGTTAAAGGGTTATATTATAGTAAACCTTCAATTAAAAGCCTAGTCCCAGTTGAACGCCCAGTCCCCTGCACTAGCCTGCTGTAGCTACACATTTTGACAAATAAAGGACTGTCTCAATTAGACACCTGGTCTGGTTTCTAAGCAGCTCCTCAGATGTATAAAACCAGTTCTTGTCTACCTCAAATTATGTGTCCATTCCTCAATTACCCTGTAAGTTATTCATATTTCTTTATTCCGTAAGGGTCTTCAGATCTAAAGAATCAAAAGGTATTTAAAAAAAATTAATTTGAGTTGTATTGTTGTAACAGGATAAAGTGATGTTGTGTCAGTATGTCAGGGTGCTGTGGTCCTTGAGTGCCATAACTCACTCTCTCTCTGATGCGCTGTCTGTTAGTGCTAGATCTAATGAATGATTTATATATGTATATTATCTGAGGTCTCATTTTTAAACAAGTAATATTCATACTTGTTTAAATAAACAGCTTCATTTTACTTCCTGATCTTGGCCGATTAACAGATTTGTGTGAAAAGAATTTAAGGCCTGTCCCACAGACGTTTGTCCCAGATATAGGCCTTTTGATTTCAGTGACTGAAACAAATAATAACCAAGGCTATTAATCGAAGTTTTATGGTAACACCAGGAGTTAGTCCTAAAACCCGGAAACGAGTCTCACTAAAATCACACCATTTCTTATTGCCAGAAACTGTAAAAACAGAAATTGTTGTTGGATGTTTAAATTTCCAATGGTCCTTGAACACGTGTGCAACAAAGGCCGCCATCATCAAAATTATTTAATTCTACATGTCTGATTTTAAAATAGTTGCCGAAAATAAACTGTTTGCATGACAGCAACTTCAGGATTTCGTTTTCACCTTTTAACTTTTGACTCTTAAACATCAAACACAATTTTTTTTAAATCTGACAAGTTACTGATGTTGCCAGTTTTGTGTACAGTTTATTTAAGAGAGCGGTAATTATATACACATGTTGCTAATGCCAGCTTTATACGCACTGTAATGTTTGTGCCTGTGTGTGTGCATGTGATTTCGGGCGGAGGGAGGGTCATGCATTTTCTTTCAGTTACTCAGACAAGAAAAATATTTGTGGCTTCAAGGAGGGGTCAAGATGAAAACAAAATGAAGTCACACCCCATCCATCCCTCTCCTTTGATGAATTAAGTACAGTTCCTAAGCCCATCATATGTGGTTTAGACACTGAAGTGATTTCTGATTTCTGTGTCTTAAAGTTTGGCATCATTTTCATGTATTTATTGCTTTTGAACTTCATCATTTTTACAATAACTTTGCTGTGTGTGTTTTTACTTCACAGGCAGTTACAGGCAGGTTTTGGAGGCACTATGTGATCGTAACTATCAGGAGAAGACCCTGTCAGAAGCAGAACATGAGAAGTGAGCGGCTTCATCTGCGACGCTTTCAGTGTGAGCCTGAGCTGTTCATGTTTTACACTGGTTTTGAGGATTACGACACCCTCACAGCAGTCTTCCTGGCTCTAAAATCTACAGCAGAATCTTTGGTTACATGGAGTCAAAATCATATAGAAGAATGCATTGTGAAAGCTGGGCTTTACGCACAGCCCCTATGCCTCTTTGACCAGTTCTTCCTGTTTCTTTGTCCTGTGCAGTTCAACATACAGTTATGCTCATAACTTTCCTTCCCCCTGGCAGAATATGTGAAAACTGGACTTGTTTTTGATAATGTGACTCATGCAGCCCACAGAATATACCAAACAGCACCTAAACACGCCTCAGAACTTCTGGAACAAATTTATTTGGAATCAGGAGACCACAATTGAACTTTCTGGTCATGATCATGCACACTGTGTTTGGAGAGGAGTCAACAAGGCCTATGAGAAAAAGTGCATCATCTCTGCTGTGAAGCATGGAGGTGGATCTCTGACATTTCGGGGGAGGGGTGACCCACAGCGGCACAGGGAATTTAGTCAAAACTGACGAATGAATGAAGTATCTTAAAATCTGAAAACACTAGAGGACAATATTCATCCATCGGTCTGGAAGCTGCGCATGGGACACACCTGGACCTTCAAACGTGACAATGATCCTAAACAAAAGGCCAAGTCAAACCTTCAGTGGCTACTGCAGCAAAATGGGAAGGTACCTGAGTGGCCATCACGTCACTACCACTGAGTCACTTTGGGGGAGATGTCTAACGTGCAGATCATGTAAGAATACCCAAGAATTTACAGGATGTAGAAGCTTTTTGCCAAGAGGAATGGGCAAGTTCAGTTGAAGTTCAGTTAATGAGCTATGGACAGTTTGTGCTCATCTTACCAACTTCCAGGGACCTCTCATTGAATCCTATGGCAATATATATTTGAAGGGGGTTATCCAAAACTCATTCTGCATTTTCCCAAATATCTATGTCGTTCGTAATTACAATAACTTTCAACAAAAACATCACATTTTTCTACATTTCAGTATTTTCATGATTCCAATTCTTCTTGTTCTTCTTTTAACACAAACTCGCACATTTAAACTAACAAAATGTGATTTTTATTTATCCCCACTTTGAATCAAAGTGGACTTTTGAATTTCTGGATAATCACTCTTTCCTCATTCCTCCTTTGAGAGACTTACTGTAATACAACACTGGCACTTCAGCTCTGACTGGTGGAACAAGTATTGAGGCCCTGTACTTAAGTAAAAGTACTAATTCCACACTGTAAAAATCCTTAAATACAAGTAAAAGTCCTGCATTCAAAACTTTATTCAAGTAAGAGTAATCAAGCATTATCAGCAGTTTCCTTAAAGTACTTAAAGTAAAAGTATTTACTGTGCAGTATAATGTTTCATGTCTGTTTTTTTCTGTTGTGTTTAGTTGTGCTCATTTTAACTTTGTATACCGCTGGACAGTTTAACCTACAGCAACGCATCTTTAAGATCAATATATGTTCGTGGCGCGGCTGTCCTGTGAGAGCCCTGTATCTCTGAAAAGTCAACACCTCACGGTGTCAGAGAAAAAGCCCTGTCTTCAGTTTTGTGACGATGCATTTTCCAGATGATCCAGGAGGATTTTTAAAGAGTATCACAAACATTCAACATCAACACATGTGGAGATGCATGGTGTACAGTAGCGTAAAATAAGTACAGTACACTGTCAGCTGTTACATACTTTTATTGAATTCAAGACATTTAAATGTGATCATATGTTTTAATGATTACATGAATTTAATACAATTTGTATGGTGGTTAATTCTGAACCATGTAATAGGCTCATTCGAGATGAACTGTGCTTCGCCTGGAAAGTAGACGAGAGCAGGCAGCCGCAGCAGGAGGCGGTGACAAATAGCCGTGATCAAGTCGGACAGTTTCCTGGCAGTTTCCAGCAGCCCTCAGTCCGTACAGGAAGTCACAGAAACACTTACATCCTGTCCGATATGATGTCAATTTATTAAAATATTCTCACACTTACAAGTTTGTTCTCAGTCTCCATCAGTCACACAACATGTATTCTGTTAAGAGAATAAACCTTCAAATCGGACAAATAAAATTCAAATATCTTAACATCCATCAAAAACACTCACACTAGGTTACATCTGCTGGTACTCACACACAACATAACACAGAGACAATCTACACACTGGCTTTGTTGGTAGTGGAAAGGTGAATGGGAGGGAAAAACTTCTGGCAGCTGAAGGTTTAAAAACCCTCTGTCTCGCAGTGAGCCAATCCAGTGTCTTCCTTCTTGTGCCAGCCCAATCAGCACTCACCACCTGCTTTGCAGCAACCAATCCAAGCAAATCTCCCACACATACACACACTCTGCAGGAGGAGAGAGAACACCTTAGAGGTAACTGCAGGTCAACACAAGGGCAACAACCCAACAAATAATGACCTGGGTCATAACACCTCCCCACCTGCAAAAAATCGAACATTTACCATTAGGAATAAATGTTTGATTCACGACCTAGACAGAGCATCAGCCATAATATTATCAAGACCCTTTTTATAACGAATAACAATGTTGAAATCCTGCAGCAACAAGGACCAGCGCATGAGGCGTTGGTTGCGATTCTGCATCTGAGTTAGGAACACGAGAGGGTTGTGATCAGAAAAGACTATGGTTGGCACAGAGCTGGACCCAAGATATACATCAAAATTGCACTGAGACCTGCCATCTTCAGAAGTCCTCTGATGACTCTGCCATAGTTGGATGTATCAGCAAGGGTGATGAGGATGAGTACAGGGCTGCTGTGGATAACTTTGTCACATGGTGTGAGCAGAACCATCTGCAGCTCAACGTGGCAACGACAAAGGAACTGACCACCAAATGCACCACTGAGCGCCACAGGAAATCATTCCTGCCTGTGGCCATCAAACTGTACAACTCCTCCCTCTGAGTTGCCCTTGGACTGTTTCACCACTGTCAATAACTCATATTTACATATTTATTTCTCAATAATCTGTGCAATAAGTGACTACATTGTTCAGTCTGTATCTAAGGTTCCTGTATATATTTGTAAATTATGTTGTTGGGTCACTACATATATATTTTGTAAATTATCTTCTTATATTTTCTTATATTTTTACTTCTTTTTGCACTATATCTTCTTTCTACACTTGTTTGCACTATATTTCTCTCTTTCTACACCTGTAAGGAACGCCTGTAACACAGCAATTTCCCCTTGGGGATCAATAAAGTATTTCTGATTCTGATTCTGAAAATGTTCCAGTTTAAACGGCTGTGTGAAGTTTGGGGCGGAGAGCACAGGGGTGCTGAAGAGGACAGCTTTGGCAGCCTCGAATGCCAACTGACAGTTCTCTGACCACATGAAGGGACTTGCAGTTGCAGTTTACATCCATGCCTGTGAAAACAAGGAGGCTTCAGTATCCGACCAAACGTAACCTCTGCTGTTCCTAAGTTATATCATCACTTCATCGTTATATCCTGTTAGATATTTGTGTGAAATTCTGTCATAATTTACAGAGTTTTGCTCAAAACAGCTTTTGTAAGGTCACAGTGACCTTACAAAACAGCAACAAATTCTGATTAGATCAGTCTTGACTCCAAGTGGACGTTTGTGCCAAATTTGAAGGAACTGCCTCAAGGCATTCTTGAGATATCGTGATCACAAAATTAGATGGATGAGGTCATAATGACCTTGACTTTTGACCACCAAATTCTAATCAGTTCATCCTTGACAAAAAGTGGACGTTAGTGTCAAATTTGAAGAGGTTCCCTGAAGCGTTCTTGAGGTATCGCATTCATTAGAATGAGACAGAAAGGTCACGCGATGTTGACCTTTGACCACCAAAAACAAATCAGTTCATTGTTTAGTCCAAATGGATGTCTGTGCCAAATTTGAGGTTTCCTTAAGGTGTTCTTGAGATGTTGCATTCACAAAATGAGACAAAAGAGGTCACAGTGACCTTGACCTTTGACCACCAAAATAAATCAGTTCATCATTTAGTCCAAGTGGATGTTTGTGCCAAATTTAAAGATATTCCCTCAAGGCATTATTGAGATAACACTTTCAAAAATGAGACAAACAAAGTCACACTGACTTTGACTTTGACTACCAAAAACAAATCATTCCATCGCTTAGTCGAAGTGGATGTTTGTGCCAAATTTAAAGATATTACCTTAAGGTTTCTGAGATAATGCATTCATGAGAATGCCCAAAAACATAATGCCCCCAGCCTCTGCTATTGCCAGCATGGAGGCATAAAAATATTGACACATTCTATGAACGATGCCCAGTATGAGTGCTTCCCATATCTTTGGTCTTCTCATCTGCACATGGTGGGAAGAAAATACTCATCAAAGAATATGTCCAGCTTAGTTTTCACAGACTCCAATTTCTTGGCATCAAAATGGATCCGCTCCAGGTGGTAGTCAATGGTGCAATAGACAAAAAAATCACACCAGATCATTTCTGTGATGCTGATCTGTCCCATTACCTGGTGGTAATATTGATGGTTGTGTTTAAGGGCAAAAGTAGCATCTGGTCCTGCAGGAGGATAACGGCACTCAACCAAACTGTCCGCATCTGGAAGACCCTGAATGAGCCCTGCGCCATAAACCACCTTACTATCAGGCGAGGCTCCTAAATGAGTGGCATGAGGATTTAAGATGAAGCCACATGGTAATGTGTGATTACCTGCTCATATTATGCCGCTGCAATAGGCTCTATCTCTACTCCCCTTTTCATTGCCTGTGTCTGCACAGCCCTCTTCTGTCTTTGCATACTGGCTGCTACGCTGTCAAAGTCTGCACTCCTTGAATGATCCTTTTGAAAACAGATGAAGTTCGGACACAGTGCCAGGTCTTGTTTGTGCTCTGTTCCCTTGTTTCCATCTCCAGTGACACTGCATCAGAGAGGGTGACAGTCATGCCACAGTAGTAGTTGCATCGTTTTCATTTAGAGCAGTGGCATGATTATGTTTCTGTGGTGGAAGAGGAAACAGTGGCTGATGGTCAGTGGTAGTGGTGGTCAGTGGGGCGAGGACCTGGTAAGGCAACACTGATCCACAGAGCATGTTTCCGAACTCTGTTGCAACCTTGTCCACAGGATGTCTGTGTGAAGCTAGCAGTAGATGCTACATTTGACAGTTGCTTCCAATATAAGAAAGGTTTGATTTTAAAGGTCATGAGAAAAACTGATTGCTTGGTCGGGGACTGTAACAGGGCAATGGAGGTTGGGTGTGATACCATCATCTTCATCCTCTATGGGAGTGGATTTGCTGCGGGTGGCCTTAATATTGAGACTTGTATTGTATTCAATGGTTTTAGGGTGAGGCCTGTTCTCCATGGAGGGACATGCCATGTTTGTCATAGCGAGGCTTTACTAACTGTAGGGACAGATTTGCAGTCCAAAATGTGCAAATTTGTACAGAAGTCCAACTTGATGATTGCAGTGCCCATGGCCAACTTTGCGATCACCTTCACATTGAAACTCCATCTAAAGTGAGAGAACATAAGCAGAGTAAACAAGCTATGAAATGTTTATTTCAATAGGACACATCCTTAAACTTCAGAATTATGTTTATAGAAATAAGGTTTTAAGATAGAAAGGGAAGGGACAGTCCAACTTTACTTCCATTTACTACATAGTGTGCCTTGTGGCAATACAAAACAGAAATACACGCAACTTTTAAAATAGACAGTCACTTTAATGCTGAGTCTATCAATTAAGATTTTTCCCCTGAAACTAGTAAATACATCTACAAGTGTAAGTTCCTTATATGATGTATCGAAACAGATAAAAAAAAAGAGAAATAAAGTGAACTAGTTAACTAGGTTTAAACTTTGTATGTTTACTTTTGTAGGATCATGGTTGTAGGTTCATTAATTAATTCATTGCTGATCAATTAACTGTGCAGAAATCACTGTGTAATGTATCATATACGTTAAACAAGATGCATCCAGCACTAGTCTTGCTCAGGATAATGGTGCTTGTGTATGTTGTCCAGCAGGGAAAGGGGATATAATGCTTTGAAAGCAAATTAGTTCACATTGAACAGGATAAAATTCTGTTTGAACACTTGTGTCTACCAAACTTAGTCAAATAACTGTATAATATGAGGGGTGTCATTTTTTTTCCCAATGAGTGAAACAATGTGGCCCTAACAACACAGCCTGCCCGACAAGTGATGACTGAAAAACTGTCACAAATATAACACCTAACGTCTGTTAGCACAACATGTAACCTCGATGAAATACAGCAATTAGTATTTAATAACAAGAATTTTGAGCAATATAGCAGTAGTTTACTACAACCTTAAACATTTAAATGAAGCTCATTAATGAATAACATTAGCCGTTTGAGCTGCAAACATTACGTTGACGTTTGCTAATTAGCTAGCACATCAACACACAACCTATAGCTGACAAAATCCTTAACTTACCTGCAATAGCAGTGATGTACCCCTCATCCAGCTGATGTATCCCTTCAGCAAAACTGCCCTTGGTATCTGACGTCCCTCCTCGGACCATTTTTCATTGTTCATGGTAAAATGCGGTAATAGCTCAAGGTTTGTGGTCCAAGTCATTGTTGTTTGGACGTACTTTCAAATTCAAAATCGCATCCACATGAAACATATATACAGTTGCAAGAAAAAGAATGTGAACCCTTTGGGATTACTTGGATTTCTGCATAAATTGGACATAAAATGTGTTCTGAGCTTCATCTAAGTCACAACAATAGACAAACACAGTCTGCTTAAACTAATACCGTAGGAAAAAATTACATGTTTTCATGTTTTTATTGAACACAACATGTAAACATTCACAGTGCAGGGTGGAAAAAGTATGTAAACCCCTAGCCTAATGACTTCTCCAAGAGCTAATTGGAGCCGGGAGTCAGCCAACCTGGAGTCCAATCAATGTGATGAGACTGGTGTTGGTTAAAGCTGCCCTGCCCTATAAAAAACACACACCAGTTTTGAGCTCAAGAAGCATTGCCTGATGTGAACCATGCCTCGCACAAAAGAGCTCTCAGAAGAGCTATCATAAAGAATTGTTGACTTTGTATGAAGCTGAAAAGGGTTACAAAAGTATCTCTAAAAGCCTCGATGTTCATGTGTCCACGGTAAGACAGACTGTCTACAAATGGAGAAAGTTCAGCACTGTCGCTACTCTCCCTAGGCGTGGTCGTCCTGTGAAGATGACCGCAAGAGACACAGCGCAGAACGCTCAATGAGGTGAAGAAGAATCAACTCAATGCTATGTGTGGAGAAAAAAAGGCACAGCACACCAACATCAAAACTCATCCCAACTGTGAAATATGGTGAAGGGGCATCATGGTTTGGGGCTGCTTTGCTGCCTCAGGGCCTGGACGGATTGCTGTCATCGACGGAAAAATGAATTCCCAATTGTATCAAGACATTTTGCAGGAAAACTTAAGACCATCTGTCTGCCAACTGAAGCTCAACAGAGGACGGGTGATGCAACAGGACAACGACCCAAAGCATAGAAGTAAATCAACATCAGAATGGCTTCAACAGAAGAAAATACGCGAGCTGGAGTGGCCCAGTCAGAGTCCTGACCTCAGCCCGATTGAGATGCTGTGGTATGACGTCAAGAGAGCGATTCATACCAGACATCCCAAGATTATTGCTGAACTGAATCAGTTTTGTAAAGAGGAATGGTCCAAAGTTCCTCCTGACCGTTGTGCAGGTCTGATCTGCAACTACAGGAAATGTTTGGTTGAGGTTATTACTGCCAAAGGAGGGTCAACCAGTTATCAAATCCAAAGGTTCACATACTTTTTCCACCCTGCACTGTGAATGTTTACATGTTGTGTTCAATAAAAACATGAAAACATATCATTTATTGTGCGGTATTAGTTTAAGCAGACTGTGTTTGTCTACTGCTGTGACTTAGATGAAGATCAGAACACATTTTATGACCAGTTTATGCAGAAATCCAAGTAATCCCAAAAGGGTTCACATTCTTTTTCTTGCAACCGTATATGAAGTAACTGATAAAGCAGTGATTCTGTAGTTATGTTGCAGCTGCTCATTTATTCTGCATTTATTCATTTGGCATTCAACAGTACAATACTGACGTATATACACCTATATCGAATATTTGAATTGAGTAGTTGAAGTAATTAATCGGTTATTTTGCATTGCATTTGCATTTTGTTCATTTGGCAGTTGATAGTATACTACATTTGACGCATATACTCACATACTGATAAGACATACTGCACCATGGGGTCTGAAATTAAGGATTTGTCTCCAATAGCAATGCTTAGGGAAAAATAATCCACTTGTGGCAGAAAAAATAAAGAAACTGTCACAGAAGTGGAATGCGAGGACATGGGAAAGTCCGTCTCCATGGCCATCGGAGGGAACATTTGATATGGCACAGTGTGCAGAGATGATGGTTTTGGTCAAAAACTATACAGTTAAGGATAAAACTGCAAAATGTGCTAGCAAACGCGAGGCACACACAGAAATGCCTGTGTGTGAATTAAGGGTTATGGGAGACTACGTAATGAAATCTGGCCAAACGTCAGTCTGGGAAAAGCTGCAGAACAAGAACAGGAGGAAGATGGGTTATCTGAAGTGTATTTAAAGGCAATAAAGCAAGTGGATAAGTGGAATACATGATCAAGTTGTGAAACTCTTGCAAGAGGCTGAAATGACACAACAGGAGAGGTGTGGTGCGACGAATGGACAGGAAGGGGAAGGAAAAAAGGCTGGAGCAGTGGGAGGAGAAGAGGGTTCAGAGCCTTCTATTTTACAGGTGGATTACACTGAGCTGCCTTACCCTATACCAGCCAATGAACCAGACAGGAAGCATGGAAAGGAGAGGGTAATACCAAAAGCCTCCTCAATCCATTATGAAGCCTCACAGTGCCACCCCTCCTCTTGCTGCTATTTGGAAAATGAAACAGCGTCAGAAGGTGGAGCACTCCACTCCAATGAGACCAGGAGGATCAGAGAGGGGGTGGAAGATGGACAGGATTGGCTGTTGGAAGTAATATTTTGGAGGAACAAGGAAACTGAACTGTGCCATCTTATGTACCCCGCACGGGGTAATTGTTGATGCAACGTACTGTCAAATGACTGTGAAGCGAGAAGAAGAAATGGTGCATTGGCTTGAGAACTTGAGTGATACCTGTTGGGATCAGCCAGGATGTGATGGACTTTATCAAAGCCAATCTGCCTGATGCATCTCTCCCTGCATGTCCACCTCACTGCACACTCCAATTTTTTTAAGAATGGATCTGAATCACAGCCAGATATTTGGCTTAAAGAACAGCCTGGAAGTGTCCAAATGCGGTCTTGTGTTGGGGAGACAGGGTGCTGTAATGGTAATGGAGAGGGGCCCGTATCTGGACCAAGAGTTCAAAATCAAAGACAGTTTCCCACATGTAACATTGTTGGTGAATCCTGGTTATGAGCCAAAGCATCTAGGTCCTATGGTTTTAGAAGCTGAAGTAGCAAAATTCACATCAACTGATAACAAAGACATGTGGTTAAGTGAAGATGGATCTTTCATCAAGATATCTGTCTCTGCTACGGGCTGGGCGTGTCTTCAGTCTGTCAGGCTTCCATGCCAATCTGCATCTGATCTGTGCTCTGCATCCTTTAGTGTGCCATTCAGTGAGTCTAGTAGGCACCTCTTTGCATTCACCTCTACTGTCATCGACCACAGTCACAGAAATGCTGACATTTTTGGGGGTGACTGGATGCAGTGCAGAATGGATTGATGGACACACCACCATTGTTCAACCTTTGAGGGACACGGTAAAAGCAGTAGGTCCCAGAAATCTAAAAGCAAAACTGACCTGGACCCCTGAAGGTCACGTAGCGTTTGAAACAATAAAAACTTTGTTGCAACAGGCACCAGCAGTGGCACTTCCTGACTGTGAGAAACCCTTTCAATTGTTTGTGTCGTGCCGACAAAACCATGCCTGTGGAATGTTAGCTCAGAAGGCAGGTGTGGGTTCACATGCGCAGCCTATAGCATATTACTCTGGCATTGACACCAGTGGAGCTTGGACTGCCAGTTTGTTATTGCCATTTTGCTGCAGCGCACCTGATGTATGAGAAAGCACCAGCATGAACCATGGGTTATCCCGTGGAGATCTTGTCTCACTCCAAGTTGGAAAATTTGATTGAAAGAGGCAAATCTGTGTTAACTGCACAGCGCCTCACTGACTATCACAGACTTTGTGAATATCCAGATGTGACATTGCCACATGATTGTGTGGCTGAAGCAGAAAGGTATGCTAAACTGCACTCTGATTTGAGTGCTAATGCCTTGGAAGCTGCCGACATGACGTTGTTCGTGAACGGCTCCTGTTATAGAAGCCCCTTTTACACTGCCAGATTTTCCGCGAATGTTGGGCCGTTTTGCCGGCAAGCTGCGAGCGTTTACACACACAGAGCCAGATTGGCGAGTTGATCCGAGGTGCCCAATTTTCCATCTCGTAGGGTAGTCATATTGGCGGAACGGTTTTGGTCTAAACAGAGCGAGGCGGCTTTCCGCCTCGGGAGGGTCTGTTGATTACTTGTGGGAGGGGCTGTTGATGACGCCGCACGTTCGACCCACTGGCGTGGACTTCAAACCAGGAAACAGCTGAAAGCAGGAATGAGTATCTAGCATCACTAAGGAGACGCAAAGCAGAAGATGAGCAACTGGGGAGATAAAGAATTGTGCGCCCTCCTTGACCTCGCTAACGAGGAGGCCATTAACCGTCAGATGACAGGAACCGTGAAGGACGGGCTGATGTGCGAGAGAATCGCTGAAGGACTGACCAGCCGCGGCTTCCCTTAGAGCAAGGCGCAAGATGTCACTGTTTACGTCACATGCCGAGCTACATGTTTTGTTACTTGCTCACGCCCCCCATTGCCCCGAAAAAGGCGCATTCTGTATAAACAAAAGTAGGCAGGCGGCATTTTGCTGCACTCATTTTGCTGTTTTTATACTGCCAATGCTGAAAGAAGAGGGATTGGGCTTTCCTGCAAATTTGCACAATTCCTGTGTAAAAAGGGCTAGAGATGGAGATGCTCTGAAAGCAGGGTTTGCTGTAGTGGAGGAAAAAAGATGGAAGGATGGAGATAGTGGGTGGACAGGAGTGTCCCCAGCCATGCTCAGCACAGTTAGCTGAGTTGAAAAGTTGAAAACTTCAGAATTACAACAGCATGTGGATGGAGTGTTGAGTCGGTGTCAAACATGCCTCAATTGTAACATGCGGAGAGGAGTGATACCCCCTGCAGGACACCTTCCAATTCCAGAAAGCTCATTCATGCATTGGACTATGGATTGTGTAGATATGGTAAGACCAGTGCAAGGGAAAAGGTACATGCTAGCGGTAAGTGATCGATTCAGCAGGTGGGTGGAAGTCAACACCTGCTAAGCATAAAAATGCTGAGACAGTGGCTAAATGTTTGTGCAGAGAAGTAATCCCTAGGTTTGGCATTCCTGTAAAAATAAGTTCAGATAACGGAAAAGTGTTTGTTGACAAAACAGTGAGATGCATGCTACAAAAACTAGGAATCAAACAATTACTTGGGGCAGTGTACAGTCCAACTTCACAGACTGATGTTGAGAGATGTTAACAGAACTCTTAAAAATAAACTGTTAAAAATCTGTATGAGCACAGGGCTGAACTGGGTAGATGCTTTACCACTCGCCCTTATGGCATGCAGAGCAAGTGCTCACAGGACTTTGGGACTAACTCCACATGAAGCTCTAACTGGCAGGCTAATGCCATCACCAGCTTATAGGGCTGTTAAGGGTCCCTCACTAGATCTACTAACAAGTGACATGAGACCCTGTGTTAAACTATGTCGAACAAATGACCTGTGTTGCTTCTTTCCAGGCTAGAAAGATCTGCTAAAAGTGTTAAATGATTAAAGTGTGATTAAAATTCTGTTGTCGTAATTGATGACATAATAAAAATATTTCTGCCTATCCCTGAACCTATCGCAGGGGGGTTGGATGGATGAGCTGCTGGACATGGACTCTGCTGGCAGTGGTAGGGTTTCTACTTTGCACAGTAGCATTCAGAGGGCATCTTCCCCATCTCTCTCACACAAAGAGACAATGGGAGGAGGAGCTAGGGATGTCGATGTCGATTCTGTCTGGCAGCGGGCAGTAGAACATGTACACTCATCATCGGTGTGTGTCAGGCATGGGTTAATTCAATTTAAGGTTCTCCATAGGCTGCATCTGTCCAGGAGTAGGTTGGCCAAAATCTACCCGGGGTCAGACCCAACTTGTCCCAGGTGCAACTCAGAGCCTGCTCATCTTAGTCATATGTTTTGGGGATGTCCCAGATTGGTTACGTTTTGGACAGATGTATTTAGAACTCATCCCTTTAGTGCCAAATGAGAAGCAGATATCTGCTAACAAGGCAAAGGCCATAGCTTTTCACACATTACTGGCTAGACGATTGATTCTCCTTAAATGGAAGAAGGAAACACCACCAGGTGATGGCTCATCTCAGACTTGAACACCTTAAATACACCATCCGAGGCTTCTCGGGTAAGTTCTATAAAGTCTGGCGACCATTTTTATTCTATTTTGAAAATATATTTTCCTCTGCGAGTGTGGATAATTTCCACTCTTAATTATTTTATTCATCTCTATGGTGTAATTATTAATAAATACATTTTTTAATTATCCTTTCTTTTAATTTTTATATATAGTTTTTTTATTGTATTTTAATCTTCCATTTAATTTTTTTTTTTTTTTTAATCCCCTACCCTTGGCGAGCATGATAGCTATGAATGTGAATGTGTATGTTGGAATGTACGTGTTTATGTCCTATGTTGAATGTTTTTTGAGCATTTGTTGCTTGTTTGTTGCTTAAATTGAAAAATCCAATAAAAACATTTGATTATTAAAATTTATGACATAATTGATGACTGTGTGAAGCATTTTTTTTATGTGTTTATGACTGGCTTGGTGTGAGGATGTCTGCCCGACGGCCTGAAAAAGGTCCAGGAACAGGTCTTTGCTCTGAGTATTTTCATTTTTTTCTAAGTCTTGTTGTGTTTAGTGGAAGTGACAGAAGGGATATGTGTTTGTTTTAAGGCAGGAAGAGTGTGCTGTGCCATGGTTGGAATAGTGTGTGATGCTTGATTCCACTACTGAGTGTTACCTCATTAGGAAACAACGTCTCTACTGAAGTTATGAGACAGGGGGACGAATAAGACGATATAAGATGCGCAGTCAGAAACTCCCCCCGCGCTTCTCTCTTCAGCTCTGCTTCTGCTCTGTTCTCTGCTCCCTCCTCCTCTCCAGACCATCTAACTATATTCCTCAAACCTGCAGCAGGTGAGATGTACTTTGTTCGACTACTGTTCCAATTACTGAAACATCATTGAATACCTATTATGTGTACCACTGAACTGTATGGATTGGTCTGCCATTATTGTTTGCCACCACAAAGGATTCTGTGCATGTACACATTCTGTGCAATATTTCCACATTTTTGTATATATATTGTAAATATTCTTGTTTAAAATTTTTTGTACAGCTCAATCTCGATAGTGCCTTAATTTTTATATATTTTTTGTATATTTTTAAGATACAAATTTTCTATTTTTAATCTTTATTTAATTTTTTATAATACATTGTCCACTCTTAACTTTCTGTCTGTGCTTTGAGCTGCTGTAACATGTGAATTTCCCCAGTGTGGGATCAATAAAGTTTATCTTATCTTATCTTATTTGAGTACTACTTCTTCATTAGGTTGTCATGGAATAGCAATTAGAGTTATATGCACTTTTTTGCATGCCCTTCAAATTAAAATAAGACTATAGGAATCTCACACCTGAGAAATTAAAACCTTTCAGCAGCTCAGTAGTCAGACGAGATGATTTAGTGATAAATAGGAATGAAAATGTGACAAAAATACAGATTAGATGATATGAAAATAAAAAATAACTGTTAAAAGTTAAACTGAAAAGGATCAAGACCTTCATTTATGACACCTGCATTGTATGTAATTGTTTTTAATGACTGTCTGCAGCTGTTATTGTATTTTTACAATGTTATTGTACTTTTCAATTTGAAGGGCAAAATGTGTTTATAGGACATCCTCATTAAAAAATGCAATACTCAAACAACACTCAACAATAAGCTGAGCCAGCCGTGTGTCCTCTGTGTGTTTTATTTTGAAATGTTTCACAGATTACCAAATGAGTTTCACAGGTAGCCATCAGTAATTAATAACCAAATACAAGTCCTATAACGTCCGAACACTATGTCATATTAAGAAAAACCTCCAAAACAATTCAGCTCCAGAGACATCTACACCTCACAGTGATGAATCAACGACACGCGGATCAGACTGCCATCACGTGTACAGGTCATACTTCCCTAAAAGTTAAATTAACTTACCTTAATGTTCCTTCCGACGTCTTACATCCATACCTGTGCCGGCTGGCTCATGAAGTAATCCGGTCTGCACCTTCCCTTTGCTCTCATGATGCCTCCCTGCGCGTCACATCTCTCACCTGTCAATCAACTGCACCTTTACCTGAGGACTCTCCTACCGTAATGTCTGGATGCAGCGCGCAGCCCAAGATTTGTAGTAGTCGCTCTGCGTCACGTTGTGGTCGTTTTGCTTCAGATTTTGGTGATTCTGCGTCACTTTGTAGGCTAGTTGATCTTCTTCATCTTGTGGTCGTTTGACATTTTCACAAATAAATGCTAACGCTGTGCATTTTTATTCAAAATCAATATAAAACTGTGAGTCAGAGTGAAAAAGACACAGAGGATTTTTAATTACAGTATCAGACTAGAAATCTAAAGTTAATCTTGAAGGTGGGGCTGAACGAAAGGCCACCAGGTCTCTCTTTTTTCATGTGAGCACTTTGATATGTTAGTGGTCTAGTGTGTAGAATTTAGTGGCATCTAGTGGTAAGGTTGCAGAACTGGAGCTTCCCCCATGTGCCAAGTGTTGTGGACAATCGGCCCTCTCTAGAGCCAGTGATTTGTCCTTTCTGGTGTACTGTAGAGAAAACTGGCAAACTGTGGGAGAGGACCCGCTCCTTATGTAGATATAAATGGCTCATTTTAAGGTACAAAAAGCAGAATTATTTATTTATTTTTAGATGATTATAAACTAATGAAAATGTCCTTGTTTTCTTTCTGTGTGTGAGGGCTTATGTGCTTTGCTTTGTGCTTTAGTGTGTTTGTTGTTTGTGGCTATGTTTATGTTGCACTTTTGTATAGTACGTTCTCAATGTGTTTGGCTATATGGTTATGTCATTGTTTTATTGGTAGTGCTCATGCCTTGTTGTTTTTGCTTATGTGCCTTGTTATGTGCTTTTGTCTATGGTTATATGCTTGCTCTGTGATTATGTGCTTCTGCACTTTTGTTTGTTATTTTAATGTCTTTTTCTCATGTACCATCAACCTGCCAGGGACTGCAGATGAAAATTAACCTGCATGGCTAAATCCGGCACATTTACGTGACTTACGTGATCATGTTAATTAATGTGCACTGTCCCTTTTTAAATAAAATAAACATAGCCATGAATATAATGTACCATTTCTGCCAAAAGATGCCCTTAAATCCTACACACTGGACCTTTAATATGTGCCGAACATGTCTTGTTATCAGATCTCTTTCTCTGGATCTCTTTCTTCTAGCATAGGCCAAGCTGTTATTCAGACAATATCCAAAAACAGTCGCTCAATAACTTCAATAATCACCCTCAGAATACAGCCCAGTCACCAGAAGACAATGTTGGCATTGTACATTTCTGCACCATGTGGAAATCTTAAGTGCTATATCACAGGCAACTGGACTTGCTTGAGTTTCTTGAAGACGTTTTGCCTCTTGGATGAGAAGTGATTCGTGTTCAGGTCTGGAACCGAAGAAGCCTCTTGGATGAGAGGCGAAACACCTTCCAAAAACTCAAGCAAGTCCAGTTGCCTGTGATATAGCACTTAAGATTACCATGACCTGGATGACTGAGAATCTTCACCAACAAAACACGGACATGCTACATTCGTACGTTTCTAAGGTGACATAGTTTATGAGTTGACTTTATCATAGGGAGGTGGAGAGGATGTTACCTTGGTGAGAGACACCTGCCAAGCTGCAGACCACTGTTTGAGACCAACAAACGGTTGTTTTTAGTGAGACATTGCTGTGTTTCCAGCTGGGATTGTGACACCAAAATGGAGTATATTAAGCCAAAACATGATCTTTTCCTGGCCATAACCATGTGTTTTTTGTGCCTAATCATAACGCTACATAATAAAGTACAAATGTAAAATATCTGTTGTTTGCAGGAATGTCAAATGCCAGGGTTTATTGTCGCAAATGGATACCATGATATTTAATAATTCAATTCATGTCCAATTCAATTCACAATTTTGTTTACAAAAACAGATTAAAACAATACATGTTCAATTCGTACGAAATAATGGAGATATACAGTAACATTTATAATATAATTGCCCTTTAATGAACACAGAAATATCTGTTGTTGTGGGAGGAAACATAAGGTAATAAATCAAAGCTCAGGCATCAAACGATATAACTGATGTATCTCGTACATGACAACAAGCCAGGTAAACAGCAGCAGTCACTTCCTGAGCACAGCGTTTTTTGGAGAGGACCGAAATAGACGCTTCATGTTTTATTTAGCAGACAGCAGACAGACTGCCAAACCTGAGCTGACAGTTAAATGCACTGCACGTAATTAAAGAGGGGGAGGGAAAAAAACTCTTCAGCAGCTGCCAAATGACTGAAGCTCTTGAGTGTGGAGGCAATTTGGAGATAAACTGCAATTATGCCAAAAAAAAAGAGATCTGGATTGTAGTGCATGTTTTTAATGTACTTTCCTTTTTCAACAGAAGTACATAATGTGTTGATTTAATTCTGATCCCAGATTTCATTCAGCCTCATCTGGGTTAAAGTAAACTCTGGAACTGCTGCTGTGCTGCAGTCGAGATCGTTGTGTCCTTTTGGGTTTTATTTTTCGATATCCTCCCCTTGCAGTGGAAAGGCATCACATCTCTGAAAAACAATAATTAAAGTGCACCTAAAAGCAGACAGTCTTGGCAGGTTGACTTGATGACCACATCTTTTGTTTAACTAATGATGATTTCCAGAAAATGTGATGCAGCTCGTTTGAGAACTCATACACAGACTCCTGGTGACACTGATGAAGGTGAACGATGATGTGTCATCAGCAAAATTAATGTAACGGTGATTCAGCTCTGTAAAGTTGTGCATGTTGGAGGCAGTGTGCAAGTGTTCATGAACACTCCGGTCTCACTCTGAAGTCGTTGAAATCCGACGCTCGGGCAGTGACTCGCAGCATCAGACATTGACGAAAAAAAGCCACCCTTGAAACGAGGCTGGTCGAAATGATAGTTTAATGGCGCTCGGTGGTGTCTGGGGTAAACGCGGCAGGACAAGAACGAAAGTTAAGGCTGTGAAAGTCCAAGTAGGGCAGGGTAGAGGGGGTGACGGATGGTTCTAACCAACCCTGACTTTTACCCGGGAGAGAGGTGTTTGTGTCCTGTAAGATTATAAAGCCAAATCCTGTTCTTTTTTCTTAAACCTAACCACGTGTGTTAGTTGTCGGAGGAAAAAAAACGCCAAGTCATGTCGTCGTACTGACATGGTGCGTTTATTTTGAAAGAGACTGTATGTAAACGGTAAATTTCCTGTTGAAACGGAAGTATACCTTGAAAGAAGACAGTGCATGTAACAGGCAGAACTTGACACGACGTCCTAGAACAGCAACAACTAACACACCCACCTTTCACGTCGTATCTAGGCGTGGAAGGTCCATAACCAAACATCGATGTGTTGTCATGAAACAAAGTGATTATCACAAATTTAAAAGAGTATTCCACTACGTTAGTATTGCACGGCTACAACATCGTCAAACTCACAATGGAAGGTTTAGAAAAAAATCAAGCAGCAATACCAGAGATATCGTGTTTTGTATTCCATGTATCTTCCTTTTGAAACCTGACGACTACATTACCCATGATGCAGCTTGACCGCTCACAGTTTGTGCTATGCCAGTAGCAGCTAATCAGTCCCTTCAGGATGTTGCCATGTTACGATCGCAACAATTAATCCAGCCACTGTTTAAAATGGGTGAAATCTCATTTCATTGTAGAGCTGCACGCAGCGTAGAGATTTGCTCACCCTCCTCTGTTTATCATGAGACCACTGCTGTATTAGCGTGCGCTCCGTGCCTGGGACAACATCACTCATATGCAACGACAGAGCTAACTGTTAGCAACACACGGCTGTCGTTAGCTGATTGTTACAGTTAACGACAGAGTCAGTGTTAGCTCGTGCAAACATGAGATATTTTTGCAATTTTCACTTCTCCCCTGCCATTTTATCGCCATTGTTTTAAAAAGGCCTAGAAATATTGTAACATAGATCACATTTTTTAAAGAAAGCTGCCGTAACCTTAAGTATTTCTGGCCGCAACAATCCCAAAGACAGTTCACGAAACCCTGGAGGCACTGGCTAACGGCGCAGGTGACATCATGTGAGGCGAAACTTAACTTGAGCCACAAAAGGCCTTTCTAGCTTTGTCTCATAGGTTGCAGTCGATCTATAAACATGTAGCATTGGTTAACGTGTAATATATATATTGAGCTCCCCTTCAATGCACAGAGAAGTCAACATGCTGATTACACGATTACCACTAATCAACTTGCTTTGATCTCATTTACAACATAAGCCATTCGTCCGTTGATTTCAAGCTCCTCCTCCTTGTATGCAAAGCCCTAAAGGGCTAGGACCAAGCTACGTTGCTAACTCCCTTGTTAACTGTTTGACTATAAGAACACTGCGATCATCTGCTGGTAGGTTATTGAAGGTTCCCAGTAACAGCCCAAAGAAAATCAGGGATGTGGCCTTTGTCGATGACGCCCCAAAGCTATGGAGCATACTACCTTTAGATATCAGGGAAGCCAGCTCACTAAATATATTTAAAAGGAAGCTAAAAATATACTGGCTTGCTGGCTTGTTTTATGTTCATCCTATTTCCATGTAAAGCACTCTTGTATGAAAGGTGCTATAGAGCTAAAGTTTATTATTATTACTATTATTTTAATGCAGGAGTTCCTAATCGATGGTCACAAGATAAATCGTAATCATGGCGAGACAACGAACAGCTGTAGAAACCCATATGTTCCTGTATTCACCTCTCAGACTTTGCCCCATTTCTTGTCTTTCCTTCTGTGATTTCATGGATCATATTAGCTTATAGGCTAGAGATAACTCTGCCTCAGTTAATCTCCTTGTGATGTCAAGTGTGTGCTTTGTTCTGGCTTCACTATAAAACTATAGGAACTCTAATCAGATCATTCCTAAACCCACTACTGCTCATTTGTTATTCCAGCACTCAGTGTGATAAGAGGATTGAGTTAGCCTTCTCTCTCATTAAATGCTGCAGAGCACACCCATGAATCACAGGCAGCAGGGAGCCGTCACCTCGTCTGACCTGCTGCAGCCGTGAGGGGAAGGTGTGCTGTGGTAACACGGCGGACCTCCCTTGACTTCAACCTTGCCAAGCCTCCCCCCTGAGGTGACGACTGTGAGGACTGGAAATAGGATGGGCAGGTCGCTGTGATTAGCTGCCAACTGCCAGTGCAGTGTGGAGGGTGACCTGGGCAGTGGCGCTGCCAAGCGGTGGCCACGGGGGGCCGCAGCCACCCTAAAAACAATCACTGCCCACCACACTCACGAAAATAACTGAAAATAGTTGGAGGCCCCGTGTGGCTTGTTCCCAGTAAATGTTTTGTCCCTCATAATCAATGTACTCCTTCAAATTAAAGCTGTATATTTGTCTTTTTAAGGTAAACAACAAATCTACAATACAAAAAAAGATAATTTGCCTCACACACATAAATACAGATACATATCACATGATTGTGGAACTTGTACCAGTATGATTCTTTGCACATCAGATAATAAGTAACATTAACTGTAAAACAGAAACCAAAGTACACCAGTATGCAGTCCCCTAACTCTCATATTGACATATATATTAACCAGCGTGTACACTTCAACAGCATACAAAACGAGTTATGGTTTTCAGTTTTGGTGTGCCACTCCAAGATTATCTGGCCACCCCTATGAAAAGTTTCTGGGGCCGTCAATGAACCTGAGTCACCGCAGTGATCAAAGATACAAGTCGAGATATGGAGGGCAGAGAAATGTGCAAGTATGGCTGCCTCTAATGAATATTTTAATTATGAATATAATTTTATTATAATTTTGGTTATCAGATTAGTTCCAAAAGCCCAGTGTGATGTCTCCAAATGTCTTTTTTTGTCCAACCAGTTGCCCCAAAAGATATTCAGTATATGGAAAAAGAAAAACAGCAAAATCTCCACATTTGAAAAGCTGGATTTTTTATTTATTTAATTTTATTTTTTATTTATTTTATTCTTTAGTCCATTTCATTTTATTTTGTTTATTTTATTTTACTTTATTTTGTTTATTTTTTATTATTTTATTTTGGGGGGTTTTGGGGGCAGTCTTGCTTGTTTTTTTTGGGGGGTTTTTTGGAGCAATTAACTTGATTTTTACAATATTTGCCAATCAATTTTCTGTCCTTCATATAACTAATCTCACTCGGATGTAAAGTTTCACATCTACCAATAAAGTTTTTTATTGTTTTTTATGATAGAACTTTGTGAATGAGTCAGAATTTTACAAACATCTCTCTGTTCAGCTTTGGAAACCAATATTAAATGTATTCAAATTTATTTAACTTTTACTGAGGATGAACTGAAGTGCGGTGCATCAATGACATTTCCTCCTTCTCAGTACTGCAGTGAAAGCATCGCCCACCAGCTTGTGTCAGCCCTGTGAGTAATACAGAGTAATCAGAAATATAATATTGAGAATGTATGATAATACCTTTATAATAAGTACAGCAATAACCTGCACAATCATAGCTGTTTTGACACAAGGGACAGTTGTTTCTCTTATTTCACAGGACTGGAATCTGCTTTAACATCACGACATCCTAAAAAAATATAAATGCAACCCTGCAAATCTGCTTACTGGGAGAAAATAATATTAGTGTAGGAAAAAAAAACACAAATTAGCACCTTTATCTTCAGTAAGAAACTAAAGCACTTTCATTTCATTTTTATTTATTCCGCTCATGTTATTGCACAACAATCAGATTCACAATCAAAACAACCTGCCAATTTTCTGAAAACATAACAAATAACCAAGAGAAACAGATGGTCTGTCAAACCAGGAGAAACAAGAATAAGGATCCCACAGACATGAGTAGTGGGCAGCAGGGGGCGCCAGACGACAGCATTTAAATACACCATAAGCCTGAAACACTGCAGGTTACCCTAAAGGTCAGAGATGTTTGTTCTCTTTAATTCCAGGTCCGCTTATCAAGAGTCAGTACACCATGATAAGCTGGAAAACTGATGCTGGATCAGTTGCTCTTTGTCGTCTGCAGTCCTCTGGTAAAGATTGTGAATGTTTCAGAGCCATTTAGACAGATATATGGACAAATGCAGAGAACAGAGAGGCTCGTGCTCTCATGTGCTTCTTCGTACTCGCATTAATCAAAGAAACAAAGGCCGATGGTGACTTATTGAAGTCTATGATATTGATAAACTCCACTCTCACAAGGATGTTCATGTACAAAAGAAATAAGACAGAGACAGAATTACATACTCCAAAACCCAGTGACACCGTCAGTGGGATTCATGGCAGCTGAGTTGAAAATACTTGGAGAGATGAATTAAGCGGAGGAAGCGTGTGAAGACGGACTCTTGACAGCTGAGAGGAGCTCTTGAGGAGATATATTGAGGGAGAAGACTGCAACGAGGAGCTGTCAAAAAGCAGACAGCCCCCCAAAAAACACTTTGCATGCAGCAAACCTGCACACCATGCACGCTGGATGACAGGGCCTCAGTCCCAGGTGGGTGGAAGGGGTTTTTTTTTTTTAGGTAACAGAGCCATCCTTGCTCGCACAGCGTCATGCTGAAACCCAACCTGTCAGACAGAGAGAAAAGAGTACACCTGAGTGACAGCTAAGATACTAAAGGATAATCAAAACAATAATGTGCTCTTGAAAGGAGGGGATTAGAAGCGTGTGACAGAATAGCTTTACACAGTGCAAATAAATGGTCTAACGCTCAGTGTCATGCTGTCACAGGCAATGAGAAATGCCACATAATTATGCCATCAAGTTATATTACACTAGTTCGGTGCATTTAAACTCGTTGAGTTAGAGTAATTACCCAACATCCCCGCTTTTAACACCCTTCAGTGAAAGTTACTGAAAAATGTTGGGTGTTGGCAGGTACGTTTTTGGTTGAAATGAGCAATTGAAGTGGATTAGTCATCTCATTTCATGCTCATTTTAAGAAGCCGGAGCTCTGAGGTCACACTCCTGAAAAAAGCAGCCTGACGAGTTAATGCACTGAGCGGATTTTAAGCTAAATCAATTAGTTTGACTTCATGTATAACCTCCCTGAAATCACTTGTGTGATAAAGTAGGACACAGAGAGGAGGGAAGACGCAGAGCGAGGGCAGGATAAGAGATTTTTTTTATTTATCAACGCATAAAATTAAGGTTTAACTTCTTTATGGAGACTTGAGCTATGATTAGACTTTAAGTAACTGTGTGTGTGTGTGTTGCACTGTGTGTTGATGTGCTGGAGCGACTGGAGCCAAAGAATACTGAAACAGAAGGAACTCAATCTCAGCTAAATGCTAACACTAGCATGCTAGCATGTTCACAATGACGGGTGCTGACATGCTAATGTGAAGAAGGTGTGATGTTTAGCATGTTGGCATTTTAACACTGAGCCCGGTCTCTCTCCAAAGTCGTCGAAATCCGGTGCTTAGGGCGGTGACTTGCGGCATCAGGAACCAACAGAAGACGGCGTCCTTTAACATTATGATACGTGGCCAGTTGCCATTATGGTTTAAGGATGCCCAGTGGCATCGAAGGGAAACGTGGCGGGACAAGGACAAAAGTTAAGGCAGCGAAAGTCCGATTGGAGCGGGTGGGAGGGGTGATGGATGGGTCCAACAAACACTGACTGTCACCCGAGAGAGCAGTGTATGCGTCCCGTAAGATTCTAAAGCCAAACCCTGTTCTTTTTTTTTTTTTAAACCTAACCACATGTTTTTGTTGCCTAAGGAAAAAAAATTGCGTTGTTGTTGATGTGTTTCGGGCTACATCAGCGATTTCTAAAGAGACTGTATGTAAACATTAAATTTCCTGTGAAAACTGAAGTGTATCTTGAAAAAGGAAAATGCATGTAACAGGGAGAACTTGGCACATTGTCCCAGAATGTCAACAACCAACACACCCAGGGTACCTTTGCACCTCGTATGTGGACGTGGAAAGTCCATGAGCAAACGTCAATATGTGACAAGGTCGGAGTGAGAATGTCAGAATCAGAATCAGAATCAGAAATACTTTATTGATCCCCAAGGGGAAATTGTTTTTGCTGCTAACAAGTGGCTAAAAGAGACCACAGAACGTCATCATGCTAACACTTCACAGCCTCGTTGAAGTAGGGATAGTAAATCATGTGACTTGTTTCTAGTCTAACAGTTAGCTCTTTAACTCGATTGCATTTAGTCTTCAAAAATTAAAAAAGTGATCCAATCCAAAATCCAGTGAAAGAATCCCACAGGCTTTTTGACGAGGGAACCAAGGTGACGCTAACTTATGTATCAGCCTACAGAGAAACATCATCCCTAGAGCACTCT
Source organism: Cephalopholis sonnerati (assembly GCA_019142605.1). Lineage (NCBI taxonomy): Eukaryota > Metazoa > Chordata > Actinopteri > Perciformes > Serranidae > Cephalopholis > Cephalopholis sonnerati. The sequence goes on from JAGQAX010000016.1 coordinate 25,282,954, forward strand.
ATTAGCAGAGGTTTGGACTCGAATCACATGACTCTGACTCTAGTCAGATTCAAGTCACAAATTCGATGAATTCTGATGAACTCAGTGAGGACTGGACTTGACAAAATCAGAGACTTCCAACACAACAACATCCCCTGACCTCACTTGGACTTGAGCCTTTTGACTGCTTGACTTCTTGTCAAAAGTCAGGAAGTCAACAAATTCAGACAGCATTAACGATGAGCTCCAGAGTCTGGGAGCCATAAATGTCTGGACAAAGTCTCATGGCAGTCCATCCATTAGTTGTTGAGATATTTCAGTCTGGACCAAAGTGCTTGACAGACGGACTGACGGGCCGGCATTGCCATCAGAGAGCTACGCTGCTATCATCGCTGAAAATAGCACCCAGAAAAAGCAGCATTACTCTGTTACAGTTATTATTCAAACACTAGAGGCTGATGTGGTTGAAACTGTGGGAGTCTCTGAGTTTTACCTACATTTACTCTGCTCATTAACTGTTCCTGCACACACACAAACACACACTGCGGAAGAGACACAAGAGATAGGTGTGAAAAGAGGGTAGCTGAAGAGGGACTGTGATTGCAGGAAATAAAAATGTCAGTAGTGACTATTATTTTTCCAAAAGAGAGAGTGAGTGGGAAGGAAGCAGGACATATTGATACACTGATTCACTGATAAAGGTTAATTAAAGCCTTTCCAAAATAAAAAAAAGAGCTCTGGTATTCTGCTCTCCTACCTGACCCACACATTTGAGGTATAAGGAGCAAAATGTGCAGCTTAAGGGCTGCAGAAATGAGAGAGGAGAAAATAGAGGACAAAAAAGGAAGTGTTCCTCAGTGACCTTCAGTCAACCTTAAATGCAGGGAAGGAAATTACAATCAGCCACCAGCCAAACTCTTGACCGTGGGTGACGGGCAGCCGGCCAAAAACTGCGACACATTTTCTGAGAATACACTATAAACATACCCAGTAGTACTCAGTGTACTAGTACAATAGAGTTGCATTACACTGAAACCATTGTCTAACCACTGAGCTGACTTTTGCCTTTTTTCCAGTGTCACTCTTGGCTGCGCTGAGATGGACTTCCTCTTTAGTAGGTCCAAAAGCCGGGCCACCTGCCCTCAAGCAGGTAGCAGTGATGTCTCGCCGACCTCCCTTCTCCCTTCCAAACAAGCGTATGTGTTGCGAGACTCACTCACCTCTGTCTGCAGGAGACCAGAGAGAAGGCCTTTTTCAGTCTCTCAATACTTTTGTAGCTTCTAATTGAATCTCTTGTGTTCTGGAGTTTAGTTCCGCCCCTGCGTCTTGTTTTTACTTTACATATCTGCTTTATTTTACTGTTTCATGTTCGCTATCAGCCGTATTAGAGGTTGTGTAAAGTTGCTACTCGAAAACTCAACATTTGCTTATTTTGCTGCTTCACAATAAAAGTTTATACGTAACAAAAATAGCACTGAAGACCAGCCATCATCAGTTTAATAGGGAATTTATACTTCTGCATTGAATCGACGCTGCAGCTACGGCGTAGGCTCTACGTCAACGTAGACGCGACGCAGACCTCCTGTCTATTTTTGCAAGCTGAAACCATTTCCCTCAGTGGAAACAGAGCTTTTATTTACTTTAATGTCACAGATAAGAAACAATAAATTGTGCAGACTATAAAGCCTCCACAAAATAGCATCAGGGATTTAGACTTCAGGATTTATCCTCACTTCATATGAGCAGAGGAAATTCTCAGCTCGTCGCTTGGCTAATTTATACAATGTAAAATGCCATAGGCTTGTGCTAATAATGTTAGCATGTTATATTTGTTTGGAAAACGTGTTTAGTATATGACAGTTGTTTTGTCAGTGAAGTTTGTGAGTTGTAATGGAGCCAAATTATGTGCTGTTACCTTTGTTAAATGTTACTGTTGTCCCTGATTTCATATGAGAAGAGGAAAAGATTGCTAGCTGCTAGGCTAATTTATACAATGTAAAATGCCATAGGCTTGTGCTAATAATGTTAGCATGTTGTATTTGTGGGGAAAATGTGTCCGGTAAAAAGACAAGTGTTTGTCTGTGAATGCTGCGAGTTATAGTGAAGCTGATTTGTGTACTTGTGTTTAAAATGGTCTCTATTAAGACATGTTTAATGTGTGTTTTGGGTGTGTTTTGAATCAACTAAACTTTGCAGCACTTCACAAGAACCTCCGCCATTGGCTAGTACTTTGGGGGTGTAACTGCAGAGTAACACAGACACACCACCGCACAAATGCTCACAACGGCGTAGGCAATGTGCGGAGGCTACGGCACACAACTATAAATCCCACTTAAGACACACCTTCAAGAAGGTAGCCCTGCTTTGCTGGGCTGACAGGCCTAAACCAAGCCAAGCCAGCCCATGACTGTCGAAAAGGGGTATTTGTCCTCAGGAGGTGGAGGGGGTGGAGGATGGTGTGACACCTATAGACGGCCGCCAAGCTGCAGACCACTGTTTGAGACCAACGAACAACAAAAACGGATGTTTTTTGCTGAGACATCAGCGGCATTTACAGCTGCGATTAACATATAAATGTAACATGCCAACATTGCATGTATTTGACAGTGCAGTAGAGAGACACAGGAAGTGGAGAGGGGGAAAGACATGCAGGGGAATTCCCAGCTTTAGTTGAACCAGAGACGTTTCAGTTCATAGTGTGTGGTTTGTTTGTATCTAAACCACTGACCTATCAGGACAGTCTTTTTTTTCTTAATTCATCACAAATGAGTGGCATGTTTTTCTTTACTAAATCTAGCTTTTGATGTATCCGAAAATCTGTTAAAATAGCGTCAGTACAGCTGATGAATTTCAGGCTGATTTAGCCAGCGAATGAAGCTTGCTTGCTGTCTCGCTCGGAGAGATAAAGCAGAAAGCAATTGAGGAAGTGACAGACAAGCCCATAATTCCTTAGAGGACGAAATTGGAAGCTTGGGACAAAGATGATGGCGGTACTGCTGCTTCAAGGACAGATAGAAAATGAGGGGAGGGGGGGGGGCTCCTGCTGGTGTACCAACGACTGACTGTGTTGTCAGACCTAAAGGGGCATAAAGCCTGCTCCAAGTAGCTCAGTAACAAAGAATAGGGTGTGTATTTTGTGAGAAAGCAACAAGGATCTCCTAATTTCATGCACAGTTTATTAGTTCAGCTTCCTTCTGGCATTCAGAGTGATGTTTTGTCAGAATACTTTGCTCTATTAATCACCCTGAGTCAATATTTTGTAAAAACTCAACAGAGGGCTGAGCAGCGGAACAGATAATATTATAGCAGAATCTGACAAACAGCTTTTACTCCAAGCTCGCTCTTGTTAAGGTCAGAGGCTCGCAGGCAATCAATATTTGGCAGTTACCTTTCAATCCATCGCTTCGGAGCACAATCAGCCCGAGCAGCTGTCCTGATGCACCTGATGGCTTGAAGCGAAGAACAGGGAGAGGATGAACCGCTTCCTACGTTAACTCTGCATTTATCTGCAGCTGGAAAACAAGATATGGAATAATTAAAGAGAGGAAGGAACGCATGTGCACATGTTTTATAATTGCAGATAGAGACACGGAGAGGACAAAAAGGATTACAGTCACCTCCTTTATTATCACAATGACTGCAACGTCCTCCAGCCGTCTCAGACAGAGACCATCAGTTTGGCTCTGCTCTGATCTTCCTCTGTAACACACTGACATCTCCACTGTTATCTACTGCACACAATAAAACACAACAAAGATCTCATGAGTTGGAGATTCTCTGTGAAGAGCAGCGGAGGCTCTATTCAGAGCAGGACCACATTAATCATTCATATTCGCTGGTTTGGAAAAACAACAGTATTTTCTTTGTGTATTCAGGGGTTATTGTTTGTGACACAGAGGTCTATTCATGATAGCTGCTGCTGCAGTCCCAGCATGCACTGGTGCACAGTCGGCGACAGTGTGTGGGGTGCTGCTGAAGGCTGAGGAGGAGAGAATAATCAGAGAAAAGGTGAGGGAAGTGTTATAAAGAGAAACAGAGAGAGGAGGAGATTGTTCAGGGGCAAGAGATCAACACATTCTCACACCGACCTTGTCACATATTGACGTTTGGGCATGGACTTTCCACGTCAGCATACGACGTGCAAGGTACCCTGGGTGTGTTAGTTGTTGACGTTTGAGACATTGTGTCAAGTTCTTCCTGTTACATGCATTGTCTTCTTTCAAAATACACTTCTGTTTTCACAGGAAACTTAACGTTTACATAGAGTCTCTTTCAAAATAAAGGCACTACATCGGTACAACACTGCACATTTAGGTTTTTTTTTCCTTCAACAACAAACACACATGGTTAAGTTTAGGAACAAACAACAGGATTGGAGTTGATTTAGAATCTTACAGTGTGTGAACACCACTGTTTCGGGTGAAAGTCAGTGTTTGTTGGACCCATTCACCACCACTCCCAATTCTTTCAACATTGGGTTGTGTTGTCAAGGTGCTAACTGGCTAATTAGCGTCTTGAATCCGTGCTGTCACTCTCCCAGTTTCCCTTTTTGGATGATGAATAAAGACTACTGCTACCAGCGTAATTTCCTCTCACACAGGCACAGAAAGTGTGGATGAGTTGGCTGTTGGCTGTCGTCTTTGCGATGTGTTCAGGTGCAACTTTTAGATAAATAGAGTTCTGTCTTATCTTAAAGTAATAATCTAAAGATTTTCATTTTAAAATAATGTTTGTCACTATAAACACAGCTCACTAAGTGGTAAATGTGACGGGTGTTGTCAGGACCCAAAAGCAGCACACTGGATATCAGAAACAGTTGGTAATGTCCTTTAATAATTCTGCAGCAAAACAGGAACTTGGACAGATGAATAAACTCGGCACACAGTTCTATCTTCAGGCTTAGAGCCCACAGGCAGTCTCTGGGTTTCGGGATTGAGGACCTGGATTTAGCCGAATCCGGCTGCAGGACCAAAGAGGGGGATGGGAGCCCTCGGACCCGAATAATACAGTTCACTAACAGCCGGGAGTAAAGCGAATGAGCTTTAGGAGAACCAGCCGAGGGTGCTGAGGTACCGATGGGGAGCAAGCAGCGGGGGAGCTGAAGCCAGAAGAGCAGACAGAAGCCAGGGACGCCGAGGCTGAACACGTGGTCGGGGACAGAAGGCAGGTGAGTTCACCAGGAGTCAGAACGAGGAGAGCAGATCAGGGACTGGCAGGGTCGGCAACAGGAGGTCAGGCAGAGGAATAATGCTGTAAAGTCTCACATGGAAGCAGCAGAACAATCTGGCCAGGAGTGAGTGTGCTGGAGAGGCTTATATACCAGGCTGATTAGAGTGAGCTGCAGCTGCACTGACAGGTGAGCAGAGTTGGGCTGATGAGGTGGGAGTGGCTGACAGGTGGAGTGGAGCAGAAGCAGGGAGAGTGGAAGGCAACAGGGAGAATGGAGCTGTGACAGTAAATGGACTTACACTTGTACATGTACAGTGCGTTTCTAGTCATGACCACTCAAAGTGCTTTAAAGGTCCAGACACGCCAAACCAACATCAAAGAACTAGTGACGACGAAGGCCAACTGTTGCGTCGCCCCACATCGCCTGTGCCTCGGCTAAAAAGTTGCACCTGAACACATTGCAAAGACTACAGCCAACAGCCAGCTCACCCTGCGCCTGCATGAGAAGAAAAACTCTCCTTACCAGCAGGTGGCAGTAGTCTGTTTTTTATCATCAAAAAAGGGAAACTGGAGGACGGACAGGACGGATTCAAGATGCTAGTTAGCATGTTAGCACCTTAACAATGCAGCGAACCATAACACAAACAATCACGAACCACTCAATTTAGTTTTGATCTCACACCCTCTTTGACTTTAGATGTTTGTTTGCTTTCCTCACTTCCTTTTCTCTTCTCATGCACTGAGCTGATGCTGATTCAACATGTTGCATTGGTCAGAAAAAGAGCCTAGTGCCAACAGTGCGGGACACCCTGCAAAAACTGGGGGGACCGACCGTCAGCTTTGTGTGGTAGGGCCCCGTACACTACTTGTTACATTCACCCATTCACACACACTTCATGCACTACTGAGGCTACTATTCAAGGTGCTACCTGCTACTAGTTTAAACACTCATTTGGGGTTCAGTATTTTGTCCAAGGATACTTCAACATGCGAAATGCAGGAGCCAGGGATGGAACCGCCAATCTCTAATGAGCATGTGCAGTGGGCTGCATGTTGTGGAAGCAAACCTGGAAGCTTTTTAGTCTGGTATCAGTTTCCTTGAATACATCCAATGTTTGATGAGAATAAAACTCATATTTCATGAGGTGTTTGTGTAATTTTGCAGTGCAGGTAACAAGATAACACGTGGAAGTTCTGTGAGTTATTTCCAGCTCTTTGAATCTTCAGGGTTTTTCAGGACATCGGCTGAGGATGATGACAGCAGGCCAGCTCGAGGCCTCTCTTTACAGCCTGTGAGAGGTTACTCTTCCCCCTGGGACTCCCCATCTAAACCCGGGCCTGACACTGCTGGAGTCTGGGGGACAAACAGAGGACAGTTAGGCTACAGACAAACCTACCGCTACTGTCCAAGTTATTTGTCTCAAACTAGACAATACAGACAACACTGAACATGGACTTCATTTTATTTGAACTGAACTGTTATGTAATGTTTTCAAAGCTCAACATTTTGAAATGCAGCACACAAGAGACTTAGTCTATTCTCATCTCCTCTTGGTAGCGTTGTTGACAACGGATAAAGAAACAAGCTCCTCTGCTCAACAGGATACAGAAGCCTACATTATCATATGAGTGTGTGTTTGCACACACGCACACGCTCACACACACACACAATCCTCTCCAACGTGCACGCGTCTCGCCCATCCTCGCACAGGCACAGACTGTTCTCACATGTACCCACACATTCCCCAATGACTCATCTAAAATAACACAAGAGGCATATCAAAATAGACATTAATACCCTCATGAAAATAAACGGTGTGGCCCAGCAGAAATAAACACTGGTCAGCGAGCTCGGTCTGTGGGCCGTGAGACTGCAGCGCCTGCAGCCTCTCCTCCAGCTCCTACTGTTACAACAACATACCAAACACATCCGCATCCACGGGGAGCTCGGGCCGAAGTGACTGAGCAGCTCTTCAGGATACCACAAGGTTGTCTGATGAATAATGGGTGCTTTCACCGGGGCAAAACACTTGGAGGGATATGTGTCAGCAGTAATATCCGGGGCATGATGACTGACAGAGGAGATTTATCTGATTGGACTCTTGTGGAGTAAAGGTCAACTGCTTTATAGGAAGTAAAAACCAGCAGAGTCAGAGGAGGATTTAGTCTGTGTGGGTTATCTTTTACAAAACACAATATTTAGAGAGCACACTGACACACTGTTGGATTCTAGTCTCGACTAACAGGTGTATATTTCACTCGATGAGTCAGCAAGCGCACCCAATAATCAATACAATTTGAAGTGTTTTTCTAAACTTCCATACACATTTTGATTGAGCCAATAATACCTCATGACATATAGATCACTTTAAGCAGTTCTTAACTTTATAAACTGCAGTTTGTTTCTTAATACAAAGTCTTTGTTTGTTTCTAAGTTTGCTCTATAGGTGAATGAATGAGTATGGTCACTGAGCAAACGACGCTGAGCAGCAAACCCTTTACTCACCCAGTTAGATGTGAGACTGTGCAGCTCTGTACATGTTAAAATTACAGTTTGCAGATCCATGACACCAGAACCCTGGCTTCACGTCCAGCACTTAAGTTAAGGTTGGGGAAAGATCGTGACACCAGTTAAATATTAATTTAAAAAAGGTCATAAAGAACCGCAAGGAGATGCAAAGGAAGTGAAAAAAGACTCAAAATAATTACAAAAAGGGGCAAAACAACCACAGGTGACACAAAATTAGCTAACAGACACTGAATTACCTCAGAACCACTTTATCACATCGAAGAGACAAAAAACAGCTACAAAGAGACAATAAATTATCTGAGAGAGATACAAAACAGCCACAGAGACATTAAATTACCTGAAAGAGACAAAAAGACGCATCAAAGAGACACAATATTACCTTAAACAGACACTGATTTACCTTTAAGTAACACAAAACAGGCACAAAGAGACACTAAATAACCTCATGGAGACAAAAACAGCCTCAAAGAGATACAAAACAGTCACAAGGAGACACTAAAATTAGCTCAAGAGACACTAAATTAGCTTAAAGATACACAAAACAACCTCAAAGAGACACTAAATTACCTCAAAGAGACAAAAAAAGCCACAAAGAGACACAAAACAGTCACAAGGAGACACTAAAATTAGCTCAAAAGATACTAAATTACCTCAAAGATACACAAAATGGCCACAAAGAGACATTAAATTACCTCAGAGACACAAAACAGCCAAAAAAGAGAACTAAATGAACTCAAAGAGACACAAAACAATCAGAAAGACACATTAAATTACCTGAAAGATACACCAAACAGCAACAAAGAGACACAAAACACTAACAAAAAGATATTAAATTACCTCAAAGAGACATTAAATCATCTATAAGAGACAACAAACAGGCACAAAAAGATAATAAATTACCTCAAAGAGATACAAAATGGCCACAGAGACACAAAGCCACAAAGATACATAAAACAGCCACAAAGAGACACTAAATTACTTCAAAGAGACACAAAACAATTGTAAAGAGACTTTAAATTACCCAAAAGATACAACAAACAGCAACAAAGAGACACAAAACACGAACAAAGAGATGTTAAATTACCTCAAAGAGACACTAAATCACCTAAAAGAGACGCAAAACAACAACAAAGAGACACTTAATTACCTTTAAGAAACATAAAATTGCCACAACGAGACACAAAACCACAGAAAAGAGGCAAAATCACCACCAGTGTGTGTCTTGCTCCTACATAGGAGAGGTGGTGGGGCCTTTTGCACATCTGTGCCCAGGGTCCAAGTGTCTCACAGTCCGCCCATGTTTACACCTCAATAAAAGGGAATGTGCCAAAATAAAAAAATAATACTGAAACAAAAGGGAGTGTATGTGTAGACCATTAGAGCAGGAGAAAACCTGCCTGGGGCGCAGAGTGTGGTGAGTCTACATTTATCCGACAGCTGGAGTCACATCACAGATTAAACAAGCACTGACATATACTGTATTAAATTAAAGTAAAATATAAAATCTGAATCACGTCCAGTGTCATATTGTTGTTGTTTTTCTGGCTGTGTTGAAGCTATCATTAATCAAAATATGATATAACATCATGAGGTGTTGCTTGTGATTCATTTTCATGTTTTTTCTGGCACGGACACAAACCAAGAAAAACACAGAGCAGCTTGGCAGATTCAGTATGCTCATGATGGAGGAAGACAAATTCAAATTTGTTACACTGAGAAGCCTTTTTATCAACTGTTAACTCACAATCAGTGAAGTACGTGAACAGGCTGACTTCTTGACCTTTGACCTTTGATGTTACACCCTGGATGTATGGATAACTTACTTCTCTCACGCAGGAAATAACACTCATTTCAGTGCGACAGCCGGTATATAATATTGTCAGTCATTTACAAACACTATATGATAAATTAGACAGTGTGTGAAAACAGACGCTCTCGCTCCGTTGGTTGAGTCGTCTCCTGTTACAGCTCAGCTATGCTGTGAAACGTCAGGAAGTGATGTGACTGTGTTAAACACACCAGTCACAGGTGCACTCTGTAAGAACTGTGGCAGCTGTGTAAGCGTCATATGACAGCAGACATACGTGTGTTTGCATGTGTGTGTGTGTGTGTGTGTGCATTCAGCTGCATCTGTTCGTACACTCGGGTACACCTAAGTGACAGCAGATGTCCTTTGCATTCCAGTGCTGATTGTGTGGCGGTAACCAGCATGTGTTTGTGTTTATCCGCGCAGACTCCTGTTGTTGTCTGAAATACACGGTGACATAGGAGGAAGTCCAGCTGTTCAGCCTGTTACCACGCCGAACATGACAGCAACACGCAGAGAGAGACACAGCGCAGCAGGTTTAACAGTGGAGCATGACTGAAAGTTGGAATTAAAGCAGCAGTAGTAGATTTTTTGGCCACTTGGGGGCAGTGGGAGAAGCTGGAAATCATCCACAGCATTCAACAGCTAGTCACTAACTTACGCCTGGCATCACACTACAGGACAATTTAGCCAATTTTGGGTCCAAATAGCTCAATAGCTTAGCTTAATTTACCCTCATATTATGTATTGTAATACCACTTGGCATTCCCAATTCTCAATTATCTCAATAAGATTTTTTAATTAAAAAAAATTTTGAGAGTGACTAGCTTCGCTAAAAAATGTGATTCATCTGCTTCTCTCTTTAGGAAATATCAACATTTATCAACTTTTAATATGAACATGTACCAGACTTGTGTATTCAGGTATAAATATGTACATTTCAGTCATGACTTGTCGAGCGTTTTCAGAACTTTTTTAAGTCTTCCTCAGACATTTACTCATGTCTCATACTCGCTGTAAATTGTACATCTGCGACAATGTTATATCACCTCTTAGTCTGGAACTCTTTAATTATGCAGTCTTCATTTTTTATCTGTTTCTTGTTATGTATGATTGTTGTTATTTAATGGGAGAGGTATCTTCATGAGCCACTTTTGGCTTCTAACCTCTCCTGCACAATGTTTTAACTTTTCATTTCGTTTTCCTTTATTTTCTATACATGGATGTGCAAATAAACTAAACTAAGCTAAGCTGAGCTGAGCAAAGTTAAAATAAGTTAAGCTAGGTGAAGCTAAACTAAACTGAGCTAAGCTAAACTATGCTAAACTAAACTAATCTTAACTAAACTAAACTGAGCTGAGCTAAGCTAAACTATGCTAAACTAAACTAATCTTAACTAAACTAAACTGAGCTGAGCTAAGCTAAACTATACTCGACTAAACTAAACTAAGCTAAACTATGCTTAAGTAAGCTAAACTAACTAAACAAAGCTAAACAAGCTAAGCTAAGCTAAACCAAACTAAACTGAGCTAAGCTGAGCTAAACTAAACTAACTAAACTGAGCTAAACTAAGCTAAATTATGCTAAAATAAGCTCAACTAAACTAAACTATGCGAAGCTAAACTAAGCTAAGCCCAACTAAACTAAGGTAAACTAAACTGAGCTAAGCTAAACTATGCTTAACTAAGCTAAACTAAACTAAACTAACTAAACAAAGCTTAACTAAGCTAAGCTAAGCTAAATCAACTAGCTTAGCTAAGCTAAACCAAACTAAACTAAACTAAGCTAAGCCGGGTTAAACTAAGCTAAACTACACCGAACTAACTAAACTAGGCTAAGCTCAACTAAGCTAAGGTGAGCTAAACTAACTAAACTAAGCTGAGCCAAACTAAACTAAACTAAACTGAGCTGAGCTGAGCTAAACTAAACCAAACTGAGCTAAGCTAAACTATGCTAAAATAAGCTAAACTAAACTAAACTAAATTAAGCTAAGCTAAACTGAGCTAAGCCCAACTAAAGTAAGCTAAAGTAAACTAAACTGAGCTAAGCTAAGCTAAACTATGCTTAACAAGGCTAAACTAAACTAAACTAGCTACACTAAGCTAAGCTAAGCTAAACTAACTAAGCCGAGCTAAACTAAGATAAATTACACTAAACTAAGCTGATCTGAACTATGCTTAACTAAGCTAAACTAAACTAACTAAACAAAGCTCAACTAAGCTAAAGTAAGCTAAGCTAAACTAAACTAAGCTGAGCTTAGCTCAACTACGCTTAACTAGCTAAGCTAAACTAAATTGGTAGGTTGACTGTTTCAAAATCATGGGTTTATGCATGATGTCCTGTGTCAGGCTAGTGACAGTTCTCTCTGACCAATCAGTGCTCTGCAGTGTTATAACTCACCTTCTTGTATCGGCTTACTCGGACCCTCAACCAAGGTAGGTCCTGAAAAAAGTACCAGATAAAGTACGATCTACAGCTCGTTAGGTTTGTTTAAGTGTCCTCTGGAAACAGTGTCCATGAGCTTCTAGCAGCACGTTTCTCTATTTGCAGCATCTTTTCTAAATGCTGTGTGTGTGTGTGTGTGTGTGTGTGTGTGTGTGTGTGTGTGTGTGTTGTCCACACACACACATTCAGATGTCAAGTCTTCCTAAACATTTATGGCTCTGCTCACGTTGTTATTGAAGAGATTGCTTTCATTATTCTTGTAATATTGTGATTACTCCCCACCAACACCACTTCCCTGTCTTGTCTCTGTTTTTCTCGCCTCAGCAGCTGATCTGCTGTGTGACGGGTGCTGACGAGCAGCAGACAGAAATCCGTCTGGGAGGAAGCATCAGTGCATCTTCTGCTGGGCCTCTATCTCCCACCTACTGACCGATCAATACTGACGGCAGCTAAAGTTAGCACCAACAAAGCATCTCCTAGGCCTCGGACCAGCACTCCACTTTGAATGCAGTGTGTGTATGCTGCACTTTTACTGCTTACAGAGACCTTCTCACAGCAGATATAAGTGTGTGGCTGTAAAAACTGCATCCAATAAACCTGGTAATTAAAATATATGCTTATGACAATGAATATGTTCCTGTTATATTAATATTAATACATATCACAGTGAGGGGTGTGGAAGGTAGGACTTGGTAATGATACAATAAAAATGTCAGCATGATCCAAATAATGTTTAGTCGACATTAACAGAAGAACCTATAAAGAATGTTTACATTGTGATTCATTATCTTAATAACTGCATCTACGTGGAGCGAAAGCTCACAATCAATAAGGTATTTATTGTGATGTTTGAGCTTCAATGTGCAGACTTAAATATGTTTTTACATCAGTCCACTTTCTAGGGAAAGTTTGTCTGTGCTCATTTTAAACATGTGGACGAATGAGAAGGATTTTGTGATATCACATCTAGTTTGGAGCCAGCTGTGGACGCATATGTAAAGTGTAGTGGTGTAAAAGTGCGATGTGGACACTTTAAATTTCCAGTGCATGAATACATGTGGACTTGTCAATGAAGCCGGAGACATCCAGCAGTTTAACTTGTGAAATTTTAGTTTCAGAGTGTGAATTTTTCAATGAGGGAAAAGGAGTAAATGTATTTTACAGGAATTTTTAACAAATTTATTTAACATTTTGTGGAAAAAATAAATTTAAAAAGGCTATATAAATGCTTCTATCAGTGGTTCCCAACTGGTCCAGCAAAGGGATCCAGATTTAATTTATTCAGCATCACACTTGTGTTTGCCCATACTGTTGAGCTAGTTTGCTGTCTCTGTCTAGTAGTTGTCCATTAGTCACTCACTTTACATCAAAAAACGGCACTTCAAAATAAAAGCTCTGTGTTTGAAATTCACTGTGCTTAAAAATAAAGTGGTTTTTTTTTTAGGGCTGTCAATAGATGATAAAAAAAAATAACTAATTAAAGGAGAAGTCCAGTATTTTGCACTTTGAGCCCCATTCCTGGTTGTTTATGATGAAATAGAGTGGTTAAGACCCAAATCTTGACGATTGCTCCTTCTCTGAGAATTTGGCTTTCCCCTGCCTGGCTTAACAATGCTGTCTATGGCCATGTGTAAATCTGTCCTAAAACCACCTTAAACGTTTGTTTTCAAAGCCATGAAACTCATCCAGTGGTCAGTGGTGTTCCTTGATGTTCCGACATAAAAATCGTAGCAAACTGTGGTCAGCCCTGTGATAGTCTGGTGACCTGTCCAGGGTGTACCCTGCGTCTTCACCAACATCAGCTGGAATATGATGGATGAACTGTAAATATATAGTGAACATATATTCACTACAATAAAATGACACATGTATTTCTCTGTCATTGTTATTTAATAGTTATGTCTTTTTGTTGTGAAACCATTGTTCACTTCAACAATTAATACTCCTATTAGTACTGTTCCACTGGTCAACAGTCACCTGAACACACTGTCATCCATTATCACGGCCTCTATCAGCTGTCAACAAGCTGTCATCTGCTTGCAGCTCAGTCAATATGACGGATCTTCCGCTGTGCTGAGGATTGTGGGTCATATAGTAGAACATCCTGGGAATTTCGGGGGCATTCTGCATGTGACACACTATGTATTGCACAGTTTGTTTGACCTGTAAACAGATATAACGTCATGTTACTTGTAGATCAGCACAATAAAGCAGCAACTTCTTTTTACCTCTCCATTTAAATTGCATTGATTCAGGTATTAAGAAAAAACAATTAAAAAAGAGTGAAATAAAAATTGCAATGCTTAAGCAAAGTGTTTTTTTTCCCCACCCGTAGTAATGACAGTGTGCAAAGGGTGCCTTTCACATAGATAGATTGATAGACTTGATCACCAGGTCCTCAGGTGGAGCACTGAAAGCTGGAGCAGCCTCTCTCGAGAACAGATGGCGGCCATATTTCCATCTAAGTGCGCTTGGCAGCGTGCTGACACAATCATCTATCTTAGCGGGCAGAAGGACACCACACTGTAAACCATGAACACAGCGTTCACGGGAAGGAGCACTGTACACACATTTACAAAATGGTGCTCATAAAATATAGGAATATGTGCTGCTGCAACATATCCGCTGAGAATTTTCTCACCGCTCCTACCACCCACACAACTTATGTCATGTAAAGGCACCTATCAGAGCGTGCAGCACCGAACAGGAGTGCATTCTGTACATAGATGTTTTTACATTAGATATCTTGTCTTTCTACAGTGTGATGTGAAACAGCAGATGATGACACAGCAGCTTATATCAAAAGATTTATTTGGGTAAATCTGCTTAATAACAAATAACAGTGCTGAGAAAAAAAAAGATCCTCGGCTGAATGTGCCAAATGATGCACAAAACCAGTATTTGTCTGTGGAGTCAGTCATCCACAGCAGTTCTTCTGCGTCTCTGTGAATCCCTTTTATTCTCTCTGTAAATGTGACAACAAAATTATACAAACTAGAGCAGAGAGTCCTCCGCTACAGTTCAGCAGATGGCAGGCTCTTGTTAAACGACAGACATTTCCACAATATTAGAAAGGGATCATTGCTTGATGATGTCTCATTAAACATATTGAGCTCCCGGCAGTAAAGCGGAACATTTTCACAGGAAAAATCAGCTAATAGAGGTCGTATTGCAACAGTTCATCATTAGGCACTGCAGTCGGACAATCCTCGTAAAATGAGAACTTTCTTAATTAAACCTAACGTCTGAGTAGTGAAGCACGTCTTTATCCAGTTCATTACAAGCCAACACACTGTATTATAGCATATTGCTGCGACACTCGCAAATGCTCTTTTTCTATTTGAAATAAAAATATAGATACCATGAAATTACCCCCCTGATATTTAATGACAAAGCAGACTACGTGTTACTTTCTTACCAAACCCACTGGTTAGCTGTAACAAGCATTTTGGGCCCAGAGAAATGGTTCGTCTCTATCTGGACTGAGAGGACTGTTCTGGGATCCGTCAGTGTCGATCTGTTCTCCAATAACTCACCATTAAGCATCTGCTGCCGATCAGGGGGGCCTGACTAAATCAAGTCTAGCAGTCTCATCTGTGAGCTCGTCTTTATACAGTGACTCGTCCCCGCAGTACATGTGCAGTGTGATACTATTCACTGTGAGAGAGGGTAACATAAAACATGGAGGAAGCTTGGGTAAAAACAAAGAAAGAAAACACTGCAGGAGCTTAAAGTAACTCACACAGCATGAAAATGCCTTCATTCTCATTATGTGGTGGGTTTGCTTTGACAAATAGGTGATGAGAGGCATTTTGTAACATGTCAAACAGGAAGACCTTAATGCCTCGTGAAAAGGTTAAATTTGAGTTGTGAATGTGTGTTCTTTTCTCAGATTCATTCATTAAAGGGACAGTTCACCCCAGAATAACAAAAAATACGCATTTTACCTCTTACCTGTAGTGCTATTTATCACTCTTGAATGTTTTGAGTGTTGGAGATATCGGCCGTAGAGGTATCTGCCTTTTCTCCAATATAATGGAACTAGATGGCACTTGGATTGTGGTACATTTGAAAGACTCAACAGCAATGTCTCTTTCCAGAAATCATGACCTGATTACTGAAGATAATCCACAGACCTTGCTGTGAGCAGTTTCATGTAGGAACTATTTTCTTTCTACCGAACTACACCTGCCAACCGTATCGCCCAGCAGAAGGAAGTGTGGATCTACTGCTAGCTCAACTAGCACCAGTGAGCTAACTAACTGTACAGCTCAGCTGAGGAGGACAGCCATAAGGCTTTTGCACACTGAGTCCCTTTTGTTGGTCCGAAATTACTCCATGTCTAAAAATAAATACGACTTTGTGTTGTGCCAATCATGTCTGTGTTTTTTGCATCCGTCCGAAGCCTTTAGAGACGTTTGACCAAGAATCGGTGAAGGAAATGTAGCAACAGGACACAGCCACGACAAGACGCACAGAATCATTCCATAATTCAGATAGCTCACTTTCAACAGGTCAGATAGTAATATTCAGGAGGGTGATGATGAAGAGGAGGAGGATGTTGACCGCACACAGAATGTGGAGGACAGAGAGGGAGGATGGCTCCGCCCCTTCATGCAGCCCTGTGCCAAATGAAAGACAGGGAGGGAGTGATGACAGCCAGAGAAAGGCAAAGGAAGAAAGGTGTCTTTTAATTTTGTCATGTATTAAGAATTGTCACAATAAATAGAACAAAAAAAGTAATTGGAATCAGTGTTCAAGGTTCTGTGCATTTTTTTCAGATGACGTATTTAAAAAAGCATTCTAAAAAAACGGACTCAGTGCGCAAAGGCCTTTAATGTGGCAGCTAACAGTGCTAACAACGACAACAGTGCAGACATATCTGCTGTTAAACCAGGGGGAAGCAGACGTTGGGCGATACGTGATACCATGACGCCATCCTGGTATCACCATTAATCACCGTATGAGTGCAACGCAGAGCGGCAGCAATTAGCTAGCCAGTAGGATACACACACGGTACTCACAGGCACTAAATGTTGCTGGACTGGCTACTACAACAACGAACAGCGTAGCTCAGATTACAACACACATACACAGGAAGTGTGACTTTATTCTCTGCTCATCACTGCACCATATCATAGTAAATAGCCTGGATGTTTGCTGCTATGTTAATGCTGTACATATCCTATGGAGCACCTTTAAACACCTTTATGTTTACTTTTTTTTTTTGTTTTTGTAAATCTCTACTTTATATGTCAGGCTCTTCACTTACTTTATTTACTTGTATCTTACTGTATTCATTGTGACCAAAATACCACTGAATTCCCTCTATATGAAAACCAGATTCTGATGGCTGAACAGGTCAAACACACAGTATGAAGAAACCATGTGCAGGGAGCCAGTGTACGACAGCTGAGATCAAATATTCATAGGTGCATTTTTCTCTGTAGTTCTGCCTGAAGTCCAGCAGCTGTCCTCAGATAGCAGAGTGCCGTTTGGACTGATGTGATCCGCTGAGCCGAAATACTGTGACCTTCTAAAATCCTAAATGGAAACACTGCTCATGCTCAGCTCCGCGCTGCAGGTCACCGAGAGGCTAATGGAGGTGCGGTCCTGAGAGGAGTCGAGCTGTCTCATCTCCAGCTGCACAGCGACAGTGAGAAAATGACAAGTAAATGAAACTGACCCGCCCAGCCGAACGTGTGACAAACATGAATATAAAGACCTATTTATGGCAGACTTGTGCTGAGAAGTGAACCTTCGCCCTCACGTCTCTGTGCCTGTTGGTGTTTTCTTGAAGAAGCCTGAGTTTGAACTGTTGTGGTGCACTGTTAGAGAAGGAACGGAGGGTGTAAACGTTAATTAGGAGAAACCATAAACTTAAGTGCTAATGCTGCAGAAAAACAACTTAGAGCAGGTTTCATGCGCCTCAAAGGAATAGTTTGGCATTTTGGGAAATGCGCTTATTTGCTCCCTTAATTGCTAAGAGTTAGATGAGATCAATACCACTTCCATGTTTATACGGTAAATATGAAGCCACCATCAGCAGTCACTTAGCTTAGCTTCGCACAAAGACTGGAAGCAGAGGGGAACAGTTAGCCTGGCTCTGACCAAGGGTAACAAAATCTACCTTGTTTTGTTGTTGCTGTGAGGTTGTCAGGTAACCAGTGGAGACTCCAGGAAGAGACTGTGCTAATGGTGAAGTACATAACCCCCCATAAAACCACAATGTGTTGTTTTTATACCTTAGTTCTTGTGCTGATTATTTGGAGATGATATAAGGTGCTAATTAGTGAGCTTTAGATGTGCTAGTGGACAGATACTGTTACTTTTTTCCCACTGAAGCTTCCATTAAGGTTTTCAAATGAAGCTTTGAATATCTGCCTTCATATTTAATGATGTCATCACCCTAAAATTAAACTAAACATGGAAAAACATGGACGCTTCACACACATCTTCAGTCTGGAGGATCTATATAATTATTAGTGTCACTACTACAGTATCTGACTGAGTGTCTCCGTCTTGTTGAGTAATGGCCAGAAAAAGGTTTTTGCAGATCATTATGATGATGCAGTAAAGCTGACCTTTGACCTTTTGGATATAAAATGTCATCACTGTATCATTACATCCTATTTGACATTTGTGTGAACTTTTGTCATAATTAGTGTAGGAATTCTTGAGTTATGGCCAAAAACATGTTTTGCAAGGTCTCACTGACCTTGATCTTTGACCTTTGACCTTTGACCACCAAATTCTGATCAGTTCATTCTTAAGTCCAAGTGGATGTTTGTGCCAAATTTGAGGAAATTCCCTCAAGGCCTTCATGAGATATTGCGTTCATTACAGACACAAGGTCACTGCTACCTTGACCTTGACCACCAACTTGGAATCAGTCCATCCTTGAGTCCAGGTAGATGTTTGTGCCACACCATTGTGTGCCCCTTTGTGTGCAGCAGTGAAAATGTTTCTGAAATACTAAATGCCAACAAATATGAACTGAGGTACAATATTTTGTTGGATAAAAACATAAATGTTCAAAAGATTAGATCTATTTTTTGTTCAATGGATCCTTTTAGAGCCGACGTCACAATGATGTCAGTTTGTTAGCTGGAGGCAAAAACACAACTCCCCCACAGGGCTGTAGGCTACACAGGAGTCTAAAAATGTCGTCTTGTTGTGTTATTGGGAGCCAGAATAGAAGCAGTCATGGCTCAAACCTTTAATTTTTATCACTGCCCATCAAGAAAAACAAAGACAACTATGGTTGAATGTGATAAGACGCAAGGACTGGACAGAGGTGATCATCAGAAATGCTCACATGTGCATATCTGTTTAGGGAAAAAGTATTTCCTGTTGTAGAGATGAATAACGTTATGTGTATTAAGGGTTATCATGTCCGTCTAAACAGACATTGGGGAGGTATTAAAAGGAATATTGGATTTCTCTGAAATGCTATCTTTTTAGCACCTTAGCTAACGTTAGCTTCGATAGCAAAACAAACTGAAGGAAACGTTCAAGTGTCATTCTCCTTTGTGAGATAGGCATAGTGATCAGCCACAGAGCTTCCTGTCAAATCATCCATCCACCGAGTGATAGCATTGGTCAGTGTTTACTTTTTCAAGTAACATTTGCGGTCCCGGAGAGTGAGTGACCTGACATGGTGCGTTCGTAAATTCAGTCTGACGCTCTACACTAAAATGAGAGACCTGTTGGTCGAAAAAATGGAACGTTATATTTCTATATAAATTAACAATCTGTTAAGTTAATCACACATTCACTCCACTCGGCGCTCTGCCACTCCGAAAGTGTGGTGCTCTGAATAACCTAACAGTAGATTCCGATAGCGCTCTGAATTTTATGAACGGCCCAGTTTGCGCCAAAGTCCTCCGAATGAATATTTCCAAATGCACCACTTGTATCATCTCCCTCCATTGTCTAAAACAAGCCGACAGAACTTGCTAGCTAGCGCTGGCTAATGTCTGTGGAGAATTGTTTTGCCTCCAGCTAAGCCCCGCCCACATAAACGTCACTAACAGGAAAAGGGTCTTTAAATGCTGCCTTTTAGACTTTACAGCGCTCTGGAGCTATTGGAATCACTCATCAGTTATTTGGATTACATGAAATTGATGCTTTGCAGCCACCACTGGATTTTAATTCTAGTAATATTAGTGTAGCCTAATCTTTGAGAATTTAATCATACAAACATGAGAGTGGTATCAATCTTCTCATCTAATTCTCAACAAGAATGAAAACAAGAACTGTCACACTATTACTTAAAAAAAACCCTGTCACTTAGTCTTAAAATAAACAACAAATTTAAATTCCAGAAAAAAACTAAATTCTGAAGGTTATTCAAGATCAATGCCAGAAACTGCCCCCAGTCAATTTCTTTCAGAGACATATCAAATAATTAAAGCGCTCAACTGCTGCATGTCCTCTGGAAACACTTCAATCCCAGGCGTAAAACCTCCGATCATCAGTTGTCTTAGAAAGTAAGGTGTTACTGTGAAGGAAAATGTTTACCGTGCAAATTAAAAGCCTCAAAATAACTGACTTAATCAGACCACTTAGCCGTGACAATACTATTCTAAAAATAGCTCTCAAGGCCACTTAACAGCATTAAACAGATGCAGCCTGGGAACACAGATAGCCCTGCCACTGATGCATCCTGGGTGGCTGCCCTTGAAGTCGATTTCTTTTTTTTTTTTTTTTTTTTTTTTTCAGATTTAATGGAGTAGGAGAAGAAGGACGTTGGGGTCACACCCTGCACAAGTAGCATGTTGGTTTTAAGATTAATAGGATATGGAGAGTTCCTCTGATTAAATTATCTGCTCTGTTTTGTCCATCATCGCAGCTGCTGATTAGATTCACACTTCACATCCTCTTAAATAAGCACAATTAATCATAAAGACTGCGTCAGAGTCACACACACCCATTTTTCCTCTTTTTATTCAGTGATAAATAATTTCCTATGATCATAGGCTTTATGTGAAGACATCCGATCAAGGCAAGAGACAAATTAGAGGGCACACATTGCCACCATTAGAAAATAATAGCAGAAACAAAAACAATGAGGTAAGAAGTTCTCTTTTTTTATACATTTGTGGTGCTTCTATTTCTGTTACCTATACTGTTGAATGCACAGTGCTTCCTAATACAGAAATCCTGCCTTTTGTGTGTCTGTACATTATTAAACAAAAACAGGTCATGGCACAATACTGAACCAACCAGGACAGGGAGGGCACTGCAGAGTGTGGAGTTAGCAGTATACATCGTCAGACCCAGAGGGAGAAAAGCTGAGCAGGAAACAGAAATACAAAACAAAAAAACTCTAAGACTTTGCGACTGAGCTCCGTGATTGATTCAACACACACACACACACACACTTTTCAGAAGAGATCTTTGTGTCAGTAGGTGGTATGCTCCCCACATTGTTACGTGTAAACATGTAAAAGCTTATATGTGGGTTGTTTTTTCATATACGTGGAGGAGCGATCAAAATAAAATTAATCTGCAACAATTTCGATAATGGATTGTAAATCTGTGGGATATAATTTGGTTCAGAGATGGCTGTGTAAAGGTCCCAGTAAAATAAACCCAACTCATTTCCGAGATGGAAGAGGTTTGACTCTCATTATTTTTGAATAATGACTCTGAAAAATAAGGTAAACAAATACAGAATTTGTCGCTTTGTATAGACCGGAGGCTTTTAATTATCATCACAGATGACCATTGTAAATAAATGGCTGAAAATCTGCTTATAAATCATCGGAAAACTCCAGCGACTCTCTTTACAACTCCAGAACATGCCTGAGAATAATCGCGTTTTCAGTTTTATAAAAAACTTAAAACTATTGGTACATTGCAAAAAAGGAACGAGTACCATCCTTCTAATTTGACATGCTTTTAATGGTGCCAATTTCAAACATAGGCTTTCAACACCCATAGCTTAACTCCTTGCCTCCTACTTCCTGTTTACATCCCCTGAATTCTCCACATTATGGGATCTGTAGTTCTAAAACTTCTCAGTGAGTTAGAGCGCCTTCATGTTCTGTCCTGTGACATATTTCCCAGTGAAACAGAATATTCGATCAGTGAACAGTTACAAGAGCAATTTAAATTGAATTAATTGTACTTCATTGGATGCTAAAATGTGGGAAGGCGTGTCCTCCATCCCGTTTCCATTTTATTCCTGTTCCTCATGTAGAGAGCGCCGCAATGGAGGAACGCAAGGTTTGAAAGAGACGTAATCGATATATCTCCTCGTTTTCCTACAAAAAAAACTAAATCAGTTGGCATCTGGCTGAAGGGAGATCACCAGGGAGCCGAACATTTCTACTAAATATTGTGTTGGATGTTCAGAAATGCTTGCTATCAAGCTAGCTTGTTTTACAAAGTGGAGATGGTGATATGACATAGCATGATAGCTACAACAGTGATATCTTTACCCGTGAAAGTACTGTTGTGAGTATGAATAACAAGGAAGTACATACTCACCCATCTTTCAGTGGTTACATCTGTGCACAGCTGAAAGGTAAGTAGTTTGTTTACATGATGTAACAGAGTTCCATATTTAACGGATTCAATCTGGACAGAGAAATTCTGAGGTTACGTGACAGTGGCACAGTAGTTGGACGCTCGCTTGCTGTTAGGAAATGGTGTTACAGAGTTTAGTGGGACTGCAGAGGAGTGCACCCACCTCCCTCACCTGAGGGAGACGAAGAAGAGATGGATCAATGAATTAATTAGATGAATGAATGACTGAATTAGCCCTCAGCTAGGATGTTTTGAAAATGATCATTGGAAAGTGGGTGTGTCCTGACGCTGTACACTGACAGGATAGTAGCATCTATCAGGGAGACAGACATAAAACCCATCGTTTGTTCCGTTAGTTGCTGAAGCAGTCCACTGTAAAATGCCTCGCACATAATCTGGAGCTGTCAGATACCAATGCTAGCCCGCAGCCTGTAACCACAGTGTTAGGGGAAACGAAGACACACACTGACGTAGCATGATGTTGCTCGCTAGCTGACTAGCTCTGTGCCACTAAAAGTTGCAGATTGATGATAGGAGGATGATATTATTGATTTAAATTGGTTGGTACAAGCTTACGTAAGCACACGTCATATTTTGTTTCACAGGAAGAATTTTTTTTTTTTTTTTAGATTGGTGCACAAAATGTCAGGCCATGTGATCTTAAAGGGTAAGAAGGGCATTTTTTATTTTAGCTTGAGATGAGAGCATGATTGTGCCAAAACTAAAAACAACCTTGGACACAACCTTGATGGAGGCAAGGTAACTGGGAAGTTTTGGTGAGCCGAGTAAAGCACGGTTTTGTATGGTGCTCAAAGTTAAAAGTTGGTCTTGTGACAAAATAAGCAATCTGAAGACATCAGCTTTGGGCTCTAAGGACTTCTAATAGGCAAATTTTCACTATTTTCTACAATGAAAAGCCTCATTATGTGGATTCATACTGTGGACAGTGGTGGCTGTGTGTGTGTGTGTGTGTGTGTGTGTGTGTGTGTGTGTGTGTGTGTGTGTGTGTGTGTTTTACATTCACTCAGAGCAACACACTGAGGCGCAGCCCCATGCATGGACCTGACCTGCAGTCCCTGTGCCTCCACTGTTGTACGAAACAAAAATTGCTCCTGGCTCACTTCTTTCCTATCCGACATTAAAGGAGAATACCACCAATTTTCAGCATTCACTTATGTTATTTTCACACCTTAATGTGACCTCAGCTTCTATTTATAAAAAGTCAATACTGTCTGCTATAATTACAGATATATGAGTTCATCACAACTCCTCGAAAATATAACACCACAGTGATGTAACACCTTTGAAAAATACTTTGAAAAGGCCACTATGTTTGTGGCTGTACTAAACAGAGCTATTACTACAAATACAAGAGGTGTGTTTATGTTCAGATGATTATTCTCTAAATTCACAGTCTTCTAGTTATTGGCAAAAGATGTGTGTCAGTGTCATGGGTTTAGCTTAGCAAAATAGCTCACTAATACTCTGTTGCTGTCCATATAAATAACATAATGCAACTTCTTACATTGAGTGGCATTCTCCTTTATGGTACTTGACCTCCTGTTCTGCTGCCCAGGGAAGTCGCCCCTCACTGCTACCTGCACCTGAGCTGCAGCTGGTTGGAGGCAGCACACCTGCACCTTCCTCTCGTCCACAGCAGCCCGTGAGCTGGCCCAGACAGCTGTGCTCACAGCTGCTCTCCCCAGCCACACACCTGGGGCCTCGTGAAGTGACAGGCGAGAATAAACCCTGCGCTAAAGCCAAGCTGGCAGAAAACCACCCAGTTCCCCTCAAAGGATTCAGTTCAGTGAACCTCAATTACACTCAAGCTACTTCAGTGGAAAGGCGGCGGTGGGTGGGGAGGGGGGGGTTGGAGGAAAAAATAACAACAAAAAAAAGAACACAAAATGTACAACAACAGAAAAACACACAACTGAAATAGCTAAGAGAAGCCAAAAATAGCAACAGGAGCAGTCGTGACGGCGCAGATGTGTGCCGAGGGCGGTGCAGCGGGCGGCCGGGGGTCAAGTCGAGGAGTGGCTGCAGTGGTCCTCAAGAAATGTGCGCCAGCATTGTGGCCGCAGTTGCCATGACAGCAGCACATTGAGCACCCTTTCACAAAGGAACAACAACAGAGACGGCCGTATTTTAAATCAACAGTGGCAGGGTGCTGCGACAGCCTCGGCTGCCCTCTCTCCCTCTCGCCCCCATTTGTGCCCGTGTCCCTCCTCTTAGTGTTTTGTTCGTTTTCATTTTTTAGTCGTTAGGTACTCCGTGGTGCTGCGGTCCCTTGACACATAATCAAAGACTCCCCTGTTTCAGGCTTCGGGCCAGAGTTTGTTGTTTTTGATTTTCAGTCATTGTGTGTTTTTGTAAATCCCATAAAATTTTCAGAGCCTCTTATGTCAGTCCAGAGGCGGGCACGGTCGAGTCCTCAGCCTGGGAGGCAAACTTTGCCTGCAAACAAAAGTCCCACTATGGTGAAGAAGATGGAGAGGACAAACAGCACGTACGAGGAGCCGACCACTGTGTTGTTGGGCAGCTTGTACGGCTGGCCTCCCACCTCGTTGATATAGAAGCCTATGGGGAAGATGAGCGCCGCCATGCAGAAGAGGATCACTGGAAGGAAGGAGCAAGAGAGAAGATGTTAGTTTACAGCGCACTTATATAACAAACTAGGTGTAATTCATGGCTGGATTCGTATGATTGGCACTGACAGGGTTTAAGAAATAAAAGATAGCACACAAAAGGTCTCAGTCTACGTTTGAGTCTTTGTTCTCCACACTAGATGTAGAAAATTAAGCATGAACTCAGTCAACTTGAGCAGGAAGCACAGGCTGCGCAAACTGAATTCAATTTTACTGAGTTCATTAGCAATGTACAATAGTGCCTTTCAAATGGCTTTGAAGGGGCAATTACACAAAGCAGACTCATAGTACGCACCACGATCATGTCTTTTTTTTGGAAGATGTGAGACAGACTTTCAGTCGAACACACTCTGACACACACACTGTTTCATTTAAAGATAGGTTATGTTATACATTATACAATGTTCTGACAAATATACAGCAACAAAATGTCAAGCAACAAATCTGAGAGGCTCAGCCAAACCAACATTTGGCAGTAAATCTTTTTTTTCTCTCTCCCAGACTGCAGAGATGACGGACTCATTGCTCATTTCACGACAATGTCTTCATTAAAAAAGGAGACAAAGAGAGCAGGTGCACAAATCACTGTGGATGCTTTAATTTCGTGACACATCTCAACATTCAGTTTATAATTACCATGGCAGCAATTACAGAAACCCAACATTTGACACCAAGATCATTATATCAGTCCTTTAGCTCGAGCTTTCTACAAGCACTGGCAGATGTAATTGTCCCACATAGAGACTTCTGTTCCAGAGGAAGAAAAACCTCATTCAAAATCCCACTGACATTTGTCACTACTTTAGGAACTAAAAATACAGCCTTAAACAGAGCCTGTCACGCAACAGGACGTCACAAGGATCGCTTCTTTTGTCAGAGTAAGGACACTAGTTTTTTGAAAAACAATCTAATATCTGTTTATGTCATATTTTTGGGTTTTAGCAGCCTTTATAGAACATCATTTCCCATTAAGCCTTGACCTTCACAGGCTAATTGTCCTGTGTCCATGGGCAAGTCAAGGTGTTCGTTCAGACATGCCTGTGATTAACGGCAGAAAAACGAGGAGCAAACACTGTATAAGTGTTGAGACCGCAGAGATTAAAGCTAAACTAGGATTACTGCCTTGTGGTTGTATGCCTCCACGAAACAGTGAAGTTAGAGTTACAGTTTACATCAATGTCTGTGAAAACATGGACGCTTCACACACACGAAAAGATCAGATCTACAATCAGCACAGTTTCAAGGTGGACACCAAAGATTAGTGTCACTAATTCAGTATCTGACTAAGGTCCGATTTATATGTCAATGATTTCAACCTAAAACAGTAAACTAAAGTTGCGTTTTGGCTGACCGTTTACACACCAGCGGCGTTTTGGGTGCCTGAAGATGTAGCGTTTTGAAAATGGGCTCCAGAGTGCATTTTTTTGGAAACAGCACCGTCTCCATTGTCATGTAAACTTGTAGACTTTTCGCACATGCGCATCACGGTTCCAGTCACTAGGCATACGCGAGAAAGTTGACCATCACAACAACGACAATGGCGGACTCCTGAGCTCTGTTTGTGCTGCTCACCCTTTTGAATTAATCAACGCTTCTCCAGCAAAGTGTAGATTTACTGTAGCAACTCCACCTCGTTGTCCATCCAGACATACGTTCGTGCGGTTGCCATTTATGTTTGTTCATACATCAACGCTCTGTGCACACTGCTGCTAACTACTGGCCTGGCATGTATACTACAGCGTTTTTGGCCAATTTTGGTCACGTTGTCGTCTGAACGTAGAACTTTTTTCAATACGAAAATGAGAAACAATTCCGTTTTTAGCGGATCGTTTTCATGTAAACATGGCCTAAATGTAACCTCTTCTGTTCCTGAGTTGTGACGTTGTGAGTAATGGCCAGAAAAGTATTTTTGCAGAACATTATGATGTCAAAGTGAAGCTGACCTTTGACCTTTTGAAAATAAAATGTCATCACTTATCTATTTTATCCTATCAAACATTTGTGTGAAATTTTTGTCATAATTAGTGTATGAATTCTTGGGTTATGGCCGAAAACATGTTTTGTGAAGTCATAGTGACCTTGACCTTCGACCACCAAATTCTAATCAGCTCATTATTAAGTCCAAGTGGACGTTTGTGCCAAATTTGAAGAAATTCCCTCAAAGTGTTCTTGAAATATCATGTTTATGAGAATGAGATTAACTCAAGGCCACACTGAGCTTGACTTTTGACCACTAAAATCTAATCAGTTCATTGTTGAGTCCAAGTGGATGTTTGTGCCAAATTTGAAGAAATTTCCTCAAGGCATTCTTGAAATATTATTTTCACAAGAATGGGACGGACAACCTGAAAACACAATACCTCCAGCCATAGCTATCGTCTGTGCGGAAGCAAAAAAAAAAAAAAAAAAAAGACTTTAGCAGAGAGCTTTGGATGTGACGTAAGAGTTTAATGGAGGGTGTTAATATTCTTTTTTTTTTTTTTTTTTTTTTAAATATAAATGTCATGACATAGATAAGTCCCAACCACTCGATTCAGTCAGCGTTGGCCTGACAAGGTTCAGGGCTGATTTTAACAGCAGATGGTGCCCTGAACCCATGAAATTATTTTTATAAATTTGGCAAAAAATTTGCAGTCATATTGTTTATTTTAAAGCTCAAAAATCACATGCAGTACGTCTTTAATAATGTCAGAGTTACCTGTTTACCTCTACTGTCAACAAAAAAAAAAAAGAGGAAATCAAATACGCACAGTGTTCGAGTATGAACCTGTAAACCCATCACAACCACACACACATTTAAAGACAGGGCCAGACACATGCACACCGCAGATGTACTTATAATTCTAAAAATGACAGAACATTCACTCTTCACATGTTGTGTTTGCCATCCTGCTGGGTTGTTTCTTTACTCCCACCTTTAAATTACAATATTTCTGATATAACTCGAAGGCAGCCTTCCTCCACAGTCAAGTGTTTTGGCAAATCTCTAAAAAGCATCCCTCAGGTAGATGATTTATTTTCAACTTTGAAGTTAGTAAAGTCAATCTTTTGCGTTCGCTTGAGGCAAATATTTGTGGGTAAAACCATATCATCATCAAGCATC
The DNA here is from genome assembly GCA_019142605.1 of Cephalopholis sonnerati. NCBI lineage: Eukaryota > Metazoa > Chordata > Actinopteri > Perciformes > Serranidae > Cephalopholis > Cephalopholis sonnerati. Next base: position 25,311,171 of record JAGQAX010000016.1, read on the forward strand.
ATGCTTGAGCTCACCACAAATGTACAGTATTTCCTGACACCACTTGAATGCAGCATTAGTTTCAGTAAATGTTTCTCCAAGAAGCATAAATAAGCTCTCTAAAACAACCTCAGGCTGATTAACAATGTTTAAGATTTCTCTCTGTGCTTAAAGGTGCACATCAGATTTCAGGCTTTCTAAACAGCCACATCCGCTTTTGTTTATTCACAAGTTAGTAAAATCCTAAAACAGCATTTCCTGAATTGAAGAAAGGACAAACATTAGGGGCTCTAGAGGAAGCCACAGAGTATGCTGACGTTGTTGTAGTTTCCTACGGCTGCCACTAGATGTTAGATAAGAGCTTTTATTTCTTGAAATACACAAACTTACACTGCATCTAGGTTGTGTTTCTTTGAACTGTGGCCCAGTGAAACAGATTAGAAAAGCTGAAGGAAGCTCCACCGGCAACAATCAACAGCCTTTCATCCAAAACCATCTTTTTTGTAGTTTTTAGATCAGTTTATCAAACAAGTTACAGAGACATTTTGTCTACTCTGGTGTGATCAAACATTGACACTGGATTCAGCTGCAGCTGTTTGGTCTCACTTGATGCGTTTAGCTGCATTTTAGTAACCTTACAGTCAGCTTTTATTTTGGATTTCTTAAACCTGCAGTGCTGAACTTTTGTCTCCCTCCTTTGGCAGTGAGAGTGGTTACACAAACACTGTCAAAGCATGCTTAGGATGTAAACTATGCCCGCAAAGGAGCTCACCATGGCTCCACCTGCCCCCAGGAGTGCTCTCCTCAGGTCAGTCAATTTCTTTTTTTGCTTTTCGTCCTTCCTCTGATTGCCAAGTTTCTTTTTTATCTGGAGTATAAGTATCCAGCATCAAGAAACTCTGCCATATTCCGAGCTGACAATCAGTCGCTATGGTCTTTCCCACCTTCCTGCCCCCTCTAGCTGAGAAGAGCTTGAATGTAATAGACATCTATTTATATGTACAAGTCCCTCAATTGAGCTTAAACTCAAATAAATACAAGGCACTAGGTTTTCATAATCAGGGTATAGAATTAGAGAAAAGAGTACTCCTCCAAATTCAGCACTACACTCCTATAACATAAGAATCAACGGAGCAGGCTAATGTAGCCTCAAGCTGCTAGCCTCAAGCAGAGATAAGAAGCTGGCTATACAGATCTGGTAAGCTGGCTTCTTTCTGACTCTACACCTCCGGATTTCCTTTTAAAACTTTTAATTGTCGAGCCCAACTGGCGCTGACTCAGGTGACATCACTTGAAGCAATTTACCAGACTTCAGGCAGCTCTGTCTGGAGTCACACCTATGAAGCAGTACTCCCCAGAACCTGCAAACACTCTGATGTGCAAACTCACTGGAGTTCCCCTTAAAACCACATTTTTAAATTGGATTTTTTTCAAGTACGCATGTGCATGACAAAAGGAAAATTACTCCCCTAAAAAACAGTGAGCATGCTGTGATGATGAGCACAACATGTTCACAGCTGCAGAGCAAAGCAGAGGTGGAGTCATTACTAAGTCTTATCGTTCAGTCCAGGAAGTAGGCATTTGTGATTGGATAACAAAGTTGTCACTAATTAGGATGGCTCTTTTTCTCTTCTGTTTTCTTTGAAGGAGTTTTTACTGAAGCTTTGGGTCCAGCTCTGAGTCCATTTATGTAACCCACAGTGACGTTAAACAGCAGAACAAACTGTGAGACTCTGGTGAATCAAAGATCAATAGCTGTGCAGAATTTGTGGAAAAAGCTTCATGTATTAAAAATAACTCTTATTGTTGCATTCAAAGCGCACAGTCGGATGTTTTCAACCAGCATTCTTTCCTGGACTGATTGTCTGTTGTAGCGTGGTGGGGGTGGGGTTGTGTTAACAGTGTGTAATCCATTTGGTGACAGCACAGGAAGCCATTTTTAGCTATCACCTCTTCACTCCATCTTTCCAATTAGCAGAGCTGTTCAGTACCTGAGGGACGACTTTTCCCAGTCTCCAAAATCTCATCAGTGTCGCCTTTAAAAGTTTTCTCATGTTCTGCAGCTAGAGGAGTCTGGAGTGGAGCAGAGATCTGGATGTTAGGATTAAAATACATTTTGTGGCTGGAAATCTGCCAATCAATTATCTACAATTTACCCCAGAGAAACCGCAAAAACTGCTCAGGAATGACCTGAGGAATGTGCGACAGAGCTCAAGGCCTCGACCTGGCCTCCTAATTGCCCAAATCCCAATCTGATCATCTGTGGGACATGCTGGTACCCCACCTCAGCCCACAGGACTGACGAGATCCACAGCCAACACCCTGGTGCCAGACACCACCAGAGGTCCTGTGTCTACGCCTCGACAGGTCAGAGACAAGTCCAATCCACAAAAGCCCCACTGTGGATCGGGGGCACAGCCCATAAAAGCTCAATCCAATTGGGATCTGGGGAATTTCAAAGCTGGGTCGATGTCTTAAGCTTTCCGTCACCTTCCTCGGGCCATTCCTGAGCAGTTTGTGCAGTGTGGCATGGTTCATTGTTCTGCTAGAGGGGGCCGCTGCTATCTGGGAGTGCTGTGCCATGACAGAGATACATGGTCTGCAACAGTGTTTGGGTAGGTGGAGCGTGTCACGTGGCATCCACATAAATGCAGAATCCAATGTTTCCCCGAAGAACATCGCATCGTAACAAGATGATCGATGTTATTCCCTTCACCCGCCAGTAGTTATAATGTTAGGCTGATCGATGTAGATTAAATAAACAGACAGGAATATTTGTTTTTGACTAATCGAGCAATTTAAATACTTGACAGTCTTTACAGCACACTGGCGCAAATATCATATAAAAACCCACTGCTGCCATCAATCAGGCTGACTCGTTTATTTGCAACATTATCCACAAGGTCCTAATAAAATCACACATATTCATGGGATGGCAATCATAGCATAAATGGTATGTCTCACGATATATAGCATAACATCACCCCCTCCTATATTTCCTCTGAACAAGATTAATTGAGTGTGACATTCATGCAGCTACTTGATTAGCTAACTGTTTTTTTTACAGAGTTATGGTCCTTTAAGAGTTTATGCCACTGCACTTTCTAAAAAACAAAACCCCTGACATGTAAATGATTACATAGTGTATTAAATATTTTCAGAAACAGTCCCTGAAGAGCCAATTAGATGCATGTCGTACTGACTCAAACAGGTCAAATGAAATGAACAACGTCTGGTAAACCTGCATCACAAAGCACACATAAGATATATTTAGGTCTATCATTTTGCCTGCTCATTGCTTCAGCCGTTTGTTTATCTATGATGGGGATTATGATTGCAAAAGGATGTGGTGAAAGGTAAGCTAAAGTGGAGCCAGAAGCACGTAGCTCAGCATTATTCCTGCAAGCTTCACCAGTAAGTTAACTGAATTGCACCTCACGGTTCAATGCTTCTCCTAAGTGCCTGAACTGATGACACCCCACCTGCAGCTGGTGATACTACAGCCTCTTAGCTGATAAACTAATGACTTATAGTTACTAAACTATAGTACAGAAATTACCTTTGCACTTTAATACTAGACCTGCAACAAGTCTATTATCGTTAATCTGCTACTGCTTTGATAATAAATTGTTTCCATGCAAAAATGGCAAAATTATCTGATTAAAACTTCTAAAATATGAGGATTTGCTTCTTTTCTTGGTCTTATGTGGCAGTAAACTGCATATTCTTGCATGTTTATGTTTATGGAAGCCAAAAATATTTTGTTTATCCAGTAACAAATTAGATTTCAGTTTCAGTTTCAGTTTACATATCCGTCAAGACTCATATATGTAGAGGAGATTTAGATAAAAGCTATTAAGTGTATTTTCGGCAAAAGGTGGATGCTTCACACACATTTTCTACCAGGCATCACTGACAATCTATATAATCAGCACGGTTTTAAGGTGGAAACCAAAGGTACGGGCGGGAGGGAGGGGAAATTCATTTACTTTGTAACGTCATAATTAATCACCACATTTTCTGCAGTTACTGTTAATATAATGTCAGAAACATATTTATTATTTCCACCCCCACAGATGACCCTCACACCTTGGAGAAACACTGCTGGTGTATGTGTGTGTGTGTGTGTGTGTGTGTGTGTGTGTGTGTGTGTGTGTGTGTGTGTGTGTGTGTGTGTGTGTGTGTGTAGCTACACAGAGGCGGGTCTGTGCTGGTCATACAAAGCTGTCCATTCAGGTGCCGTAGGCCTAGAGCCAGTTACACTACAGACGGCCCACCTCCTCTCAACCTTCATCACCTGGTTGCCCTGAATGCACCGCCACCCCCGTCTCCTTACAACCAGCTTCACTTTATTCTTCGTCTCCCTGCGTCCATTTGTGTCTTTACATTGGCTCTTGACCTGTGCAAACATGATTATTCACTCAACGTGCCTTCTTTTACTCGACACTTCCTAAGCCCCCACCCATTTCCTCACTTAACCTCTCACCCCCTCCCGGCAGCGGAGAGGTGTTCGGCATCTGAGCTACAAGTTCAGCAACATCAGAGGGCGAAAAGCTCATTTCAGTTTCCAATTTTGCCTTTTCGGCCCTCTCCTACACTTCAAACAAGCTCTTGAGATACAAGAGAATCCCAGAAAGACCATCAGTCGCTCAAGTGTCAGTGAATGGGGCCCTCAAACAGAATAAACTGAGGATTTCACATATTTTCTCTGACAACAAACCAAGTTTCTTCTCCGTCGTACCTAAAATACATCACAAGCCCCCCCTCGCCCAGCTTTATTTCCTGATTTAAAGTGATAATCATCATCATGCCTTAAACCCGTTGAAAAGAACAATACACCTCTTGTCTAATACGGCCAACAGAAGCTTAACAAGGGGACAAGGGTGACAGTTGCTCACTGTTTCCATGGCAACCGCCTTACTTTCCTTGAAGTGTGATTGTTAAACAATGACTCAACGCCATCCAATTTAGCTTGTGACACAGATTTGTGCTAACCGGACAGACAGACAAGTTTGTGGGGAAAGTGGTGATTCATCGAGAATTTGCAAGTGATTAGGGAGCGTTACAAAACCTAATTATGAATCTGCATTTGGCCTGGCAGGCAAAAAAAAAAACTTGAGGAAAGCACTGGGTGTTTGTTCAAATCTGCAGAACAAAAAAAAAAAAGCTGCAGTGTCCTGAAAAATGCACCAAGCTTTCAAACAATAATACAGAGCTTCACAGGCCACCGCTCCATCTGTACAAGTGTGCTTGAGGCCGTCTATTCCCTTAACTAACCGACCAATCAAACTCCGCCCTCCCACACAGCCTTACGAAACCAGCCCGGCTACGGTGCACGAGATGGATGCCGGGTTATTATCGAGTGCTGGAAGTGCATCTATACAGAAATCGTGTTTGAACAAAAAAAAAAAAAAAAAAAAAGAGTGGCGATGTTCAAGGCAAAGAGGGAGAGAAAACACTAGAGAAACGCTGTGGCACATAAGCCACCCACTCGGGTATCAGAGGAGCTGCATTACTCAATAAATCAGCTTCAGGGAGCAAGAGGAGTCGTTAAGCATGCAAGAAAAACACTCATGAATGTGCAAACGCAACCGAATACACACACCCACACACAGATTTTCACGTCACTCTCAGAAACACAAACACACAAAAGGTCCTGTATATAGCCTCAGATGCTTTTGACGTCATTTTTATCTGCACATCTGCATTAGCAATGCATGACGGGTCCAGTTTCTTTCACCCATTCAACCTCATCACTTCTCCTTTTTTTATTTCCTGCCCCAAAGAGAGATAATTTTTTAAAGGTTATGCAGTGAGACAGAGAGGAAGGTGAGAAAGCTCCAATGGTTCACTTACTGCCAGTGAAGGCGATCCAGCGGGCGTATTTGGTGGCTTCTCGGCGCCAGTGTGATGCCACGAGCAGTCCACAGGTGACTGTGAGGGAGATGATGCCCATGATGATGAAGAAAAGCGTGGTGACCCACTCTGGGGGCAGCCGAGGTGGAATACAGGTCCGGTCTCGTCCGTGGATGGTCTGACATTGCCGGACTAGACCGACTGTAAGGGCACCTGTGGAGAGAGGTTGAATGTTGATGAGGTGTCCATCTTAATTAATTTGGTTTATTACATCATTGACCAGCACAAAAACACACTGAGCACTGGGGCTAATGAAAAGCTCATTCACACATCGGCATCGGTAAATGCAAACACAAGAGAAGAAGCTCTGTCTACACTTGTGATACTCAAATTATGGATAAGGTGGGGGGTGGGTGGAGCAGTTGTTAGGATTCATGGGATTTAGTGGCATCTAGAGGTGAGGACTGCAGATTGCAACAAGCTGAAACTTCCTATGTGCGAAGCATGAATTCCCCCTTAAGATTCCTTCTGTGTTCAAGAGCCAAATTATCCATGGAGGTTTCTTCCTCTGCAAAACAAACGAACCAGGTTATTTAAACTGGTCAACACTGAATAAAGCATCTGTGTTTCTCCAATGCTGTTCGGCCACTAGCCCGGCACCTGCTAATGTCTGCTCACCTTTTCTGATCCAGACGTTCAGGAGGTTTTTACTGGGAGCCGAATTATAAACAGAAGTCTCTTCCTCTCCAAAACAAATGGACCAGATGATTAAAACTGGTAAACACTGAATAAAGGCCAAGGCGAAAACGCGACTGGCCCTATCTAGAGCCAGTGTTTGGTTTGGCTAGTTGAGGCTACTGAAGAAACGTGGTGGTGCAACATGGCGGAATCTGTGGACCTGCTCCCTATTTAGATAAAAATGGCTCATTCTACATTAACAAAAACACGACAACACTAAAGAAAACACACTATATCCCCCCTAAATCCAGCACACTGACCCTTTAACTGGCCCCTGGCCTCTTGTCATTTTGCAAAGGTGGCCCCTGGGCAAAGCAATCTCAGTATCCCTGCTCTACACTGTAAGCTGTTATCGACGCTGCATAGAGCGAACATCAAAGTATGGAGAGGCAGACAAACAACCCAAGACCTACTGCACACACACTTCTTACATGCAAGCCAATGTTTAAGCGTGTGATCCTAATTTCACAGACTACATCTCCGAGCGTGACAGTACGCCTAAAGGCTGACTAAAAAGGGGAAGTGGAAAAAAAACTACAAAACATTGAAGGTATCATACTGATCAGTAAAGCAGCAACAAATAAACGCCTCGATCAACGACAAGGGAAGACCAAAGTGTAGGAGCTCTGCTGAACAAGTGAAAAGAGGACGGATGGAAAAAGACAGAGAGAAGCTTCTTTAATTTGCCACCAATTCAGTGCTGGCAAGGAACTGGGGGAGCTGCTCTCACACTGGTGGGCCTGGTTATGCCTGTGAGTGGCCAATATTTTTTCTTCTGCCTAGCACTCAAGAGGAGAAAGTGAGGACTAAATCAATCCTGCCAATTACTGAATCTATCCCACGCAGGTATGACACTGTTGAGGACACTTAACACCAACACACAGTCTGCAAGAAGTTGCAATGATATCAGACGAATTTGCTGCAGCATTTGAGACTCAGTATCTCTGTTTACATGCGTCTGTGCCTTCCATACAGGACTATAACAATCTCCTTCCTCTATCTGAAGTCTTCGGCTGCGATGTTTGAATGTGTAAATATTCGGAGGTTCACCATACATTGATCTGGATCGATATTTCAATTAAATGATCAACAATCCGATTTCATTAGGGATACTCAATTTATCGGCTGCACATCGGTATGTGCCTATATTCAACTTGTTGACTGCCTTCAACCTATCTACATATAAGATGCTTTTCCGTTCGAGACAGAGAGCATCCCGTTGTCCAGGGGATGTGTTTGGGACGAACAGAGATGTTCCCTGGGGTGCTGCTGGGACAAAGGACACAGTAAACTCACTACGACATGTCAGGGGATGCACCCTATTGTCTCCCTGATGATGATACATTGTGAACAACAAATTTGTGTTGACATCAGCAGAAGGAGAGCTAGTTAACGTTAGCTGTTAGCAGTGGCTGGAACTGACATTTGACGAAGGTTGCATCAAATTACATCATGATGCGTTCAAGCTCTCTTCAGTGACAATGAGTATTGGGCGAAGATAAATTATTGTCGTTCTCATGATGTGTTCAAATGTTATCTAGTAAAATGTTTTTGGTGAGGAACTTGAATGATTACAGTTGTCTGAAGGAGAAATTTGTTAATGTTTTCATTTCAACATAAAATAGATCAGCCTGGAATTCCACAGTCGTGCAACCCTAAATTTCATCGATGCAAAGATACGCTTTGATTTTGAAATTCCCATAGCACGTCTCTGTCACCATCCTCATCCAAACACACCTCCTTCTTAAACATTTAAACGGCACTTAAACTAACCCTAATGCCCAGCGGACAATGGCAAGCAGCCAAACAAAAAAAGATAACGAGGACATTTACTGATCGCAGGCCCCCTGAATTGAATCAATCTAAATCATACAGGCCTAGTAGCAGACTCTGTGATATCAGCAAATACTGTATTGTCCAAAGAATCAGTGTATTGCATTGTGATGAAACTGGTGATTTACACCCCTACTAAGTATGCACACCGACATTCTACTGTACACATCCATCACTGATCAGACAGGGAGTCAAATGGACCCACTTTGAGTCATGAGCAGAGCTCTGCTAAAACTCAAGTGTGAAGGCCAGTACTCAGCGCAGGAACATGCTCCGGTGGCGCAGCCACTCTAGAGGGACGCCATTCAATTAGAGCACGTCCTCAAGGGGAGTTTCTACCTGAGTAAGCAGAACAGCGTCGCATCACTCAGGCCTCTGCTGATCACAGGTCTCGGGCAAAGAAAAGGCGGACTATAAGTAATGGGCTGTGGGGGATATGAGGTGTTTGTGTAAAAAACTAGAGGGGTTTTAGAGCACTCGGATGATGTATAGTGGTCTTTATGGGTGGCAGATGAGCTGTCCTACACCCCATGTTTTCACACTTTCCATAAGTAGACACAAAACAGGACGTTTTTAGACTGAGTTCAGAGAGACAACAGCACTGCATGAAAAATGCAGCACCCTCCTTCATTTCAATGAGGCCACAAGACTGAATAGTTTGTCCAGGAAAAAAAGGTTAACTGGTTCAATTAATACAAGCATACATTCCCTAAAAATTCATGTGTGACATGGACGAGAATAATTCTGCACTGATATCTCTCCAGGAGTTGTCAAATCCAGTTTGTCTCCTTTGTAAATTAACATCAGAGGACATACACCACAGTATAGTGTTCTAGTGTTTGATAAGCCTTCAAAGTCATGATATTTTAATTAAACTGACCTTCCTGGATCGCATTACATTGTCACATGGGTACCTGAAGCAACACAAATACAGCTCCTTGCACTTCTTTAACGCAGCACTGCTTTCAGTCTGAACATCCCGTCTTAAAATTGACACTAGCAAAAAATGTCATATAATAATAATTAATAAACCCCAAACTTGCAAAACAGACTCATGAGTAGATAAAAGAGTTTTTAATTAAAGGTGCAACATGTAATTCTGGAGAGAGATAGTTCATTCTTGAGTCTCATTTCCAAGTGACAAATACCAACGCTTTGGGTTGGTGATTACTACCAACCCAAGGTCATCACTATTAAACAACCTGAAAATTAGATTTAACAATGAACTATCTTTCACTAGAATTGAATACTGAACCTCTAAAGGTGCCTTCTGGAGTTTTCTTGTAAACAAACATTTACAAGAAGTTATGCCAGCTTCTTCCCGCTGATGACATTCAGGGTTACTTAATCACACTCACTATGTGAATCCTTGAGCTCTAAGAAACTTGAGTGCATTTCCTTCCTCATAAAACATCTGCATTGCCAAGAGTTTAAGTATTTTAAATCCTGCATTGTTAAAATCCATGTTTACTTGCTATCAGCCCTCTTCTTCCCTGCCTTTGCTGCATATCATGGCTCATTAACACCACCTGTTGATCAGGCCAATGCCATGTGCGCATGCATGAGATGAACAAAATGGGGTCCCCAATCATGCAAAAAAATGTCATAGCGCAACTAAAGGCTAAAAGCTCCACAAGGAACCTTTAAAGCCACTGAAGCTGCATAAAAAGGCTGCAGTATATATGCCAGCCAGGAGATGGCGCGCCACTAAAAAACCGGAGCATACAGCTCTGAACTGGAGATGAAGACGCGCGGTGTATACAAACAGAAGAAGAAGATCTAGAACAAGCACAACAAGGAGATGGCGAAAACGAATTTCCAACACACGAGGGAATACGGAGACTTTGGTTTGGACTGACGATGACGTTGAGCTGCTGCTTCGAGTCACGCTGGATTACAAAGCCAGTAAACTTCAACAAAACGTTGATCAGGAGTCGTGTCAGTCGAAGTAGGTGGGGCTATGACATCATTGCTGGCCAAAAGTCGCGCATTGGCTGTACGCACGAAGACGCAAAGGCGGCATCTTCAGATTTGTGCACTCTAGAATCCTGCTTCAAAAGATGCGGTGAAATGTTTCGTATGGATGAAAGGCCAAACCGGTTAAAAACTTTGATGAATTCACCCTGACAAGGCTTCGTGTGGATGGGGCCCTCAGTCTAAAATCAAGCAGGCTAATTGGTGGCACTAAATTCCCCGTAGGTGTGAATCTGAGCGTGAATGGTTGTCTGTCTCCATGTGTCAGCCCTGTAATAGTCTGGTGACCTGTAAGGGGTGTACCCCACCTCTTGCCAAACATAGGCTAGGATAGGCTACAGTACCCCCTATGACCCTGAATGAGGACAAGCAGTTTATGGAAAATGAATGAATAATTCTGAATCGAGGCTTTAAATGCTCAATGGTATTTCGCAATAATACACGGACTGCATTTTCTCTACATGTTTGAGGCATCATCTGATAAAAAGAAAAACTAATGAGTGGTAAACTCTTCTTCTACTGACCACAAAATAACCCATTCACTGAAAAGGCAAGCCTGTGTGGGCGACATCATAAAAGTTCAACAGTGGCTCAGCAGGTGGGCGGACGCGTGTATGAGACAAGTATGTGAGCTGGAATTTCAGAAGGTCAAGCGTGTTACTTGCTCTGTCTGGCACCCAAATCCAGACATTTTATAACCCGTCTGCTATAACCCTTTGTATATTTACACAATGAATATACAGTATGTGGCTGCTAATAACCCTACTGAGTCTAAAGCACTTGAATACAAACAGAAAAACAAAGCCTGTGTGAGAAAAATGTTCTTGTTGCCTGGGGGGTGTGGTGGGTTCTGCAGGTCGTCCAAAGGAAATCCTGCCCCCTTTATAACACCCAGTGAAAGCACTGCTTTTACAGTAACAACCCACACAAACAATGCAAGTGGTTTAAAAGAAAACGCCTCAGGAGGCTGTACATGTTAAAGTAAGTTATATATGGAGCTGCAGGACTGACTGAGGGCTTTACATCTATTCTTACAGCCACTAAAAACTACCTTTTAAACCACAAACACACACATGCTGTGATTATGGCACACATTTCTTTATGACAAGGAAAAACTGAAAAGGATGTTTTCTGTCTTTACATTTACCGCGTCTGTCTTATTGCTATGGCAATTCTCGCTGCGCAGAACACTTATGCAATATCAGTGAAAAGGGAAATAAAAAGACAGAGGTCATGGCTCATGACAAAAATGGCACCTGAATGGCTCAAAGGCTTACTCATTCCTGAAGTCGGTTACAGCGTAACCTTGAGTGAATTACAGAATGGGAGGTGAGCATGGTAAAGAGAGCAGGGGCTGGTGCTGGGAACAGGAGACCATTAAGCAAAAGTTTGAAAACTGCAATTAATGGCACCGGTTTATGACCCTTTCCCCTGGATCCTCTGGCCTCCTGCTGTTTCACTAGCTCTCTGTGGAATTCTTGCCTTACAACAGGCAGGCACGCTATGGTACACGGATACAGGTAAACAACTCAACGAGCAGCAAACACACAAACAGCTCTCGTTAAAGCCTGTGTGAAACAGCAACGGTGTGTTCATGATGCATTTTTGTTATTATAAAACAGGTAGTTTCAGCACGTGATTATGATCGGCTGAGCTGCATATGAAGTCTATAAACACACTGTTGTGACCGCGTAACAATTTCAGTATTCATTTATAGTCATGTACCATCCACCAGGACAAAAGAGGGTCATTGGTCAGTGGTGGTGATTTATGTTTGAGCAGCTAAGGAACCTGCTGTGTCCTGTCGCTTCGTTGGAGGAATACCTATCATTGCTGCTGCCCAAACAACCAGCCTTTTATCTCTATCCATAGCTGACAGACTACACCAATAAGACTGATTATTTGTTATCAATAAATTATTCCATGTTTATGTTGCCAAGGGGTTTATTTAATGACACAATGCCAGGTATAGGGTACTACATTGGTACCAGATCCTGACCGGTGAGAACAAAAGTATTGGCAAGCTCCTGGACAAAAGGTGCTGCTATCGGTAATGTAATGTTAATATATTCTCACAAAGCCGACATTTTTAAATTCTTAATCGTCCCTTCATGATGACAAAGCTACTGTCAGCTGATTATGTCCGACTTTGCATAACTGCTCTCCAGTCATGGCAGACACATTTAAAGTGTGCGCTCACTTTACTGAATTTAATGAAAACACAGCTGAATGTAATACATGTATATATGTTGTTTGTCAAGGGGGAACACCAGCATCATCATGAAAAACCTTCGCATACAACATTTTATAAGCATTTTGAAGCAGTGCAGGATGAATGAGTGCTTTAGCAAAGCGGCTGCTGCAGCTACATCCTCGGCGCAGCCTCCCAGCTCCGATGCTGATGGGATTTGCCGACCTAAAAATGCAACTCTCTCAAACTCATCAAGTCAAGGTTAACTCAGGACACAGTTAGGATTGGTTTTAAGAGCTTCTAACTTATGTTGCTAAATAAACCCATAGACAACAGGTGCAAATTGTAAATCCAGTCTGACACTCTTCACTAAAATGAGAGCATGTTTTATTTCTACATGAATTAAGGAATGGTTAAGTTAAGCACTTGCACTGTGTTTGGCGTACTGCTGCTGTTTCCAGTCTTTGTGCTAAGCTAAGCTAATCAGCTGTAGATTCATACTTAGCCAAAAGACGTGGGTTGTAACTATCTTCTCATGTACAGAAAGCGAATAAGCCCATGTCCCAAAATGTTTAACTATTTCTTTAACGGATGGAGTACACAGCAAAGTATAAGCAAGATAACAATGACTTATTTTCACCTTCCAGCTGAGACGATGGGATGTAAGGGGAGCATCTTGTCGGGGCTGTATAAAGGTGATGTCACTTTTCAGTTGAGGGTTATAAATACAAAGCAGAAAGATTTAACAGTCTGTAAGAGCATTTGTTCTTAAGAAAAGTCCTTAGATAAGTCTATGTCAAATCAACGATGTGTTCTTAAACGGCAGAATTGTTCACACCTGTGCTTTTATCATGATAAATACCATTGTCCTGTTAAGTTAACAGCGCTTGCCAGTTGACCCTAATTAGCATAGGTTAAACACCCTGCAAATCCTGTGTGCACACAGGAAGACTGAAGAAGAAGAAAAGTTGAAAGAATTAAGTCAAGAATGTCCGAACAAAGGTCTAAACAGATGAAGCAAAGGACTCCAAACATAAAAAAACGTCTGTTTTTAAAGCTAAACATGCTGTCATATTTTATAGCGTCAGCAGTGGACATAAAATAACACCAAAAGATGCTAAAAATACATGTTCATCAACCACCTCACCTGCAAACTGCAAACTTTATTTATTATAGTAGCACAACTGTCAGGACTAAGGAAAGAGATGGGTGCCATGGTGCTGTTCAAGCTGTGCGTGCATGTGTTAATGGAGGAGAGAAGGTGAAGGTAGACGCACACAAATTTTCTGTAAATTAGCCTATTAATATAATCGAAACACTACTTTGTCGCTTTTTGTTTGCCTGACCAACCCACTAGTGATATTTTCTAGTGTGATCAACCACCAATGACTAGATGGCATGGTTCTAATTACTGGTGTGAATTTAAGTGTTAGTGTAGTGTTTATTTTTAAAGGTTTTTGTAAAATAATCAAATTAATTACAGGAGAATATTATAAATTATTATTGTAATATGTAATATTATACAACTACAGAGTTAAAGAAAATGCAATAGCCATTTTTTCTGTCATGAAATATGCATAAGAGTGCTCTTGAGTTTGCGTAGACTCTGTTCTTACCTAAGGACAAAGCCCAAATAAGAAAACATTGGTGAATTGGTCTTAAGAAGAAATCTCTTCTTACGAACGGTTGGTGGATGAGGACCAATGTTCTTTACAAGGTGATGACACATCTCTACAATAATGACTTATTTGTTTCCAAACACAGTGACTCAGTCTTTGTATTGGCCGACCATAAACATTCGCAGGATCAACGTTACACCAAAATGAACTCAGACCTATGAGTGCGCTAAAACAAGAAATAATGCCCAAATGCATCTGTTGCACAGGCTTCAATTGAAGACAATGGGAGACAGAGCCAGTGTGGCCGTACCTTGAGCCTGCAAGACACAGCCAAAATGGATTATGTTTAGTTTACAAACAAATATGGTATGGCTCCTCTGTCACACATGATGAAAATAATGGGCAGATTCTCCATTTTGTTGCCCTGCTCATTTTCACGCCCCTGTTGGACCCCGTTACCCTGCTGTCAGCTCTATGCTCACTATGATCAAAATACTCCTCTCACCATGTCTCGGTCTAAATGAGAGGAAATGAGGTCCGCATCTGCTCATCTTCTGCATGATGATGCTGTCATTAGTGGAGTATAGGGGGGGTGCTGCTGTTTAAAAGCTCTGGAGGGATGAGTCAAACAGGCCTCTGAACTCTAGTGGGCGGCAAGTAGGCAAGCTAAAGCAGCCAACAGCTGTGTCTTTAGCCGCCGCTGCTGGAGGCTTTTACAGCGCCCACTTGCATTGTTGGGGCACAGGAGGACAGCTGCTGAGTTCGGGCCAAACTTGCATACAAAACAGGGTAGATAAACCCAGGAGCGTTGCATTCTCTCAGCCTAAGTGCTGAATGATAAATTCAATCTGATCTACAACCTGCAGCGCCTTTGTGAAAACAAAATAAGTAAGTTGGCAGCAGTTAAAATGCCTCCACCTACAGGTTATGAAAGTAATAGCCAGTACAATTTTAAAAGAACAGTTCACCTCCAAATTAAATACTTAGACTTTTCATCTTCCCTGAGGTGCTGAGTTGCCAAGTGTTGGCGATATCGGCCGTAAAGATGTCAGCCTTCTCTAGAATATAATGGAACTATCTGGCACTCGGCTTGTGGTGCTCAAAGCGCCAAAAACACCGCAGCAATGTCTCATACCAGAAATCATGACCAAGCAACTCAAGATGATACACAGGCCTTGTTGTGCGCAGTTTCATGTGGGAAACTATTTTCTTTCTACCAAACTACACACGAAAACCGTGTCACTGTGCAGAAGGAAGCGTGCATCTACTCATGGATGAGAGGCTCGTGCTCGTGACAGCGTGAGATGTAAACATTAATGGGGTCTTCCTCAGCTGAGCTGTAACATAAGATAGCTCAGGTGAGCTAGCAGTAGATGCATGCCTCCTTCTGCACATGGATACAGTAAACAGGTGTAGTTCGGTAAAATGAAAATAGTTCCTACCTGAAACTGCTCACGCCAAAGTCTGTGGATTATCTTTAGTAACTGGGTCATGATTTCTGGAAAGATACATTGATGTTGAGTTTTTCAAATGTATTTTTTTGCCGCTTTGTGCATCACAAAGCCATTTACTTCGATTATATTTGAGAGAAAGCACGCATCTCTACAGCTGATAGATCCAACACTCTGCAACTCATACCAAAACTATCTAGACTGAAAAACAGCATCACAGGTAAAAGGAAAAATATGTGTTTTTGATTTTGGGGCCACCTGCGAGTGGTGAATGTTATGCAGTGTTCACATAGGAGCAAAAACGCAACAGCATAACCAGCTACATAACCGCAGTCGCCATTGAAATGTTGCGCAAGCGCTTGTTAACGTAGTTACATCGTCGAAAGTTTGTATTTGGTTAAAAATATCTAGGCTTTTCATCACTGTCTGAGCCCCACTTTAACGTCACATTTCGCCACCCTATTGCATCCCTGTGTGCACATACAGCTTGCATAGCGTCAGCTAACTATGCTAAATGACACAGTACCACAGCTTGAAACAAAACATGATTGGTTGACACTTCACTGCGTCATCAGAGCGCTGAAAACTTTGAGGCCAACAACAAACATCAGGTGCCAGTTTGTGGCTTCAAAATGACTTGTAGCCTGTTGCTGTGTCGCTCGTCCTGTCAACACAGCATCACAGCTGCAGTTTTCTGTGTGTGATTTTGGGCTTAACGAACACTCAGGATGCACTTTTCAAAATGACAACTTTCAAACCTTGTCATGTTTACATCTGCAGTTAGAAACCGAGCTGCTGTTTTCATCCTTTCCTTTTGGTGGCACAGGTTGGACTGAACTGCAGGTGTAAACTGCTGAATGTGCGGCTCTGTAACTAGATGATATTGGCTGGGCCTGGTTTCAGTTGCTTTGCATCAATGACACTGTGTGTCCTTGTGCTTTGAAAAGGGATACCTAAAATAACACATTTATTTTTCTCCTATTTCATTTGTTTCAGATGTCAGACTATAGTAGCAGTTCCTGAGCATCATTGATTATTTTCTACAGTTTTATAAATTCTACTTTTTTCTTTATCATCCATTTGTTCCCATATTTGTTGTTTCTTATAAGCTGTAGTACATTCTATTTTCTACATGATTTTTTCTCAACGCAATTTTAAATTATAAATATAGCAACTACATTTAGCTTGAAGAGAATATTCGGCTACAAACTCTGTTTCTTAAAGAGAAACAGCAGGGCATTTTCCTGTCTAGACTATCACCTTGTGATCTTCATCAACAGCAGTCTTTTATTTTCACTTCATTCAGCAACTCTCTGCATACGATAAAACACTTTGCAAATTAATTTCGGGGTAATGCTGAGATGGAAGAGTAAGTGTTAACAATTTAATTTTAAAACAGAAGGATTTCCACCTGAATTAGATCCACTGCTGACATCTAAATAGTTAACTGGCCTATGAACTGGGCACAACAGTAAAGCAGGGGAGGTAAAACACTACTGTTAAAAAATAGATTTTGGGAAATGGTCACCTTCAGCGTTTGAGATTTTCTTGGAAACCTACATTTTCTAGGATACAGCAGTGCCATGAAAAGCCAGTCTGTACCTGGAGGTGATTTAGCATTTTTAAGATCATGTGTGTGTTTATGTGCACGCAAAATTTTTTAAAGGTTATTTAGACTCTAGAGAACAACATCCACTCTGGTGACAAGTGTCTGCAGGGGGGCAGTCGGCGGCAAAGCTGACGAGAATCACAGTTTGTGTCTGACACTACAGCAACAGTGCTTTGTCTTGAAGCCCAGCACAGGAAATCAAGCTCAGCTGTTATAGCCTGAGGATATCACACTGAAGTGAGGACAGTGTCATGGATACACACTGTGTCATTTGTGTTGAGTTACAGCAGTGCTACTTTTCCTTCTACTGGGGGTTTGGATTTGGTCTGGATAATTGCTAGAAGCAGCATTGACCAGTGCTAAATGATCTTATCCACACGCTTCACAATTTGTGTGCTTGTTCTCGATTTGTTTTCCAAAATGCTCCGATGAAGTCACTTGACCAAACGGGAGGCAAAAGCCACACACTCAATGAGCACAGTCAGCTTTTATTGATGCTAACTGCCCAGGGGAACATGTCTGTTTCTCCACGCTCTGAGTACAAAGACGACACACTGAGGTCCTACAAGGGCACGTTGTCAAGCACCAAGCCCCTCTGACAAGACAACAACAAAGCCAGGAACCACAGGTCAGCCGATTGGTGATAATACAACATGGGAAGTCACCAGGGGCTCTAAAGTTCATAAAGTTCATAATCATTTTAAGCAATACACTAGCCTGTGGAACAGGGTGGACAAAATAACAGCTCATGACGAACAGTTTAACACTGAAATAACTTAATTACAATCCACAAATTGCAAGAAATGTCTCTCTCATTAAGTTAAATCCCATTTTGCAGCACATCAGCTGTAACAGAGCCCTAAAAATCAAACAAAAGACAGTGTAACAGAGCCCCGATGAGAAACTGTTAAGTAATTTAATAAGACCAGACCGTCTTTAAAGTCAAGACAAAACAGGCCAAAAACAGAAAAGCTATACTGACAAAGAGGAGATAATGTCACCCAACATTTAAGCCATATAAGCGAAGCTAAATGAATCAAAAGTCCTTTTTCAAAATGTGTTATTCGCCTGCCCGTGTAAACAACACACACACATCGTGTTGATGGATGAGAATGTCAAATGAAGATCTTTCCAAAATGTTTTTGGCTGCACAGTACTATGCATATAAACCACAAGGGCACTCAGAGAGCACAGACTTCTGCCAAGGCCAATGGTCCAGTCTTTTGTGAGTGCATTTACATGAACACAAATAACCTGTTTATGAGGCTTACTCCGGTTATGATCATATTTGGGATATATTGTTCACATGAGCACAAAGTAATGGGGTTATTCGTATTCCCTGTATACCTGAAAATAGCCTACTAGTAACTCAGTTACTGATCACGGCAGTTTATTCGCACAGGCGCCTGTGATGTTTACAAAAACAAACCAAAAATGGGAGATCTCGTCGACGTATTAAACACAACACTGTACATTTCCTATCACTTGACAACTTAACAGCTCATTTCTTCTCTGCCCGGATTGCCAACACATGCCTCACACACACACTACTGCCGAGCTGACGTTATTCCTGAAAGCAGCTACGCCACCTTTATAAAACTGTCTTCCATTTTTAATGCAGTCAGCCTGTCACTGTCATTGCGTAGGAGAAGGGGGCAGCCAACGAAAATAAGCAGCCTCTTTTATTACCAAAAGACTAAGCTCCACTTTTGCATCACTACAAAAGTGAGACGCTTTTGCTACCTTTGTTGTTTGTGTCCCTGTTACGTCACTTGGCTGCACACCTGCGCAGGTAGTCGGTGGCGCTAAATAACATGGGATAAGGTGTATACATGCAACAGTATCCCAGTTGTTTTCAGAGTGCTCTTGGTAGTAGCGTATTCAGGTTTCTCATAAACAGCATTTAATTCCTGAAAATGAGGTATAGTGTTTACAAGCTCAAACACATAAACGGGTTATTCCTGTCCATGTAAACACACTCAATGATAAGCATATCTGCGAGCGCAAACACAATATATGTCGGAATATATGAAGCTTGGGCAACAACATCAGTAGGCTACGCCAGAGAATTAAGTGGTGCCCGTGAATCTGCCACTTATCCTCTTGAGGGTCGCGGGGGGGCTGGAGCCTATCCCAGCTGACATTGGGCGAGAGGCAGGGTACACCCTGGACAGGTCACCAGACTATCACGGGGCTAAAACATAGAGACAGACAACCATTCACGCTCACATTCACACCTACATACAATTTAGAGTCACCAGTTAACCCGCATGTTTTTGGACTGTGGGAGGAAGCTAGAGTACCCGGAGAAAACCCACGTCCCCGCACCCGGGATCAAATCAGGAGCCCTCTTGCTGTCTTTCTCACAATGTTAACAAAAGCAAAAATAATTGGTGTATCTTCCCTGTGATTTGGATCCGCTCCAAAACGCTACACCCTTCTACCAAGCTTACTAGAAATTGGGCTGCTGATTTTTTGGTAACAGACTAAACCGAAAACATAACTTCTTTGGCAGAGGCAGAGATACAAAAATATATGACACCATCAAAACTCTGAGACAGAAAAAATGTTTTTGACACAGCCTGTATTTCAGGGCTGGTAACGGCAAGATAAACACATAATCAGAAAAAAAACAGTAATGCCTCATTTTAATCCCTCTATTAAACATTTATAATCACCACATAAACATTGAACATATTATAACGCAGTTATAAGAAGAGATAATGACATGTTTAAGTGTTTGTTAATGTACAGTATTTGTCCACAACTTTAACCTCTCCTATGAAGACCTAACTGATTGACTTCATTGTGATTTATCTGTTTATACACCAGCCTCCGCTTATTGGTGCCCACAGGAGGAGTTACAGTTGTTGTCAAGTACATTAACAAACACTTAGGCTATATCTGCTTACAGCTACATTATAGCATGATATAAATCATGTTTTTATTACTTATTTGACATTTAGGTTAATGAAAAGTGGTAGCGCAAAACTGTACCACAAATGTGTGTGGTTGAGGCCGCACGCATGCCCTATAAAAATATAATCATCTTTTATTAACACTCAAAGCTCTATCACAAATAACGTCTCGTACATTTGGCACTTAAGGTGCACATTATGTGGCACTTATAGTTTATTTGCAGCTGTATACTGACAACCTGCGTTTATTTTCCCATTGACTATATAATCTGAAAAGGCTGATATAAGACTGACTCGTGCCATACTTGCTGCTCACGCCATACCAAGGCAGGTAGAAACTGTGACCTACTGTCTACGGTGAAAATTATTCAGAATTTACTTTGCAGGCAAACAAACAGTGCCATTTACTACCAAATATTCCAAAATAGTGGCTGGTACAATCTCAAAATGATGACGGAAGGAAGTGTGAGGAAGGTGTCAGCGGTCTGTCACCTGCATGTTGTCTTATAAAACCATCCAAGACAAGTCACATCGCAATCATCAAAGAGGGCAGTGAAATCTGTGAGGGGAAGTGAGAACAGTGACAGCGAGGTAGAAGTCAGTAGCTGTGTGAAACCTGCTCTGTTACACCCACACTCACCACAACACTGCAGTTTTAAGTAGCAAAGATTCAACTTTCTGCACATAGAAGTAGTGGGAGGTTACTGTCCACTTTTTCTGCTCTAACTTTAGACGCGATCGCTCCGACACAATCCAACGGCATGCGCTGTTGATGGCGTCCTCCTTTCATTTGCATCCTATTATTACTTTTGCACAGATTGCTTATTCTGTTGAGCTAATACAGCTTGGGATGTGTGTTGGTGGATGATGTGGACCCTCCCTGACCCAGTTACTAAGCTGTCATCCTGCGGAGGGAACAAAGAGGAGCAGCTGTCTATCAATAGCCTGAATGTGTTGTCAGGAGGGACACAAATAAAGCAAGAGGACAAACAGCACGTGCATTTGTCCCAAATCAGCAGGGGACGCCAAAAATGGGTGCCTGCTTAGTGATCTTTGATTAAATTAGTGGCCTGGAGGTCACTTCAAATGTGAAATCACCTGAGAAACACAGGACAACTATTGGTTTTAGTGCTAAAATGATAAGCCACTTAATCAACTAGTTGGTAGATAGAGAAAAGGCTGCAATCAATGATACAACCCCCCATAAACAGACTATGTAGTGCACAAAATGTCTTAAAATGCCTATCAAATTGTCATATCCTCAAATAGCTTATGTTTCACCATAGTGCAAAACCCAAAAATGCCTAATTTACAACTATATAAAACAAAGAAAAGCAGCAAATCCTCACATCTAAACTGTTGGCAAATTACCTACTACTGATCAATTAATTGACTACGTTTAGCAAAAATATTCCAAAAATTTCAGCTTTACAAAGTAAGAATTTGCTGCTTTTTTCTTCTATATTTGTATAACTGAAGATTTAATATCAATTTTTGTTTGTTTTCCTGCTGTTCATCACATAAACAAGCAATTTGAAGACATCACCTTTAAATCTAGGGAATCATAATGAGCATTTTTCACTATGTTTTGCTATTTAATAGTCATAAAATAAGTATTGGTTGCAGCCTTAGATGTAGCTGCTGTCCACGGGGCTGAATAATCAGTTATGAAATGGTAATTTTAGGTCTGGCAGTCAATAAACATATGCACAGGACACATCGCTGTGGAGGACAAAAGATGTTGCTGCAGATGAAACCCACCACACAATGGAGCATATCTTTGTTGTGGAGATTATCTGATGGCAAATGCCCCTGCGGTGTGTGTGTGTGTGTGTGTGTGTGTGTGTGTGTGTGTGTGTGTGTGTGTGTGTGTGTGTGTGGAGGGGGGGAGGCAGGGGCAAGAGATCCTGCTACAAAATCAGACAAAAACACAACAGTAGTTTTCAATAGCAGCTGTGGCCTGCTTCATTTACCTGCTGATTCACCAGTGTTGATCCAGTCTGGGTTTGCAATGCTGGCTATTGCAAAGATATCTGCTGCCAGAAACAGGCACCCTGAAATGATCGTTAGTTTATCCATATCGCCAGCTGAGGAAGCGGTGAGTAACGTGGAAAAATGTGGTGCTCGTTGTCCAAGTGTGACCCCGAGTGTCGAGACACAGGGTGGGCTGTTATCAGTCTAACCTCGCCCCCTTCAGCAGGAGCCTGCTGTTGTGGTTCTGCTGTGCATTTTGCAGCAACGTTAGCTCCTTCGCGTCAAGCAGGCGAGAGCTTCCAGCTACAAAAGGCTCACCAACGACGCACAAAAGCATCACATCTCAAATGCCCGTTGTAGTCCAGTACGGTAAAACTATAGCTCGCACAGCGCCGGGGCCCTGAACTGCTTGTGTTGTCTTTCGGATCCGTTTAGCAGCAGCAGCCGCCGCAACAGCAGCATCGGGTACAGCTGCGGCTAGCAGGTAGCTAGCTAGCTATTTCCCAGATTCGGGCTCGGTGTGCCGAGCTGCGGCCCAGAGGCTGCTCGACGGCCGAGACCGCGACTGCGCTAGCATTTCAGACACAATGTCACACAGACGGAGGCGGAGAAGAAGCAAAGCAAGTCTTCCTCACTTCGCAGTGTCCGTGTTTCTAGCGACGGTCTAACGTTAGCCGTCAGGGAAACGAGAACCCATCACCCTGTCTTGCTTATTCGAGCCCGTTCTCCTTCTCCGCTGGAATAGCATCTGGTACTCTCAGCCCGTTAGCTTCACCTCCTCCTCCTCCTCTTCTTCTCCTTCTTCTTCGTCTTCTTCCTCGGACCACGGTGAGCAGACGGTGTTTGACGCTGCGTGTTTAAATCCCGAGGAGACGTTACGAAGTCCCGATGTGGACGGTTAAGCGGTAACGTTATTGTTATGCTTTCCACCCGTGTGCCTACCGTTAGCTCAGCCTCCCTTTCTGCCAAATGACATCAGGCGAACACCCCCACGCAGCGTCACACACACACACACACACACACATATATACACACACACACACACACACACACGGCTCTGTGTCTTCACGTTCAGGAGGGGGGGGACGTTCGTTCACTTCTCGCGATACTTTGTATTGCACTAAACGGAGTGTATGTTGTCCTGACTCGCCCTGTTTGTGGCAAATAATAATAATAATAATAATAATAATAATAATAATAATAATAAATTATTAGCAATAACAATTGTGATTTTTTTTCTTATTTATTTATTTATTATTAGTACTATTACTATCCTTATTATTATTATTTCGTATAGCATTTTTCAAGTTTATTAAACGTAAACCCACCTAAATTAAGAATTCCAGTGTTATTTCTATGGTCTATGACAGTGGTTCTCAACCTTTTTTCTGTGATGGACCCCCTGTGAAATATTTTTTCAGCCAAGTACCCCCAACGCGCAGAGCATTTTTGGTTTTAAAAAAAGATGTAATACACAGCCCTGTGTCATCTGTGTCTAATTTATTTAAGCTTGTAACTTTAAATTTCAAACATTTGAAAAAACATCAACAAAACATTTAAAACTCAATGTGCATAACATTGCTCATTTGTAGTGGTCTCTCTTGAACTATTTGGAAATAAAAAAAAATAGAAAAATAACTAAGATTTGTGCACATATAAATAATTATCAACTTAAAGTGCCTCTTTTGGGATCATAATGAAGATCTGTTCTCAAACTGAACTCATGAACTTAAACTTCTCAAAAAAGAAATCACTAACTTAATTAAAAAAAAATATCTATCTTCTTTAAGGATCAAAAAGAAGATTAAATTTACCAACTGTCCACACTGAAGATTGAAGTAATTGACAGTTGATGACAGGTGGCATGTGTTAGTTGGGTCAAACCATCTTGGTATGGGGGGGACTCAGGTTTTTAGGATAATGAAATTGAATAGCTTACTGAATATGAAATTGAGTTTATGAACATACCCTTATATTTTATCAAATATTTATTAAGTAACTATTTTTTGAGGATTTTTGATGGATGCTAATTTTAAATATATATTTTTTAAATCTCACGTACCCCCATTTGAGAACCACTGGTCTAGGAAATTCTAATCAATATTTGTGGCCACTCTCTCTCAAAGACAGAAACCAGGGAAGTCTCAAACAAACAGTTATTATCATGTATGGAATTTTCCATGCTTACTTAAATAGCAACCCCACCTAAATTAAGAATTCCTGTGTTATGTCTATGGTCCACAAAATGTAACCAGTATTTGTGAACTACTCTCTCTCAAAGCCAGAAACCAGAGAAGTCTCAAACTTGTTATGTCACAGGGTATAAAGTTCTGCTTTAATCTATTGTAGTGTTCTCAGCTCTGAAACAGAAAAAGCACCCATATACTCAAAATAGAAAATATTCCCTTTGGTGCTCTCAGTTTCATCTAAACATCTTTCCCAATTCAATTTCTATGGAGCAGCTCCAGCCTTTATACCACATGACATCACAAATGTGAGGTTTAGCTCTCTGGTTTTTGGATTTGGGGGAGAGTTGTTCATGTTTAGTGGTATTTTTGGACTGTTGTAGACCATAGCAATACAGTGTATGACTTTTAAAAACTTGGTGATATGTGTCAGCAGATTTAAAGAATAAAAATTTAAAAAAAATCATGCACCCAACACATACAAAGATTAAGAACATGAGCATATTGTTTAAGTGTACTAAGCCCATACATGACCAGATAGAGGTGCATGTGTAAAATAAAATAATAATAAACTCATATGGAAACAAGTAAAAAGGTGGTTAAAAGAAATAAGCTCATATTAATCAGGTAAAGAACATGACCTCATATATAAACAGATAAGATATAAATATAAGAGATGATCTAATATAAAGCAAATAGAATGCTATTATTATTTTAACATTATGTTAAACACATTCCCCCCTCAAAAAAAAATGTTTTAGTTGAACTAGAGCTAGAATAATATGACAAAATTAATCGCCCAAAGTTTTGATAATCAGTCGTCACTTATCAAGTTAACTATTGCTGGTTCCAGCTTCTGAAATGTGAATAATTTGCTGCTTTTTCACTGTTTATTTTGACTGAAAATTGAAACAAAAGTCAGGTCAAGCTATTTAAATACTTCACCTTGGGCTTTGAGTGGTTGCCACTGACGTGTTTCACACTTAATTTACATTTAATTTATGAACAATGAATCAGAAACAGTTGCTAACAGCATTTGCAATAATGAAAGTTATCATTAGTTGCAGCCATAATTCAGTTTACCATAGACCAACTGGCACAGACAACATGGTGGTATGATTTCATCATAACAGCACTCTGAATGTTTATTTGACCATGAGTGTATTTAAAGATTTAGGGCACACTTTACTCAAGTGTGTAAATACAATACCACTACATTTCTGAGGGGAAATATTGTACTTTCTACTTCACTGTGTTTGACAGCCATAACAAGCCACTCTGCAGATTAATATTTTACATACACATGAGCACATGATTTAGCTACAGTAAAGTCATCTTGGATCAACCAGCTGCGACATTTAAATGTTATTTAATGACCCAGTATTAATAATGCAACACTATAACATATAACAATACGACACTGGAAGGGCCCAAGGCATGAGCACTTTTATTTTAATTATTTATGTACATTTAGCTGGTATTGCCAGTTTAACTTGATTGTTCCTATAAATACTTATTTCACAACGCTTCTTCTGCAGCTACTGTACTGGCTGCAGAAGCAAAAAAAGGCTGCTTCAAACTAAATTTAGGATGTGCAACATTGGATTAAAGGCAACTTTCAATCCTGCCAAGTCATGTTTGTGCTTTTGGGGCCCCCTGCTGGTTGATACATGAACCATCACCTCTGAGAGCTAAAAATACCTGCTGCCTGAACAGCCTTTTTTAACCACCACACCACCCTCACACTCCTGATACAGCACTAAAAACCCACTGTGAACGTGGATCTATTCCAGGATACAAATTCAAGCGACAACCTGTGGTTATTACGGTCTTTAATTTACACAGATATACAGTTAAATTGACAAAAAAAAAAACAAAAGAGAAATTGCATCATGATTCTCCGGCTTGTTGTTGGTGCTTACACTTTTACTGCGGGACAGACTACAAATGATTGGTGACATCAAATGAATTGTTGCAGGAGGCTGTGGCCTTGAGGTCCTCTCTCCTTTTTAAGCAGCCAGGCACAGCACGCCCGAGTTAAAATCAACCGTCCTCATACATCGTATTCATACTTCGTCCACAAACGGCGTATTCACCAGATGTCCACTTGCTGCCATGGTCTTCTTGCCATCCACAAATTTTTTCGCGGCCTGTAAAGAAAAGAACACGGCAATTTTACTACTATTTACTACTTAAATAAATCATAACTCAAACAGTACACAACTCCTAATTATCTCCATATTTACTTTTTCATTACTGATAAACAGCTACATTAAAAAGGGTCACTACACACACACAAAACCATGCAGCACTAATTTACACATTCAGCAGACATGGAGCAACATGAGCTTTCATTGGACTCATGTTTCTGGCAATTTGTAGCCTGACATCGCCAGACCAAATCACAAATGCCAGTTTGTCTGGAACCTCGCGGCTCATTTTTTATTTCTAAGAGGCGTTATTAACAGTCAAAGACCAAAATGCCTCTGGACGCAATTGGATAAACCTATAGCCAATCAGAGCAACATAACGTGATGAAGTGCTGAGCGACAGACAAATGTAAACAGACAACAGCAGACAGAAATGAGCTGTGATGGTGTAGCGTCTATATGTCTATGCAGTGTTTCCCACTATCCCACTGTGTGTGGCGGTAGCTGATGACCCAGTGATGGATTGTGAGGTATGTGATTTCCACGGAAACACAGTTGGTTTCATCAAAAGTAGGTTGGACAAATGATGGACGACACTAAAATAAGAGCGTTGTAGTTCTGAGAAACCCAGTGTTACATTTCTGTATGAATTAACATTTAAGTGTCCCTTTCACTGAGGCTGGCGTTCTGCTGCTCCGTCTGTGCCCAGAGTACGCTCTGTGCTCTGAGAGTGTGGTGCTCTGAATAACCAGTTAGTACGTATATTCCAACAGCGTTCCTAATGATTGGTCCAGCTCCAAAAAGCCACAAATAACTGAATGCGTGAGACACTGTGCCGTGAACGAGTGTTGTCATTTTTGCCATCAGAAGTTGAAAAACAGAACTTCAACAGAAAGTTCCAGATCAGCGGCAGCCATCTTAGGTGTTATTAAAAAATGCCTCCACATTGCTCCAATTTACTAAACTAGGTTTATAAACACTGTTGTGTCCAAGGCGCAAGGTTGCACAAGCCATAAATGATGTCATCATGTATGTTGCATTAAGCATGTACGCTCCTTCAGTTGTCAGTCATCATCTGAAACACGCCCTGTATTAGATAAACAGTTGTGACTGGTCCGATCTCGGCCAGGCTGGCTGGAAGTCTGTCTGAACCTGAGGGGGGACCAAGGACATCTGCCAGAACAAGGCAGCACAGGAGGAGGTGCGCGTTAATAATCCTCCAGGACTGTAACATGCTCATGCATGTTTAACTCAAACAATGCGACTGCAGTTGACTCAGATCGAGGTCGAAACTCGTTCTCACCACAAATGAGAACGAGTTCATTTGTAACCAGAACAAGACCAACACTTCAAGAAGG
Organism: Cephalopholis sonnerati; assembly: GCA_019142605.1. Classification (NCBI taxonomy): domain Eukaryota; kingdom Metazoa; phylum Chordata; class Actinopteri; order Perciformes; family Serranidae; genus Cephalopholis; species Cephalopholis sonnerati. The sequence continues at coordinate 25,339,007 of JAGQAX010000016.1, forward strand.
TCCCGGTCCAGTTGTTTTGGTGCACATCCGAGTGCGATTGCTGTGTTCACACCTGCCCAAACGAACCGCACTTTGGGGGTAATTGAACTTGAGTTCGACTGAACAGAACCAAACAGGGCAGGTGTGAAAGCACCCTAAAATATAAGCTCGCAGATCCATCTGGTTCCCAGGCTAGGAAGTCAGGTGACCGCAAGTCCAATATTCACTTGTCTTTTAGTTCTGTTTTTGGTCTCCACCAACTCCTGAAAGAGATATCTGTCTCTTTAGCTACTAAATGTCGAGCAGTTAAACTGAACTTGGTCGTTCAAGATTGACAGTTTCACCCTCTTTACAGTGGAGACACTCACTTTGACCACATCGTCCTGGGTGACAGCGTCTATAGCCTGGAGAACAGCTTCAGGGAGCTGGTACGCTGCAGTGGTCAGAGCCTGCGCACCGATCTCCTCCATCAGGCCCTCGGAGCTCTCAATTGACATCAGGTACTCTGATTTCACCTGGTTCCTACGCAGAGAGGACAAAGACACTCCAGAGTCAACAACATAATACTATGGTACACAACCATTTCACCTCCGTGTCCCACTTTGCCCAGTACTCACTTTGCTCTGGTGATGTCAGCCTCTGATGCATTTCCCTCAGCCACACCTCTCACCTGTGCGACGGCAGCTTTGATCACCTGCACAGAGGACGGCAACAAGCAACACTTGAGTGAGATGCAGACTCTGGCACCTTTGAACATTTTAGATTTGTCTTGGAGGGAGTGAATTTGGTAATCACCTCTCCTGCAGAGTCAGCCTGTGCGATGGTGTAGACGCCAAACAGGCCAGAGTCAGAGTACGAGGCATTGAAGGCTGTGGCCTGGAAGACAGCCAGAGGTCATCAGACATTAGGGGACAAACTGTCTGCATTTGTATTTAATGCAACAAAGACACAATAAACAACAGCATATAACTCTTGTTATTCTTTTTTTAAACTTACATCAAAGGGCTGTGCGGTAGCTTTGGCGATACCCTGGCTCAGTTTGCTGGTGATGTTGGAGCCCCTCTTTACATGTGGCCCAGATCCCAGGATCCTTTGCAGCACGCTGAAGGCATTAGCCTCAGCACTACCTGACACACCGCCCTCGCTGGTAATCAGTGCGTGGACGAGGTCGTCGTTATTCTGCACCCGCAGCTCACCTACACACACACAAAAGCGTCATGACAATAACGAAGTGATGAATCTCAGAGTGTAGTGTCGCTTTCAAATCAAAGACTGTATAAAAAAGGTCGACGTAGCCTTCCGAGACAAGGAAGTGCCTTAAACCTGCAATCTATCTAATGGCCACTCGCTTGATTTATTACCTTAGTAAACATTTTCCCAATGTGTTTATGGTCTCAGTCTCTAGTTTCAAGTCTTCTTTAATACAACATGATGTTCATTTTGTTAATTATGGTTCCCCTTAAAGTAAAATGGTCAATAAAGCAGGGTATGCTTTGGGGCATGGCTACCTTGTGAGTGACAAGTCGCTACCATGGCGACCTGTGAATCAGTATAAAGGAATAATGTGGATCAATCTATCAAAATATGGTCACTTCTGGCTGAAAAAAGCCAAGATGGCAGCAAAACGCCACATTCAAGGCTTCAAAACGACAGTCCACAAACCAATAAGTGACGTCATGGTGGCTACATCCACTTCTTTAGCACAGTCTATGCATTAAACATGAGTTTTACCTCCACGGTACACAGCCTTAGCCATGGGTGCTCCAGCCCCGCTGCGGACACTCAAGAGCCCCTCACCCATCTGCCTCAGGACGGAGTGCTTTACACCTGGACGCAAAAATCGGACAAAACTAACATTAACATACAACTGAGGTGGAACACACAGCACCTTCATAACCTGAAAAATACCACACATTCCCAGGACAGAAACATCCACAAGAGCACGATGAGTCGTCATTCAGGCATGCTGACACTTGCAGCGTTCGCTTGCAGGCAAAGTCAGCCTTATGACAAGTTCAAAAATCCACATCAGTATCACTGCTGGCTGACTGTATTGACACACACCTCTGTGTCCTTGGGCAGAGGCCAAAGGACATTTGAGAGGAGTGTAAGCACACACATACACACACAGTTTATTTACATTAACATGACTACTATGATTTCAGAGTAAACATTACTAAAATGCAGCTTTGATAAAAGAAGCCCAGTCAGAGAGGAGAGCGGCTGTGACAAGACGACGCAGTCAGACCACACAGCACGAGCAGACACTCACCTAGTCCTACAAGAGCCATTCTGCCAGTGGTGAAATTGTCCTCAACATATGAGTGCAGCTACAAGGGGGCGATAAGGAGGAGGAGACGTGTGTAAAAGCTACGCACAAACTAACGAAGAATGAAAGGTCATGTTAGGTATATTTACATGTCTTGCTAACAAGGATCCGTACCTGTGTGGGGGTGATTCGACCGACCATGTAGTCGGGGCAGTACAGAGAGTTGGACAGGGCGTTTTTGTACGCTGCTTCATGCAACTTCTCAATTACACCTGCGGGAGAAAATGGAAAACACCCTGAATTACAGAAAGAAAGCTCCACAAATTACATTAAGTCTCAGGTGATAATGACTGTTGACACATCGTTAACATGTAACAATGAATGAGATGAATGTACAATTACATAATACCACAGAGAATCAACAGCCCGCTATGTCTCTATTGCAGCTTTTGGCTCAGTGTGTTTGTTTCCTCAGAAGTTGAGAGGCCGACAAGAAACTGGCAGTAAATTATGGACTTGTCAGATAGGTCCATTGTTCTCGACCTGCACAATGCAGTGTGATGAACTTATGAACTTTACGTCTGTTCACTTCCGACAGTGACGTTAGCTTCACCTCCAACCTAGGTGATCTTTTTTTTTTTTTTTAATCCATGAGTTAGTAACTTCAGATTTCACAGTTATCTTTGTACATTTTGCTAACAGAATTTACCGTTCATTTTGTATGTAGTATTTTGATCAGTTTCATAGCAGGATTAGCCAGTCAGCTAACCTAGCTAGCTACTAAAATAAAGAAAAGCGCCATCAGGTTTAGGAAGAGGGCGGTCAGCTCTACGAAGCCTTACTGCTGGCTTTCACAAGACAGTTTGCATCAGTCACGTTCATACATTTGGTAGCTCTTCCAAGCAGTGAGGGTAAAAGAGAGGCATAGCGACTAAATATTAGCTAAACTAAAGAAATAGGCTAACTTTGGTGCTAAACTGAGAGACTAGCTAACGCCACTAACAGTTAGAGGTGATTATGAAAATGATCAAAAACCCTATATACAAACACAAAGAGTAAATACCATTAGCAGTATGAAGCTAACTGTGAAAAGTGAAGTAAGGTAACTTAGTAAAGGATGAAAGAGCACTGATCACTGAGGAGGGAGGCAAAGGAACAACATTGCTCTAAAGTTGACAGGAAGTAAACAGACTGTAACTTCGTCTGCCTCTACTCCACGTGATTGCAATGCTTTTTCGTTCTGAAGTTTGTTGTTACTTCACTTTTCACAGTTAGCTTTGTTAACACTATTAAAAGTGTTTACCGTTTATTACTGTATATAATGTATTTGATCGTTTTCATAATCACCTCAGTGTCCTAGAAGACAACCAGTTAGCTAACGTTAGTCACTCAGTTTAGTACCAATATTTGTCTGATTTTCAGAGGTAGCTAACGTTACCGCTACGACTCTGTTTTACACTCTGAGCTTTAGAAGAGCTGCTAAAAATATATTGTTGGGGCGTCGCTTAGTGGATAGAGCAGGCGTCCCATGTACAAAGGCTTCGTCCTTGCCCTGCAGTGGCCCAGGTTCACTTCAAGCCTGTGGCCCTTTGCTGCATGTCGCTCTCCCTCTCTCTCCCTCTCCCCCCTTCACGCTAAGCTGTCCTATCAATTAAAGGAAAAAACGCCTCAAAAATAATCTTGAAAATATATTACTGACTGACATGAACCGTCTAAAGCACTAAAGCTCCATAGAGCTGCCGCCCTGCTCATAAACTGGACAGTGCTTTTCTAGTTCTAGCTGACTGGCTAACCTTGCCATTTTAAGACTGAGGTGGTTATTTAAATGTTAAATACTACCAATAATATGTACGAAGCTAACTGTGAAGTGAAGTAGGGTTATTAACTTAACGATGAAATAGCACTTTGCTCACTTAGGTCGGCGGTGAATGTAACGTTACTGTAGAGCTGACAAAAGTAAACACACCAGAGCCTAGTAAAACGGATATACCTCACACTACATTGTGCAAGTAAAGACATGCTAGCAAGAAGAACTCAATACACTGTATAGCAGTGGTTCCCAACTGGTGGGTCATGGTCCAAAAGTGGGTCACAGGTCCACTCTGAATGGACCACAAGTGACTTGCAAACATGTTAAGTTTGTAAAAACACACTTTATTTTAAGGTACAGTGAATTTTCGGCACAGAGCTTTTATTCTGAAGTGCTGTTTCCTGCTGTAAAGTGAGTGACTAATGGACAGCTACTTGACAGAGACAACAAACTAGCTTGACGACACGGCCAAATGCAGGTATGACACCAAATGTATTAAACTGTGTGGACCTTGAACTAATGACCAAGGAGAAATTTGGACCCCGTGGCTGCACCAGTTGGGAGCCGCTGCTGTATAGTACTTAGAGTCTAAAGTTCTGTGGCTGTCGCCAGCGCAGTTTTTAACCTGACATGACGCCACACTGACTGAACACAATATCCCACAATGAAAAAGCAGCTAGTTAGGAGCTGAAGTGTTGTACCAACCTATCTGAGGACACTGCTGGGCCAGAGCCTTGTCGATCTTCACCCTGGACGTCAGGTCGGTTACCTCCCACGGCCGAAACTCCTGAGCTGCAGGTCACATTGACCAAATACTCAAACAATGAATCTCTGCACACACAGATACAGTAACGTTAACACAGACTGTATATGAAACACATGAGTAAGTAAAAACAAACATGACAGGGCTTAGACATAAGATGGCCGCACTTACAGGTGATCTCTTAAGCACTCTGAGGAGTAGACCATGGTCTCTCTTGATGATGTCACACTGCACGTAAACACATGACAACACAGTTGGTTGAGTGCGGTGAGCTAAGGTTACACTGGCGTTTATTTATAGCCGGAAATGCATGGACTGTCAGTGTGCGCAATGTGCAGAGAGTATCCTCACTGACCTCAGGCTGCCCCCCAGTGCTTCCACTCCACGACAGATCTTGAAGGCAGACGCTCCCTTAGTAGTCTACAAAACAAATAGAGGTGTTTCAACAAGATCCTGCTGCATGGTGGCGATATAAGAATTAGGAACAAACTAAAAAGCCGACTGTCCTCCACAGTCAGCAGTTAAGAAGAGACACATTCACAAATTACCAGGTTTGCTGCCAGTCGCAGCACATGAGAGACGCCTGGTTCTCCACAGTCTCATAGCGACTCCCAGCTTTCACAAACACACCAACACTGGACAGGGGGGAATTGTTCTCCAGCGATGCTATCACCAGACCGTTTGGGAGCTTGGACACCTGAAGCAGCAAAAAAAATGTGACTGGAAACCTCCAATCAAACTTAAAACAAATATATATATTTTATACAGTTCAACTGTGCCTGCAACAATTAATCACATGTTGACCAGAGCAGCACCCACCTGGACATTTTGGGGAAGGAGAGGTGCAGCTGAGGAACGTGCACGGCCCGAGAGGGGTTCAGTCAGAGCTTCGCTCCTCCTTGCAGCGGCATAGCAACGTTTCTGTGGGAAGCGGTGACACCAAATTAAAGATGACTGACTTCTTAAGCAGCTGCTTAACTTTTTCCCTGAGAGCATCCTCTTTGGCTGAACTTCTTCTACTATCCTTGACTTATGCTAAAGTGTTTCTGTTTGACTGTGGCACAGCTTCAAGTAGTGCAAACAGTAAGGTCAACTGGAGCAGGATACTTTCTTTCACCTGCTCAAGTGATAGTGCTCCACAGAAGCAGGCTCACATTAGATTGGAAAAAACTTGGCCCGCAGTAACATGACCTCTAATGTCTCATTGTAGCAGTTGTCACGTACCTCACGCTGTTATAAGCACGAGTGCTTGAGAGACACCTATATCAGTTGTTCCCTGCCCTTCCCCTGAGATAAATCGGAGGGGTCAACAGAGGACCAACGGGAAATGCAAGCATTAAAGGAGCAATGTGTGGGATTTAGAGACATCTAGCAGTGAGGACTGCTGAGTGCAACTAGCCAAAACTTCTCCCATGTGCAAAGGCCTGAACTCCCAGTTAGGATTCCTCCACTGTTCATTGTTCAGAGTTATCTGCAGAGGTCTCCTCCTCTCTAGAACAAACGGACCAGGTGGTTAAAATCGGGCAAAAACGCCTAATAAAGCAGTTTCATGTTACAAATCGCCTTTTCTCTCTGATAACTTAACATCCAGACATTCAGAAGGTTTTTACCAGGGAGCCAAATTATCCACAGAGGTCTCTTCCTCTCCAAAACAAACGGCCACGTTGATTTTAACTAGTAAAAAAACTAACTAGCAGTTTCATGATAAAAATCAGTCTTTTTCCAACGCTGTTTGGCTCATTGCTGAGCGGCTGCTAACTACAGTGGCTGACACTGAAACCTGAATGGCGCTATCGAGAGTCAGTGTTTGGTTTGTCCGTTCTGGGCTACTGTAGCGCAAAATGTTGGACAGCGTGGAGGAGGACCTGCTCCACGTACTTATAAAGGCTCACTGTGAGGTAACAGAAACACGACTACTTTTATGTTCAGGTGATTTTTGCACTAAAGAAAACATACTTATTAAATTATATTTTATTTCTGCCAGTATATTCCTCTCAATCCCACACACAGGACCATTAATATATGTTTGTTTTGCTGCACAAAACCATGTCATATTATGCTTTCATTATTTGTGTTTTCTCTTCTAAATTACTGGACAATTTTACCTTTTATGGTCTCTACAAATTATTCAGATATAAGCAAGGAAAATCATTTTATAACTGACATGGTGACGACCCCTATAAAAGATGTAACTGTAATTTAGACAAGGAGTCTTGAGCCAAAAATCAAGGTCTGT